>QAOA01007249.1:0-134132 GCA_003255065.1 Cercis canadensis | reverse complement strand
CGTCCAAATCTTCCTTCTGATACAATTGTCCAATTCTAATCATGAAAGCAAAATAATTTCTCCAATTCCTCCAACCATAAATAGCCCCAAACCACGTGAAAACATTGTCAAACTAAAAATTTTAAAAGACAAGATAAAAAATCATCAAGCCTTAATTGTAAGCAATGATATCACTAATCAATAATAGCTTCTCTTTCTCTAGCAGCAACTGGTTTCAACTTCAATATGCAGTAGTGCAAGTAATCACAAAAGTACTGTCTACATAAATTTTAGTTAACCACAATGTGAATATATGATAGGTTATGATTTTCAACTTCAATGTGCAGTAATGTAGATCTAATTTGAAAATGCCATTCTTGAAACAAGTTTGATAAAGGGCTGAAAGCAATGGAGAAAATGCATATAAACTTAATTTGAATACATAATCATGTCCCCAAAAGCATCAAGCAGTACAATTTGCAAACTCAGCCATATCTGAGGAATTAGCACAGAGACAGAGGTGGATAGATTGAGAGAGGAGCTTGAAGCGGTGCCTCAAAAATGCCCAAATCAAAGAGCGACATATTACTCACCCGATATTCTCTAGTTTTTTTTTAAAAGGTTTTTTTAATAACTTTTAGCTACGATGAAGAATATCAATACTACTCAGCCTCCCTACAGTAAATTTTTTTAGTCTTTCATAAAACCAAATAGATTAGGAGCTTACCTCTCACTCTCAGTAATAAGCATTGCGAGGGATCTGAATACTTGAGAATGCGAATCACTTTCTCAGCAACCAAACAGGAGCAGGAAAAAGGAGATATTGTAAATCTGAAAAAATGATGGATTCATTGTTAGCACGAGGTGTATAGAACTGAACATTTCGCTTCTGCGAGAAATTTAATGGAACCCACCTCTTCAAATCAAAGTGAATCAGAGAGAGAGAGAGAGGAGCGGGTTTGGAAAGCGGGAAGAAGGGTAGCGACAGATGGAGAATGAGGAAGGCTAGCAGAGGGAATGAGCGACAGAGGGAGAAGGCGAGGGATTTGAGAATGATTTTGGTAAATGGCTTCAGCTGAGAGTCGAAGAGAAGCATATTTGGAGATTGTAATTAATTACGGATATGCCATTAATGAAAACAGTTGTTCTCCGGTCCTTCAGCTGTTTTCGAAACAAAAACAAGCCAAAGCTGTTTTGGTTTTCTTGTTTTTAAAACAAGATTTTCAGAACTTGTTTTTAAAACATGTACAATAAAAACAACTTATCAATCAAGTTTTTTTGTTTTATAAAATTAAAAAACAGAAAACAGTTTTTAAAAATAGATTTCAAACAGCCCTTATATTCCGGTCAAAGAGCCTACAACCGGTGAATTATTTCTCTAAATTATTCTGTTGAGTAAGCCGCCCCCTCAGAAATCTGATTGGCTGGCCGGCACCTGCCCAGGTCCTATGTGCCAAAGATAAAAGGAAAAAAAACAAAAATAGATTCATTTTTCTTATATTTACATTGCTTTCACTTCATTTCAGTTGTTTCATTGAAAAAATATATTAAAATATCAAAAAACAACACTTTTGTTTCTCATCTTTATAGTGTCAACGTTATTTTACATCTTGATTTACGTTTACGTTCTGCCCTTTGATAACTATTGTGGTTGGATTATCTATGTTATTGCACTACTATTTTCATGAATTTTGTTTGTTATCTTCATTTCATTGCATTAGTGGGAAAAACTGATATTGGGTAATTGTGTTTGCACTTGATATGTGCACACTCTATTTTTTCCCCAACATGTGTCACAACCCACTTCTAGGGTCATGACCAACGTTAAGACCAAGCTAGCCTAGCCTAGCTGTTAGGGAAGATGAGATGGATCACAAACACACTAGTGCATAAAGAAAAATAAAACGTACACACATCACCCGAGTTCAACACAAGAATTTAATATGGTTTGGTCCTCTTGACCTACATCATCGATCCCTATTTTAAGAGATAAAGTTAATCAAATAATATAACTTTTGCATAACTATTGTGTTGGCACTTGATTTGTGCACACTCTATTTTTTTTCCCAATATGTGTCACAACCCACTTCTAGGGGCCATGACCAACGTTAAGACTAAGCTAGCCTAGCCTGGCTGTTAGGGAATGTGAGATGGATCACAAACACACTAGAGCATAAAGAAAAATAAAACACACACATCACTTGAGTTCAACACAAGAATTTAATATGGTTTGGTCCTCTTGACCTACATCATCGTTCCCTTTTTTAAGAGATGAAGTTAATCAAATAATGTAACTTTTGCATAACTATTGTGTTGGCACTTGATTTGTGCACACTCTATTTTTTTTTCTCAATATGTGTCACAACCCACTTCTAGGGGCCATGACCAACGTTAAGACTAAGCTAGCCTAGCCTGGCTGTTAGGGAAGGCGAGATGAATCACAAACACACTAGTGCATAAAGAAAAATAAAATACACACACATCACCTGAGATCAACACAAGAATTTAATATGGTTTGATCCTCTTGATCTACATCATCGATCCCTATTTTAAGAGATAAAGTTAATCAAATAATTTAACTTCTGCATAGACAAAGTTACCAAGCCGAGCACAATACAACTTTTGCACGAATCAAGTTGCAAACCCTCACACCGATGAACTCATCACCCCATAGTCCACTTACACTCTCTCTCAGATACCTCAGCTACATCTCTCAAGGTGATGATTATATTATAAATAACATAAAGCCCTACTTAAAGGGAAAACCCCCTCATAAATTCCTTTATTCTAAGCGATGTGGAACTTAGAGCAAGATCAGATCGCCTGGCAAACCTAACTTAAACAAGGAAAAACAACCTCAACATAAACGTAAAAGACAAAAGGATTTGGTTTAGTTAGAATGTTATTGTTATTCTATCTCTTCTCTGGTCTCTCAAATTAAAGTCAGTGTTAATATCTTAATCTCAATATAAAAAATACATCATTCCTATTAGCTAGAATTGAGATGCCCACTTTCTTATATAAAAAATTAAGATTAAAATATATTGTAAGTCTCTGTAATTTGACCAAATTTTAAATTGACTCTATAGTTTTTAATCGACGATTAGAGTCCTTTTTAAATATTAAAAATTTGAATTACATCTATAATGTCACAAACTTTAACAATATATTAAGCATTTGTAAGATTTTAAAAATTCAAAAAATATTGGGTAGAATTTACAACTGCAGCATTAATTTTTTGGTACTTATAATTACAAGAATTGCATAAAAATATTTATTAAAAACATTACAGTTGGTAGTATGTGGCATTAATTTATTTTTTGTTACAATGGAGAATAATAACTGAGTAAAAAGGAGGAGAGTGAATGGTGAGAATAAAACTCATAACACTTTCTAGTTGCTATGACTAAAGCAGTTGTCACTAAATCAACAAGGTCAAGAATTAAAAGATTATATTTCTGTTTTTTTTTTTTTTGTAACTTTGATGGATCACATTTTAATTATAACTAGTGGTGTGATGCATAGATAAATTCATTTCAGATTAATGCTTTTTTATTAACTGAACAAAAAATCATACAGAAAATTTTGACAACAACTTCAAGAGATTTTCTAAATGAGGAACATTTTGAACATCGTACTACTATTTTTGTTTCTAATACTAAGGGCATAAAATCTATAGTGTCAATTTTATTTATTTATTTATTTATTTTGTCTGTGGGAGGCTATACAACAAGGAGTAGTCTATCCTCTCTCAAAATTACACCTTATCTATCCCCAATGAGAATTGAACTGATGATCAATACTTCTTCTACAAAATACCAAGTGCTCAACCATTGAAATGTCCCTTTAAGAATTGCTTGTATCATATATATCAATCTCATGGAAAGTGTATGACTTCCTGTAACAGTACCTTCTTTTTAGTTTTGGTAAGAAGGATGACATTATTTAAACCATTGCTTTTATAAAGAGGTCTCCATCTTATTTATAAAGAACAATATTATGGTCAGTCTCATTATTTTAACTGAGAGGTTTGGTGCAGCGACACCTGTGTATGCCTGGTCTTTGGGAAAAGGATGCAAAACTGGTAAGAAGGTGTGGCATAGTAAAAACAACATGCAGTCGAGTTTGATGCATGGGAATGACGCAGGTGTCGGTACCAAAAAGTTCATCCATCAAAGTTACAAAAAAGAAAAAAAAGAAAAGAAAACTGATCCCTTAATTCTTTGTATATACAACCAGCTTTGCAGCTTTGGCAAAGGAAAGTCCTCCTTTGTGGTCTCGTCAAGTTACTGTGTACTTTTGTTTTGCTTGTGCTTGGAACCAACATATAAACAGTTTAGTTTGAAAAATTCCACTATGTATCTGGACGCATATATAACATGTCTATTCATTTAATTCAATATAATTTTGTCAACAATCTTTCAAATTTTGCAGCCAATAATCCATCAAACACAGAGAAAAAATAAAAGGAGTTTAATTTTGATCCAGTGTCATTTTAAGACTCTATACACTATCACCATATCAGAAAGTGTCTCATTTTCAAAGTAACTAAGGTATTTTATTCCAAGTGTGTAGACTCCACACATTAAAATATGGACTGTGCCCATGGTTCAAGTATGAGATCTACTTTTATGTATCCACACAAAAGCAAAAGTGTACATACACCCAGTTTATGGTATAATTACAAAAGAATAATTAATCAATTGTAAATTGCACTAACTATAGTAACCATTAAAGAGGACTAAACAAATCTTAGATAACAATGAAGTGGGCACTGACATATGCGAGCAGTATCCAATTTAGCTACGTAACTAGAAAAGTCTATTATACAATTCTGCTTGTAAAATGTAAGAAAGATATGAGTCATTCCGGATTAAGGAAGCAATTATTTACCTCAACACATATATGCTCATTCTTCAACCCTATATATATGTACGTGGGAAGAGAAACAGCCTTGGACATCTTAGAAGCGTTTGCAAAATAAGTATATATATCTTTTGAAGGGAAAATTAAGAGCAATTCAAAATAAAAGCCATTGCAAGAATAGAAGAGAAAGTGAGCCACAAACAAGTGCTAGATAAAGATTACATACCTGGCAATCCAAAAGCAACAAATATATATTTGACGAGTTCCACCATAAGCTTGCAACTTCCTCCAGAGGCTTCAAATGCTATTTTGGTTAAGAATCTCTACCTATCATGTGATCCTTACATGCGAGGCGTCAAAAAAGGAGACAATAATCTCGTCTACTATGCCTTCTCTCCTAATTCTGTAAGCACAATAATAGTTCCAACTTAGATGATTATTATTATTCTATTTGCTTTGCTTTGTTTTCTTTTCTTTTCATTGATCTAGCTAAAGGTGCAAATCAAATTGAGGGAAGGTAGAAATGTGTCTACCAATAAAGGGTCTTTGATCCAAATCCTACCCATGATTTTTTGTTGGTAGACATCTACTAATCGTTGTGCACCTTACTTTGGAGTTAGCCTCCTAAATGTTTTTACCAAAAGAAAAAATAAAATATGCCTTAAATTTTGTGGGTTAAAATTCTTTTCAGGTAATAATTGGGTATGGAGTGTACAAAGTGCTTGATTCCAAACACCCAGACTTCAAGAGAGGAGACGGTGTGGGGAGTCACCAAATGGGAAGAGTACAGTGCCATCACACCCAAGACTAATAGACTCTTAAAAATTGAGCATACAGATGTGTCCCTTTCCTATTATACAGGATATCTCTTTTTGTTTAACTCATCATGTGCGTGACATTACTTTAAGATTATTAGTAATTATAGTTGTTACTCTTGTTAGTGCTTACCTATTTGTGATCGTTTCCACATGCAGGTATGCCTGGAATGACTGCTTATGCAGGTTTGTATGCATGAAGTAGGTGCTCCCAAGAAAGGAGATTATGTCTTTATATCTTCAGCATTTGGTGCTGCTGGGCAACTAGCAAAATTGATGGGTTGCTATGTTGTTGGAAGTGCAGGGAGTAAAGAAAAGGTAAAGATAGTTTAATTTGCAAGGCAGAGCAGTTGCACTCTTCTTGGATTTGTTTTATATTTATTTATAGAAAAGTTGTACTCAACTTGCTTTCACAAGCATATTAATTTATTTTTTTTATTTTAAGTACAACTAAGGTTGAAATTTTGAAGAATAAGTTTGGGTTTGATAGGGCTTTCAATTACAAATAAGAGCATGACTTGGATCGAGGTCAGTACATAATTTATTTAGGACTACAATTTTTACTTTTTCACAGAAGTTTAATTTTTTAAAAGAATACATTTTTTATTTTCTCTTGGTGAAGGAGTTAGGTTTTATGTTTGATGTGATATAAAATAAAAGAATAATATTAATTGTACACATGCCATTATTTAAATTTTACTAAACCCTTTTAAACTTTTATTAGATCCATTAAAACTTTTGTGTGACTTGTGTCTAAGAGGGGGAATCCATTTTCTCGAAGTCATACAGCTCCTTGTTCTAAAAAACGGCCCAAGCCATTTTTCAACTCTTTTTCTTATTGTTAACCGACATACACTTTGGAAAGCTTACTCATGCCCTGTACTTGTCTCCTACCTATTATGCTACATAGTTAATTGTTACTGCACTCAGTTGTAAGACTCATTCCTTTATGGTTATCTATTTTTTCTCTCCAGGTTCCCTAGTTTGCTTCTTTGGAAGAATCATGTTCATGATTTTTTGTTAATAGATATCCATTAATTGTTGTATACCTTAGGAGTTTATGATAAGAATAAAATTCTTGACACCAAACACTCTAATTAGTGGAGGAGCCAACCCACAATTCATTAGCCCTCTCTTTTTCTAGATTTTTATTGTGTCCGCGAGATATTTATGCTACAAGAATGGCTTGTGTCAAAAAATTTCTAGTTTAAGCCAAGAAGTCATGTGAGGTGGCTGGGATTAATCTAGAAAGTGCTGAGTTTTCACATTAGTCCTTTGAACATTTTGGGTTAACTGTCTCTCTCTATCACTCTCAGTGGCGGATCTTGAATAAAATTATTGAGGGAGCAAAGAGATACTTAGTAATCAATAGAAAAAAATTATAATGATATACATCTTTTACAATATTCATACTTAGAGACAAAATACATCATATATTAAAACATTTCTTCACAAAAATAAACAGTTATATTGCATACGATAAAATGCATACTAACCTTGATTTGTTGTAGATGTCATGTCAATTGTAAAAGCACAAAAAGATACCACGAAACCAAAAAAAATAGTTCAGTGTGTAACATATTAATGTATTAAAATTTAGAAATGTGACAACACAATTAATTAAACATAATGTTAAATAAAAGAACTAAAAATTATCTCTACTTAAAGTGCTGCTCTCCTATTTTTTAATGACTTGAAATCATCAATAAGTGGGCTTAAACATTTTCTTAATTTGTTTTGAGGGGGATATATTTAATTTTTAAAAAAAAAATTAAATGGACAAACATGTTTTTAAGAAACTTAAATCCTAACAAAGATCCGCCACTGATCTCTCTCTTCTCAGTTTGAAAATTCTGAATTAGAATTTTTCAAATAAGCAATCTGCCGAGCATTTTTGTAATTCCTGATTCCTGTTAATCAAATTTTGTCTCCTCTCCACCCATGTGGCATAGATCTCTATACTAGAGTCCAAATCACGTTAAATCTCAAATACAATTACCTGTAAGAAGACAGGTTGACAAGAGTTTTTACACGGATTGACTAAGTCAACCTTTAATATATATATATATATATATATATTTAACAGCTCATTAATGATTTAAAGTTATCTTGGTCAATCCAAACATGAACCTTTTGCAATTCATGTAATAAGGGTTAATCCAATAATAATTTGGACCTATGTAACTTGTGCCGTGATATTATGTTGTATGTTTTATAAAAATGGCTAGTGGTGAATAGTAAATAGTAACTAATGCGTGTAGTTAACTATTTACAAATAAAATTAGTAATTGTGAAAGAAAAATGACACTAAGAATTATAACGTGAAAAACTCTTTAATGTTGAAGAAAAAATCACAGGACTAGCTCTAAAAATATTCTACTATTTGTAATGAAATTAATATAATGTTTATACTCAAGTGTTTACACTTAGTTCTTAAATCTCTCACAGTGTTACCACTTAGTACTCTCTTCGTAGAGCATTTAAATATTCCCTGCGTTCTCCATAGTTTGATGCCCATAACTTGGGGTGTAATGGGTCTGGTTCGGTCCAGTTTACACCCCAAACCAACACTAAATCAACCAAAACCATATCAGTTCGGTTTTTCAAATTTTTGAGAGTAAAACCGAATCGAATCAAACTGGTTTAGTCCGATTCGGTTCGATCAATTTTTGCCAAAAAATCTATACAAGCCATTTTTTTTAAAATTTGAACAAAAAGAAAGCCAAAAAATGAACTGGTTTTAGCCATTTCTAAAAAAAAAAAAAAAAACAAAACGACGTTGTTTTAGCTTATTCAATTCAGTTTTCCAAAAACCGAGAACCGAACTGAACCCCTCGGTTTTTTAAAAAATAAAACCAAAAATTGGACTAACACTCTCAGTCCGATTCGGTTTTCCCTAGTCCGGTTTGGTTCGGTTAGTTGAACAAGTTTGACTGGTTTTTCTTACACCTTTACCCACAACTCTATGGTCATGATATCTTACGGCTCTCTTTCTCTCTTAAGTCACTCTGCTCTCTATATATGACGTTATATGAGGAGAACTCTCCTCCTTTTATAAAGTTCTTGTTGAAGTGAGAATTGATAGTAAGAAATTCATGCACTAAATCCAGACTCATGATCCTCTCATCTGCAAGAATCCATAGAGTTGCCCTTGTCTTTTCCATTTTTCTTCACGCATCACCAGCTAAGGAGCATTCTTTTTTACTCCTCTTTCCTCATTTATGGCTGCATCGCTTGCATTAATGACTTACTATTGCCATCTTCAACATTTCAACAAGCCTAATTACTAGGCTTCATGTGTGCATGCCTTTTATACACCCAATGCTTTCTTCATTTTTTTTTTTCAACCTATCATTTATTTACACCAGAATAGGCTGAACCCCACAGTATGGGAAAGGGCCCTCTATCTATCGCCCCCTTTTTTTGAATAATATTATCTACACACACTAATCAAATTCACTTTAAAATAAAAGGAAGAGAGTTTATGATAAGAATAAAAGTCTTCACATCAAACAATCTAATTAGTAGAGGAACTAACCTGCAGTCTCTTTTTTAAGATTTTTATTGTGTGCGCGAGATATTTATGCTACAAGATAGCCTTGTGTCAAAGAGTTTCTAGTTTAAGCCAAGTTGAAGAAGTCATGTGAGGTGGTTGGGATTAATCTAGAAAGTCTAATTAGTGCTGACTTGTCACATTAGTCCTTTGAAAGTCTGGGTTAACTGTCTCTCACTATCTCTCTCTTCTCAGTTCGAACTTTACCACAATTCAGCAAGTCGTTCTTCTTTAGTTGACCAATCTCATTTCTTGAATCTTATGTTGCAGGAGGCTGGAGTGTGATGACAAATGAAATCATAGAAAATTGAATGGAAATCTACAAGGTGATAGTTGTGTGCTTTCTCCAATTTTTCTCTTTCATACCCATTTTCACTGCCTTGGACAGCATCACTCCAAACCAGCCCCTCCATTACAATGAGACCCTGATTTCAAAAACTGGAACTTTTGAAGCTGGATTCTTCAGTTTCGAGAATTCACAGAGCCAATACTTCGGTATTTGGTTCAATAGAATATCACCAAGAATATTTGTATGGGTAGCCAACAGGGATACCCCCTTAGAAAACTCTTCTGGAGTTTTCAAAATCACTGAAAAAGGAAATCTTTTTATTCTTGATGGCAACGGGGCTATAGTCTGGTCCTCCAATTCATCAACTGCAGAAAACCCAGTCGTGCAGCTCTTGGACTCGGCCAATCTTGTTGTGAAAGATGGAAATAACTCAAACCCAGATAGAGATAGCCTTTTGTGGCAGAGCTTTGATTATCCTGGTGACACTTTACTTCCAGGAATGAAACTTAAGAGCAATTTAGTAACAGGTCAATATAGGGCTCTGACATCATGGAGAAGCACAGAAGATCCTGCTCCTGGTCAATTTTCATTACATATAGATACTCATGGTCTTCCTCAGGAAATTATGACAAAGGGAAAGATTATAAGTTCCAGAATAGGTTCATGGAATGGTATTCATTTTACTGGTGTTCCTTGGCTGAAGAGGCAGCAATTCTTGAATTTTTCTTTTGTGTTGACTGAGCAGGAAGTCTCTTATGAATATGGACTCTTAAACAGTTCAACTGTTACAAGATACTTTCTCAATCCAACAGGTCTTGTGCAACGTTTCTTTTGGTCAGAACGGACCCAAACGTGGGATCTTTATTCTGTTGGTCCTGTGGATCAGTGTGAAAGTTATGCCATTTGTGGTGCAAATGCTAATTGCAATGTTAATAACTCTCCCTTGTGTGAATGCTTGAAAGGGTTCTTACCCAAATTTCAGGAGAAATGGAGTTCTTATAATTGGTCTGATGGGTGCATTCGGAGAATAAATCTGGGATGTGATAATGGAGATGGTTTTATGAAGTACTCAGGGATGAAATTGCCAGACACGTCTTCGTCGCGGTTTAACAAGAGTATAACCCTTGAGGAATGCAAGAAATTGTGTTTCAAAAATTGCTCTTGCTCAGTAT
Source organism: Cercis canadensis (assembly GCA_003255065.1). Classification (NCBI taxonomy): domain Eukaryota; kingdom Viridiplantae; phylum Streptophyta; class Magnoliopsida; order Fabales; family Fabaceae; genus Cercis; species Cercis canadensis. The sequence goes on along the minus strand of QAOA01007249.1, from coordinate 123,458 downwards.
ATGCAGATTTAGATGTCAGAAATGGTGGGAGTGGGTGCTTGCTTTGGTTTGGTGACATTGTGGACATGAGAAAACATGCCACTGCAGGACAAGACATTTACATACGAGTGGCTGCTTCAGAGCTAGGTACTTTTCTTTCCCATTCAACCATGATAAAAATCAAACGTATAAACCTATAACATTTAGGTAACCTTCTATAATCAAAAAGTGCACATACCTTAGTGAAATTCTGCGCTAAATTTCTTTACCTTTTCTTTATTCCTGAACTGCTCTAGTTTGTTTGTTTGTTTGTTTGATTTGATTTCTAAGATCATACCAGCAATAGCAGGCATTTTAATAAGAAGAGGCTTGCGGTGATTCTGGTAGGATCTTCTATATCCATCATAGGTATAACGATACTTGGATTCGTCTTATGTGTATGGAGGAAGAAACTTGAGAACCCAGGTGAGTTTTAATATATTTAGACTCACTTCTTTAGTTCATACTTCATATATTTTGGTAAAAGTAATAACTACCAAACTTAAATTCAGGTATTCTTAAACTAATTTATGGGAAGAATAAGAAGGAGAAGCAAGACATCAATTTACCAGCATTTGATTTTTCAATCATTGCTAATGCCACTAACCAGTTCTCTGCCAGTAACAAATTAGGAGAAGGTGGATTTGGAGCAGTTTACAAGGTAACATGGTTATATTCAATTAATGGATCCATCTATCTTCTCCATGTAATCCATAAATTTTGCAAACAATGATTTCCAGGGTGTGCTGGCTAATGTGCAAGAAATTGCTGTCAAGCGGCTTTCCCAGAATTCTGGACAAGGACCAGAGGAGTTTAAAAATGAGGCTATGTTGATTACAAATCTTCAACATAGAAATCTTGTGAAACTTCTTGGTTTTTGCATAAAAGATGATGAGAGACTCTTGATCTATGAGTTCATGACCAACAGAAGCTTGGACTACTTTATTTTCGGTTTGAGCTTTCCTCTTGCCCAAATTCTTGGTTTACTATTGCCATGGCACTAGTTCATCATCATGCTAACCTAAGGATCGAATTTTTCAGATCAAAATAGAACCAACAGCTTGAATTGGGCTCAGCGCTTCCAAATTATTAGTGGAATTGTTCGGGGACTTCTCTATCTTCATCAAGATTCTAGATTAAAGATTATTCACAGAGATCTCAAAACCAGTAATATTCTTCTTGATAAAGATATGAATCCAAAAATATCTGACTTTGGTTTGGCTCGGATAATTGGGGGAGATCAAGCTCAGGCCAACACAAAAAAAGTGGTTGGAACTCAGTAAGCATGCGTAAACTTGATGTGATTTCTTCATGTTGTATACCATTCCTTTTTTTAAAAAGTTTCTTCTCATTTTTTTTTTTGGTCATCTTGCAGTGGCTATATGTCTCCAGAGTATGCAATGCATGGTTCTTTTTCGGTGAAATCTGATGTCTTCAGCTTTGGTGTTATTGTACTAGAGATAGTTAGTGGGAGGAAGAATATCGAATTTTTTGTTCCATATGACCATAATATTAACCTTCTTGGATTTGTAAGCTCAAGGGTGACTTTGCTTCATGATGGATTGAGTTCTATCATAAACATATTATCAAAATTTACCATCCATTGTGAATTCAAACTCAATTTTAATTTTCATGTCTTGCAGGCATGGGAACTGTGGAATGAAGGGAGGCCATTGGAGCTATTATATGTATCAGAAGGTGATTCACTCATTGCAAATGAATTATTAAGATGCATTCAAATTGGGCTCTTATGTGTGCAACAGAGACCAGAGGATAGGCCTGACATGTCCTCTGTAGTTCTAATGCTGAACGGTGATAGGCCATTGCCCAAGCCAAGGGAACCCCCCTTCCATTCACACCAATTTGGTTCTTCAGGCAATTGTGCACTGCATTCAAAAAATGAAATAACTTTTACATCACTAGAGGCAAGATAGTATGTAATGTATAGATATTTTTGCTAATAAAACAATAGTATATATATATATATATATATATATATATATATTCTTCAATATAAATAGAAGGGATTACATCTCTCAATGTAAATGACAAAATAAGAAATTGCAATGCTATGTTAGAGTTAACTTTGTGTTTGACAATGGTTGTAGTTGGAGTATAAGTAGCTAGTTGTAAGTTGATGAAAGAAGAGGTGTGAGTGAAGTTTGTGGACTGCAAAACACAGTTCTGTGCCTCAGATTTCTGCATAATTCTGCAGATTGTGTAGGTTCCATCTTTGTCTTATAGATCAAACTCTGCTGAATCTAATTGGGAGTTAGATCCATAATTCTAGACTTGAGATCATCTCTATCTTCCTTTTGCCATTGGGCTGTGAACAAAATCCCAAGGTCCTAACTGAACAATCATCATCAATAACTAAAATTTGAGAATGGACAAAGATGTAACTTGAAAACAAAGAAACGGTGCCAATATTTTATTTATTACTTTTACTTGATAAATATTTAGTTTGTTCATTTAAAGTAAATATTAGGTTTAATTTATTAAAATTTCTTACGAACGCCTTTCTTTTGTTTGGTATTATGTTATTAAAATTTTAAATAATTTTTTTAAAAAAAAAAAAAAGAAGTTGGGTTTATGGTATACTAAAACTCAGAATAATTTTTTTATAATTTTAAAAATAAGGGAAAAATTATTCTTGTAAATAAAAATTACTTGCACAAATCTCTTACTTTGCTCAATACCAAAAAAAAAAAATGAAAATAACATAAGGTCTATTGTCTATAAAATAAGTGATTATCGTAAAAAAATATATGATTATCAAATTTAAATTGTGTCAATTATAAATATAATAGCAATATATATATATAAAAAAATAATTATGTAGGTCAATGAATAGTTTTATAAATTCTACGACTGCATCAGGCACTTGTAAATAATTAATGTTTCCAAATTTATGTAATTGTTTCAAACTTGAGAGAATGCTTTTGTAATGTACTTGTTGACCTTTAGAGTATATACACTTCTAATAAGATGGAATAAAGCAAGTAAACATGGTATTGGTTTTTAATTAGTGTGTAAAATTTAGTTCTTTTGTAATATATTTATTGATCAAAATATTCATATGCTTATGTAAAAAGAATATTAAAATAGGTATAAAAATAATGAAAAAGTACTAATTTTTAATTGGTATAATATTATTTCATGGTATTTATTTATTTCTTTTTGGATGACACAGACGGGGAAAAAACTTAAAAAGAAAAAACAAACAGAAAGCGCAAATGGGGGAAACAGAAAAAACTACATTCGGTCCTCCATCTCTCGAGTCTCTCCCCAGTAGCGTGCTTCATTTTCATTCAGAGTCAAGTTCATTCACTGCTCTGGTCCTGCATCCTTCAAATTTCTCTCGTAGAACCAAAGCCCTTTACCACGTTTGAGGGACTAAGAGGTAGTCATAAACCAGTAGGTAGAAATTCTGCGTTTTTTTTCGGTTATCTTTTTTGTTTGCTGGTTTCATATAAGATTGAACTTGGTATTCTTTTTAACGTTTTACATTTGGGGTTTTGCCCTTTTTTCTGGAATGAGCTTGAATGAACGTGGGTCTTCAATTTCCCCAGTTTTTGCTGGTTTCATATAGGCTCAAATTTGGTATTTTTAACTTTTTGAATTTGAGATTCCTGCCCTTTGCTGGAATATGAAATTGTTTTTTTAATCTCAGTAGTTTTTTTTGTTTATTTTCCTACTGAGCAATTAAAATAAGGACTTTTGGCCGATTGTTGTCGTTTCCATTGTCTATAAGATTCTCAGTAAGCTTCCTCAAGTCTCCACGGGGTTGATTGGTGTTCTGAGCAATATATTTTAAGTTTCTGAGAGTGATTTTATTCTATGCCTTCTAATTTTAGATGTGGCCTTAGTAGTAAATGCAGCAGATATGGAATTAGGTGTGATAGTTTTATTTGTTGGAAATGTTCAATGTTAAATGATAAAATAACTGATTTGGCATGATCCCTTGGTGGTAATCCTAGGTTTGTTTCCTTTGGAAGAGTGCATTCTTCTCTTTAGGTGGTAGATGTCACCCTTTGAGGCATGAGGTAGTTACTAATACTAAGTATGGTCTTCAGCATAACAGGTTGGGATGCTTTGCCTGCAGTTAATGCTGAGTGCCTAGAATTTTCATATATGAAGTATGGATATTCTTCTTTTGTTCCCTTGATTGTTTTAAAGGTGGTTGATCTATAAGGTTTTTGGAGGATTTAAGGGTTGATGGTTCTCCTTTTATAGAAGCTTTTCATCGCTAATGTCACATCACTTCCTTGTGTCATGCTTCACTTCTTTTAACATGTTTTATGCTTTGCAAGGGTCCAATGTCTCTTTTTCAGAAATCTTTTTGACGGAGAAACTACTGATTTGGTTTTATCCTGCTGATTCCTAGTTGAAGGCAGATGATCTTCTAAGAATTTCATTTGGACTGCAGTACTCAATCACATCTATACTAATGATCTACTATGGGGGTTTTCTTGACAGGTCAAAAAGTGCCATTTTCCTGCACAGACCACAGCACTGTGTAGAGCTGAAACCAGTAGCAGAACCTAAACCTGAAGCACCATAGGTAACCCCAAATTTCTCCACCGTTCAGATTATGTAATGTATTAATCTAAATATCTAATTTAGCGTAGTTGACTCTTCAATTTTTTTTCTGTAATCTAAGGTATTGAGGATCTGGCTTCTAAAACTGTCTTGGGATTTTGGAAATTCTTTTAGCTGTCAATCAATGAAATTTTAGATTGCTTATTGATGTTCATCTTTTTTCCAGGTTTTGAGCATGTGATTGCTAGATTCCTTAAGAGTGGCATTATGCCTTCCTTTGTCATTCAGCAACGACAGGCCATTTTTTTGTGCTTCCCTAAATTCCAATTTTCTCGCTGGTATGACTTGTTTGTCACTGCACATAAACAGAAACCAAAGAAACAGTTACTGCCTTAGCAATCTATCTACTTCAATTTCTTGTTCCTCTCTCAAACTTGTACGTGACCGTCCGCTTGACAGGAATGTTGTTAAGATTAACAAAATTCGGTTTGTTCAAAAGCTGAAAACTTTACTTCTTTCTAAACCTAAACATTATCTTCCACTTCACATTCTTTCCAAATGTCGATCTTATCTTACCCTACCCAAGCCTCGCTCCATAATCTCTATGATTTGTCGCTATCCATCCATTTTTGAACTCTTCACTATCCCATTCCCACCTACACCACTCAATGCAATAAAGTTACGTCCTCAACTTTGTGTTCGTCTAACTCCAGCTGCAGCAGCCCTTGCTACTGAGGAATTGAATCTCAAATCTTCCATTTCCACACCCTTGGTAACTAAGCTCCAGAAACTTCTTATGCTCATGTCGATGGCATGGGTGTGAACTAAGTTGAGTTGAGTTGAGTTTCTAATTATTTCCGAACAAGTTGTTAGCTAAAGGATTGGATCCTTGTAGTGTAACCAAGCAATACTATATTTTTATTTTTATTAAAGGTTTATGATATTAAGAGAACAACCTTAGAACATTCTATATGTTATCATTTAAAGCTATCTTCTTGGATTTGAAAACTGCATGACTTACGTTTTCAATGGTTAGAAGTAGTCCTTTGTTTAGAAGGTTTTAAATGGAAAGCTTACTCATGACCTCTACTTGTCTCCTGCCTATTATGCTACATAGTTAATTGTTAATGCACCCAGTTGTAAGACTCATTCTTTTATGGTTATCTGTTTTTCTCTCCAGGTTCCCTAGTTTGCTTTTTTGGAGGAATCATGTTCATGATCTTTTGTTAGTAGATATCTATTGATTGTTGCATACCTTACTTTGGAGTTTATGATAAGAATAAAATTCTTGACATCAAACACTCTAATTAGTGGAGGAGCCAACCCACAATTCATTAGCCCTCTCTTTTTCTAGATTTTTATTGTGTGTGCGAGATATTTATGCTACAAGAATGCCTTGTGTCAAAAAATTTCTAGTTTAAGCCAAGAAGTCATGTGAAGTGGTTGGGATTAATCTAGAAAGTCTAATTAGTGCTGAATTTTCACATTAGTCCTTTGAAAATTCTGGGTTAACTTTCTCTCTCTATCTCTCTCTTCTCAGTTTGAAAATTCTGAATTAGGATTTTTCAAATAAGCAATATGCCGAGCATTTTTGTAATTCCTGATTCCTGTTAATGAAATTTTGTCTCCTCTCCACCCATGTGGCATAGATCTCTATTCTAGAGTTCAAATCATGATAAAGGTTTGTTTGAGAGTTAAAATTGAAAAAAAATGAGAGGAAAAAAAATGAGTAAATGTATTTATTCCTTTATTTGGGAATTCAAAATTAAAAAATGAAAGGAAATCAAAGGGAAACTTCAAATCCCCGCATTCTTTTTTTGTAAGAAACCAATGAGTAACTTCAAACTCTCACATTCCTTTTTTGTTTTCACTTTTGTATTTCTCCAATTTGGAGAATTTGAAGATAAAAGAATAATAGTTTACTATTATACTTCTATTTATTTTTTCAAATTCTTTTTCAAACACTATTTAGATAATATTATTGAATCTTATATTAAATATATTTACTTTTATAAATAAAGGATAAAATTATAAAATTATAAATTTTTATTTCTTTCCTTTCATTTCTTCTCTTTTTACTTATTTTAATTATCCAAACAAAAGAGAGAAAAATTCTTCTCTTTCCCTGCCATTTCTTTCTCTCTCTTTCCTCTCATCTCTTTTCCTTTCCTCTCACTTCAAACTCTCAAATAGAGCCTAAATCTCAAATACAATTACTTGTAAGAATATAGGTTGACATAAATTGACAAGAGTTTTTACATGGGTTGATTAAGTCAACCTTTAATATATATATTTTTCTTAACAGCTCATTGATTATTTAAAGTTATCCTGGTCAATCCAAACATGAACCTTTTGCAATTCATGTAATAAGGGTTAATCCAATAATAATTTGAACCTATGTAACTTGGGCCGTGATATTATGTTGTCTGTTTTATAAAAATGGCGTAGTGGTGAATAGTAAATAGTAACGAATGCGTGTAGTTAACTATTCACAAATAAAAAAAGTAATTATAGAAGAATAATGACACTAAGAATTATAACGTGAAAAACTCTCTATTGTTGATGAAAAAATCACAGGACCGACACTAAAAATATTCTACTATTTGTAATGAAATTAATACAATGTTTATACTCAAGTGTTTATACTTAGTTCTTAAATCTCTCACAATTTTACCACTTAGTACTCTCTTTGTAGAGCATTTAAATATTCCCTCCATTCTTCATGGTGTGATGCCCATAACTAGGGGTATAATCGGTCTGGTTTACACCCAAAACCAACATTGAATCGACCAAGCCATATCGGTTCAGTTTTTCAAATTTTTGACAATAAAATTGAACTGAACTGAATTGGTTCAGTCCGGTTCGGTTCGGTCAATTTTTGCCAAAAAATCTATACAAGTCATTTTTTCAAATTTGAATAAGAAGAAAGCCAAAAACTAAACCAGTTTTAGTCATTTTAAAAAAAAAAATTCAAAATAACCAAAACGATGGTTTTAGCCTATTCAGTTCGGTTTATTTTCGATTTTCCTTCATTGAAACTAATAACCAAACCGAACCCCTCAGTTTTTTAGAAAATAAAACTAAAAACCGGACCGACACTCTTGGTCCGGTTTAGTTTTCTCCAGTTCGGTCAATTTAATTAGTTTGACTGGTTTTGCTTACACCCCTACCCACAACTCTATGGTTATGGTATCTTACGGCTCTCTTTCTCTCTTAAGTCGCTCTGCTTTCTATATATGTCGTTAAATGAGGAGAACTCTCCTCCTTTTATAAAGTTCTAGACTTCTTGTTGAAGTGAGAATTGATAGTAAGAAATTCATGCACTAAATCCAGACTCATGATCCTCTCATCTGCAAGAATCCATAGAGTTGCGCTTGTCTTTTCCATTTTTTTTTTCTCGCATCACCAGCTAAGGAGCATTCTTTTTTACTCCACTTTCTTCATAATATTTATGGCTGCATCACTAGCATTAATGACTTACTATTGCCATCTTCACCATTTCAACAAGCCTATTACTAGGCTTCATTTGTGCATGCCTTTTATACACTCAATGCTTTCTTCCTTTTTTTTTTTTTTCAACCTATCATTTATTTACACCATAATAGGCTGAACCCCACAGTATGGTATGGGAAAGGGAATTATATCCATCGCTCCCTTTTTTTGAATAATATTATCTGCACACACTAGTCAGACTCACATTAAAATAAAAGGAAGAGAGTTTAGGCTCATTGACATCGATATTGTAATTTAATAATTTATTTACATAATTATTATATTTTTTAATTTATTTACCTAAATATTATAATTTTAAAAAATAAAAAATTAAAAAAAAAAAAAAAAAAAAAAAAAAACTTGCACATTGGGGCTCACCGGACGCACTAATTGCTAGTTGGCGTGTCCCACCGGATATGCTGATTGACAGCCGGTGTATCTCCTCTTGAAATATGAATTCAAAGAGTACAGTAAAATATTTATTGTTTTACACTTGAGTACAGCAAAGAACAATACCCTTTGGTCCACCATTTTTGTTCAAAGTCCAGTGACAGTTACACATCTGATACATAGACAACATAGAATTCAAAGTCCAGTAACTTGTCACATTAGTCCTTTGGAAATTCTGGGTCAACTGTCTCTCTCTATCTCTCTCTTCTCAGTTCGAACTTTACCACAATTCAGCAAGTTGTTCTTCTTTAGTTGGCCAATCTCATCTTTTTGAATCTTATATTGCAGGAGGCTGGAGTGTGATGACAAATGAAATCATAGAAAATTGAATGGAAATCTACAAGGTGATAGTTGTGTGCTTTCTCCAATTTTTCTCTTTCATACCCATTTTCACTGCCTTGGACAGCATCACTCCAAACCAGCCCCTCCATTACAATGAGACCCTGATTTCAAAAGCTGGAACTTTTGAAGCTGGATTCTTCAGTTTTGAGAATTCACAGAGCCAATACTTTGGTATTTGGTTCAATAGAATATCACCAAGAATATTTGTATGGGTAGCCAACCGGGATACCCCCCTAGAAAACTCTTCTGGAGTTTTCAAAATCACTGAAAAAGGAAATCTTTTTATTCTTGATGGCAAAGGGGCTATAGTCTGGTCCTCCAATTCATCTACAACTGCAGAAAACCCAGTTGTGCAGCTCTTGGACTCAGCCAATCTTGTTGTGAAAGATGGAAATAACTCAAACCCAGATAGAGGTAGCCTTTTGTGGCAGAGCTTTGATTATCCTGGTGACACTTTACTTCCAGGAATGAAACTTAAGAGCAATTTAGTAACAGGTCAATATAGGGCTCTGACATCATGGAGAAGCGCAGAAGATCCTGCTCCTGGTGAATTTTCATTACATATAGATACTCATGGTCTTCCTCAGGAAATTATTACAAAGGGAAAGATTATAAGTTCCAGAATAGGTTCATGGAATGGTATTCGTTTTACTGGTGTTCCTTGGCTGAAGAGGCAGCAATTCTTGAATTTTTCTTTTGTGTTGACTGAGCAGGAAGTCTCTTATGAATATGGACTCTTAAACAGTTCAACTGTTACAAGATACTTTCTCAATCCAACAGGTCTTGTGCAACGTTTCTTTTGGTCAGAACGGACCCAAAGGTGGGATCTTTATGCTGTTGGTCCTGCGGATCAGTGTGAAAGTTATGCCATTTGTGGTGCAAATGCTAATTGCAATGTTAATAACTCTCCCTTGTGTGAATGCTTGAAAGGGTTCATACCCAAATTTCAGGAGAAATGGAGTTCTGATAATTGGTCTGATGGGTGCATTCGGAGAATAAATCTGGGATGTGATAATGAAGATGGTTTTATGAAGTACTCAGGGATGAAATTGCCAGACACGTCTTCGTCAAGGTTTAACAAGAGCATAAACCTTGAGGAATGCAAGAAATTGTGTTTCAAAAATTGCTCTTGCTCAGCATATGCAGATTTAGATGTCAGAAATGGTGGGAGTGGGTGCTTGCTTTGGTTTGGTGACATTGTGGACATGAGAAAACATGCCTCTGCAGGACAAGACATTTACATACGAGAGGCTGCTTCAGAGCTAGGTACTTTTCTTTCCCATTCCACCATGATAAAAATGAAACGTATAAACCTATAACATTTAGGTAACCTTCTATAATCAAAAAGTGCGCATACCTTAGTGAAATTCTGCTCTAAATTTCTTTACCTTTTCTTTATTCCTGAACTGCTCTAGTTTGTTTGTTTGATTTGATTTCTAAGATCATACCAGCAATAGCAGGCATTTTAATAAGAAGAGGCTTGCGGTGATTCTGGTAGGATCTTCTATATCCATCATAGGTATAACGATACTTGGATTCGTCTTATGTGTATGGAGGAAGAAACTTGAGAACCCAGGTGAGTTTTAATATATTTAGACTCACTTCTTTAGTTCATACTTCATATATTTTGGTAAAAGTAATAACTACCAAACTTAAATTCAGGTATTCTTAAACTAATTTATGGGAAGAATAAGAAGGAGAAGCAAGACATCAATTTACCAGCATTTGATTTTTCAATCATTGCTAATGCCACTAACCAGTTCTCTGCCAGTAACAAATTAGGAGAAGGTGGATTTGGAGCAGTTTACAAGGTAACATGATTATATTCAATTAATGGATCCATCTATCTTCTCCATGTAACCCATAAATTTTGCAAACAATGATTTCCAGGGTGTGCTGGCTAATGTGCAAGAAATTGCTGTCAAGCGGCTTTCCCAGAATTCTGGACAAGGACCAGAGGAGTTTAAAAATGAGGCTATGTTGATTACAAATCTTCAACATAGAAATCTTGTGAAACTTCTTGGTTTTTGCATAAAAGATGATGAGAGACTCCTGATCTATGAGTTTATGCCCAACAGAAGCTTGGACTACTTTATTTTCGGTTTGAGCTTTCCTCTTGCCTAAATTCTTGGTTTACTATTGCCATGGCACCAGTTCATCATCATGCTAACCTAAGGATGGAATTTTTCAGATCAAAGTAGATCTAAGTGCTTGAATTGGGCTCAGCGCTTCCAAATTATTAGTGGAATTGCTCGAGGACTTCTTTATCTTCATCAAGATTCTAGATTAAGGATTATTCACCGAGATCTCAAAACCAGCAATATTCTTCTTGATAAAGATATGAATCCAAGAATATCAGACTTTGGTTTGGCTCGAATAATTGGAGGAGATCAAGCTCAAACCAGAACAAAAAAAGTGATTGGAACTTAGTAAGCATTCTTAAACTTGATGTGATTTCTTCATGTTGCATACTATTCATTTTTTTAAAAGTTTCTTCTCATTTTTTTTCTTTGTCATCTTGCAGTGGCTATATGCCTCCAGAGTATGCAATGCATGGTTCCTTTTCAGTGAAATCTGATGTCTTCAGCTTTGGTGTTATTGTACTAGAGATAGTTAGTAGGAGGAAGAATATCGAATTTTCTATTCCACATGATCCTAATATTAACCTTCTTGGATTTGTAAGCTCAAGGATGACTTTGCCTCATGATGGATTGAGTTCTATCATACCCATATTATCAAAATTTACCATCCATAGTGAATTCAAACTCAATTTTAATTTTCTTGTCTTACAGGCATGGGAACTGTGGAATGAAGGGAGGTCATTAGAGCTATTATATGTATCAGAAAGTGATTCATTCATTGCAGATGAATTATTAAGATGCATTCAAATTGGGCTATTATGTGTGCAACAGAGACCAGAGGATAGGCCTGACATGTCCTCTGTAGTTCTAATGCTGAACGGTGAGAGGCCATTGCCCAAGCCAAGGGAACCCCCCTTCCATTCACACCAATTTGGTTCTTCAGGCAATTGTGCACTGCATTCAATCAATGAAATAACTTGTACATCACTAGAGGCAAGATAGCATGTAATGTATAGATGTTTTTGCTAATGAAACAATAGTATCTATATATATATATATATATATATATATATATATATATATATATTTTTTTTTTTTTTCTTCAATACAAATAGAAGGGATTACATCTCTCAATGTAAATGACAAAATAAAAAATTGCAATGCTATGTTAGAGTTAGCTTTGTGTTTGGCAATGGTTGTAGTTGGAGTATAAGTAGCTAGTTGTAAGTTGATGAAAGAAGAGGTGTGAGTGAAGTTTGTGGACTGCAGAACACAGTTCTCTGCCTCAGATTTCTGCATAATTCTGCAGATTGTGTAGGTGCCATCTTTGTCTTATAGATCAAACTCTGCTGAATCTAATTGGGAGTTAGATCCATAATTCTAGACTTGAGATCATCTCTATCTTCCTTTAGCCATTGGGCTGTGAACAAAATCCCAAGGTCCTAACTGAACAATCATCATCAATAACTATAATTTGAGAATGGACAAAGATGTACCTTGACAACAAAGAAACGGTGCCAATATTTTATTTATTACTTTTAGTTGATAAATATTTAGTTTGTTCATTTAAAGTAAATATTAGGTTTAATTTATTAAAATTTCTTACGAACACCTTTCTTTTGTTTGGTATTATGTTATTAAAATTTTAAATAATTTTGTAAAAAAATAAGAAGTTGGGTTTATGTTATACTAAAACTCAAAATAATATTTGTATAATTTTAAAAATAAGGGAAAAATTATTCTTGTAAATAAAAATTACTTGCACTGTTGCACAAATCTCTTACTTTGCTCAATACCAAAAAAAAAAAAATGAAAGTAACATGAGGTATATTGTCTATAAAATAAGTGATTATCATAAAAATATATGATTATCAAATTTAAATTGTGTCAATTTTAAATATAATAACAATATATATAAAAAAAATTATGTAGGTCAATAATAGTTTTATAAATTTTACAATTGCATCAGGCATTTGCAAATAATTAATGTTCCCAAATTCATGTAATTTTTTCAAACTTGAGAGAATGCTTTTGTAATGTACTTGTTGACCTTTAGAGTATATACACATCTAATAAGATGGAATAAAGCAAGTAAACATGGTATTGGTTTTTAATTAGTGTGTAAAATTTAGTTCTTTTGTAATGTATTTATTGATCAAAATATTCATATGCTTATGTAAAAAGAATATTAAAACAGGTATTAAAATAATGAAAAAGTACTAATTTTTAATTGGTATAATATTATTTCATGGTATTTATTTATTTCTTTTTGGATGACACAGAAGGGGAAAAAACTTAAAAAGAAAAAACAAACAGAAAGCTCGAGTGGGGGAAACAGAAAGAACTATATTCGGTCCTCCATCTCTCAAGTCTCTCCCCAGTAGCGTGCTTCATTTTCATTCAGTTACAAGTTCATTCATTGCTCTGGTCCTGCATCCTTCAAATTTCTCACCTAGAACCAAAGCCCTTTACCACGTTTGAGGGACTAAGAGGTAGTCATAAACCAGTCGGTGGAAATTCTGCGTTTTTTTTCGGTTATCTTTTTTGTTTGCTGGTTCCATATAAGATTGAACTTGGTATTCTTTTTAACATTTTAAATTTGGGGTTTTTCCCTTTTTTCTCTAATGAGCTTGAATGAACGTGGGTCTTCAATTTCCCCAGTTTTTGCTGGTTTCATATAGGCTCAAATTTGGTATTTTTAACTTTTTGAATTTGAGATTCCTGCCCTTTGCTGGAATATGAAATTGTTTTTTTAATCTCAGTAGTTTTTTTTGTTTATTTTCCTACTGAGCAATTAAAATAAGGACTTTTGGCCGATTGTTGTCGTTTCCATTGTCTATAAGATTCTCAGTAAGCTTCCTCAAGTCTCCACGGGGTTGATTGGTGTTCTGAGCAATATATTTTAAGTTTCTGAGAGTGATTTTATTCTATGCCTTCTAATTTTAGATGTGGCCTTAGTAGTAAATGCAGCAGATATGGAATTAGGTGTGATAGTTTTATTTGTTGGAAATGTTCAATGTTAAATGATAAAATAACTGATTTGGCATGATCCCTTGGTGGTAATCCTAGGTTTGTTTCCTTTGGAAGAGTGCATTCTTCTCTTTAGGTGGTAGATGTCACCCTTTGAGGCATGAGGTAGTTACTAATACTAAGTATGGTCTTCAGCATAACAGGTTGGGATGCTTTGCCTGCAGTTAATGCTGAGTGCCTAGAATTTTCATATATGAAGTATGGATATTCTTCTTTTGTTCCCTTGATTGTTTTAAAGGTGGTTGATCTATAAGGTTTTTGGAGGATTTAAGGGTTGATGGTTCTCCTTTTATAGAAGCTTTTCATCGCTAATGTCACATCACTTCCTTGTGTCATGCTTCACTTCTTTTAACATGTTTTATGCTTTGCAAGGGTCCAATGTCTCTTTTTCAGAAATCTTTTTGACGGAGAAACTACTGATTTGGTTTTATCCTGCTGATTCCTAGTTGAAGGCAGATGATCTTCTAAGAATTTCATTTGGACTGCAGTACTCAATCACATCTATACTAATGATCTACTATGGGGGTTTTCTTGACAGGTCAAAAAGTGCCATTTTCCTGCACAGACCACAGCACTGTGTAGAGCTGAAACCAGTAGCAGAACCTAAACCTGAAGCACCATAGGTAACCCCAAATTTCTCCACCGTTCAGATTATGTAATGTATTAATCTAAATATCTAATTTAGCGTAGTTGACTCTTCAATTTTTTTTCTGTAATCTAAGGTATTGAGGATCTGGCTTCTAAAACTGTCTTGGGATTTTGGAAATTCTTTTAGCTGTCAATCAATGAAATTTTAGATTGCTTATTGATGTTCATCTTTTTTCCAGGTTTTGAGCATGTGATTGCTAGATTCCTTAAGAGTGGCATTATGCCTTCCTTTGTCATTCAGCAACGACAGGCCATTTTTTTGTGCTTCCCTAAATTCCAATTTTCTCGCTGGTATGACTTGTTTATCACTACACATAAACAGAAACCAAAGAAACAGTTACTGCCTTAGCAATCTATCTACTTCAATTTCTTGTTCCTCTCTCAAACTTGTACGTGACCGTCCGCTTGACAGGAATGTTGTTAAGATTAACAAAATTCGGTTTGTTCAAAAGCTGAAAACTTTACTTCTTTCTAAACCTAAACATTATCTTCCACTTCACATTCTTTCCAAATGTCGATCTTATCTTACCCTACCCAAGCCTCGCTCCATAATCTCTATGATTTGTCGCTATCCATCCATTTTTGAACTCTTCACTATCCCATTCCCACCTACACCACTCAATGCAACAAAGTTACATCCTCAACTTTGTGTTCGTCTAACTCCAGCTGCAGCAGCCCTTGCTACTGAGGAATTGAATCTCAAATCTTCCATTTCCACAACCTTGGCAACTAAGCTCCAGAAACTTCTTATGCTATCTTCTCACCGTCGGCTCCTTTTGTCAAAGTTGGTTCACGTTGCTCCAGATCTTGGTCTCCCTCCTAATTTTCGGTCCCGTCTGTGTAATGATCAGCCAGACAAATTCAAGACTGTTGACACTTCTTATGGTCGTGCACTTGAGCTTGTATCCTGGGACCCCAACTTGGCAAAGCCCTTACCCTCTCCTACATTCCATTCTCCTGATTTAATAGTTGACCGGCCTTTGAAGTTCAAGCAACTAAGACTTCGAAGGGGGCTAAATTTAAAGAGACGTCACCAGGATTTCTTGATCAAGTTTGAAGAAATACCCCAAGTGTGCCCCTACAGAACCTCTGTTGAGATCTTGGCCAAGGAATCGATTGAGGCAGAGAAGAGATCTTGTGCTGTAGTAAGAGAGGTGCTCGGAATGATGGTTGAAAAGAGAACTTTAATAGACCACTTGACCCATTTCAGAAAGGAGTTTGGGCTCCCAAACAAGTTAAGGGGGATGATCATAAGGCATCCGGAGTTGTTTTATGTGAGTTTGAAAGGGCAAAGGGACTCCGTTTTCTTGGTAGAGGGATTTGATGAGAAGGGTGGCCTCTTGGAGAAGGATGAGATTTTGGCCTTGCAAGATAAGTGGATGGAGTTGGTGAGGGAATCCAAGAGAATGAGACGAGAGAGAAGAAAGGGTAGGATTGACAGTGATGTTGGCAGCTTGAGTGGTACTACCTATGATGACAACAACGATGATGATGAGGATGATGATTATGATATTGATAACTTCAAAGATGTTTATGATGATGGTTTCGAGGATTTATTTGAAGATCTGAATGTCGAGGATGATGATGATAATCACAAAATGAAGTTGTTTACCCAAGACCAGAATGTGGAGTTTTGGACTGCTGGCCCATCATCTATTGGAAATGATTCAGACGGAGGAGAGAGGCAATGTTGGTAGTTCTGAATTTGAAAAAGGAATATCTCCCTATATGGGTATGCCTGGCATCAGTGTGGAAGTGATTGCTCCCACATTGTTGGCCAAATTGGCTATTGGAATTAGGTTCAACTGGGTGTTTGAAAACTAAAGAGGATATGATTTGCTGCTTGCATGTTCTATATTTGGTTGGAGATGTAGCAAGCTTCTACTATAGTAGTTTGAAGATCACTCAACTGAAAATATGTATATAAGATTTAAGGTTAATAAATTAAATAAGTTCTAATACGCTTGAAGCTCATTATATTGTTGAACTTTCCATTATATATAATTATGTTTCTTTATGTACATTCTGCTAGCTAGTTATGTCTTTTTCTTTTTCTGTAATGTAGGAAAAGCCATTTTGTGACTGCATTTTAACTCTTGCTCCAAGTGGCATGCATTAGACCACTGATGAATGAACGAGTAACTGCTTTTAGTATTCAAATTTATAGAACTAGCAGGGAGTTACCTATAGAGTGGGTGATAGTACAAAGAGTATAGTCTTCCAATGGACGGGTGATAGTACAAAGAGTATAGTCTTCCAATGGACTCGTGAAACTTTGAAGAATTTTTTTAGTTATAGCCATGCAGGTGTATTCTCCTTCTCAATCATTTGAATATACAAATTTTCGGTTTGATCATGAAAAGCATTACAAGTTTGTTGATGAGAAACAAGTTTTGGTTGCTAATCATGGAACATCGATTCCTGCTGTAAGAGTTGCCCCTTAGAGCTGGAATGCCAATATTGATAAATTTCTTTGAACCAGTTCAACATTCATTTTGATTCAATAATATATGTAAATTTGAAGGAAACACGTTATAATGACTTATCAACGTAACAAAATATGTAGAAGAATGGACAAGCAAGTAAAGGAATGATATATTTTCTAGGAAATAAGGAAAGGGGTCCTTTGTGTGATTTTAGAAGGAAAAGAGAAAGATGAAGAAACTAATAATAGATCATTCTTTGAATTGAATTTGTATAATGCTTAGTATAATATTATCCAATGAGCTATTCACTCTTTAAAGACTACCCCCACCCTCTTACGAGAGGCTAATGAGTAGTGAGGCAAGTTTGTGCACAATGTGCATATGTCCATATCACCACTTTGACATACCTGCTTTTCAAAATTACCAGAATAGAAAAATTTGCAGTTGAAGGTTTTAAAAACAAGTAACTGAAATGAGATGGAGCACATAAGTTCAACTATTAACAAGTTTTGCTGATATCTTCTGTAAACCAATATGGTTGCTTGAGCTTATCTCTCTTGTAGTTTTCAATATCCATATAGAGAACAGATTGTATATATGTTTGGGAGAGAAATTACATTTCTTTTGCTTGTAAAGATTGTAGATCTTGCTTTTGCAACAGTATTAATTTACATTAGTGACACCATGTTTTTCTGCATATATTTTCATGGGAATGAATGATCTGTTCCACCCTCACTTACTAAAGTTGTGGTTACTGGTACTCCAATTTAACCCCTTCCCTTCACATTACTTTTAAAAGAAAGTGTTAAGTTTCAAGTCTCAATTTCGCTAAATTATGTGTATAACGGATTTACATCATGGATTCATAGTATAAGCCACTCAGTACTAATAAACAGGCATTAGGACTTCTATAAAAACAAAAATGAAATGCCATCTACCATCATCAATTTGGCTAATTGTAAGATCATTAGTTGACCATGGCTTATGGTTGCTGGACGAAGAACTGTTACCAACCAGATCTATTTTTTTTGGTCCACTGGAGGCTACAAAACACAGGATAGTGTATTCCCTCTCAAAATCTCACCTCACCCCTTCCTAGTGAGATTTGAACCTTGTACCTCTACCAAGAAGTACCAAGTTCTCAACCAATAGGGTTCCCATTGGGGATCACTAACCATATCTCTTGCAATAGAGAATCCAGGAATTTTAGGTTGAGGGAAGATTCCCTAGTAAGCATCAGAACCGCAAACGACATTCTTGGAACCTTCATGGGGTGCTAGCTTAGCCAAAGCCCAGCACCTCAAAGGGAGTCATGAATGTGAAATAATGTGCATTGAGGAGTCATGAGCCATGAATCCTTAAGTTGTGTATTCATGAGCAGAAGCCCTCGAGTCTGCAGTATTAATGCCAGTGAATGAATAATTCACTTCTGAAGAAAAGCAGGGACTACAATGAGACCTCCGGATTAAGCAGGCTACCTTTGCTTGCTCAATTATTTTCCCTTTTTTTGTCTTCAAGTTAGCCACACATCTCTAATTTGTAATTTGTAAGTCATGTTGATATTCATGGTGCTCTCAAGTGTTCAAACCTTCATCACTTGGGGCCAAAATGTCCGATGCACGGCTTTTAGTGTTCATCTAAGCTTGAGAGATTGCCTGCTGAAGATATCTGAAAGCTTTATTATAATTTAAGAAACCCATAAACCAAAAATCGAAGTTATCCACTGTAACTATCTCTAAGTACTTCTGGTTTGGCTTCTCAACATTTTCACTTTGGTTCACACACTTAATCTTCTTTAGTGGAATTACAACCTGTACACATAATGCAATTTTCAGATTGTGTAGGAAAACTAGGAGACACAAAGAGGTATTTAAGTAAACATTTATGTGACTTACCTTATAATAGACTCTTAATATTTCGCCTTTTGGAGAAGTGATTTGGATTGATCTATCACTGCAAAAGGCAACCTTATCAGTGGAGATGAAGAGTAGACCTGCTATGGGACCTGATGTGGTTGATAGAGAGCAATGAGAAGCTTTCAACACTCTCTCTCCTTCTCTAACACTGAAGAATTTCTTAAAGATTTTCTCTACACCACCCACTTGAAGAATTCGAGCCCCTAACCTCAACTTTCCTTTAATAGTTTCAGTTATCTTTGGCCCCACTCTCACTGCAATTTTCAACATATGACTGGATTAAAATTCAAGAATATTATTCAATCAAACACAAATTATATGTCATATAAATTGATTAAATACTCACCATGTTCTCGTACTCCATGGGAATGACTATCACCCTTTCTACCAAGCTTGTTTGTCCTAG
Source organism: Cercis canadensis (assembly GCA_003255065.1). Classification (NCBI taxonomy): domain Eukaryota; kingdom Viridiplantae; phylum Streptophyta; class Magnoliopsida; order Fabales; family Fabaceae; genus Cercis; species Cercis canadensis. The sequence continues at coordinate 104,107 of QAOA01007249.1, read as the reverse complement.
AAAGGATTGAATTTACTCTACCTGCAAGAAAATGTTCCATTATGTAAAACAATCTAATACTTGGTGACAAGATTTGATGTGTGTGTAGAAGGAATGGGAGTCTTACCTTGTTTTGATGTTGAGTTTGGATATTGACACTGAATAGTAGGATCCGTTAAATATCTCTTCGATGATTTTTGAAGCTGATATGTTACTGAGATGATTGGAATTCCAATCACTTGCTCTTGAAGATGTGAGGTCTTCATGTTTGGGAAGTAATGGAAATTTTCAATTCTATTGGAAGGCCTTGTCAATAGCAGAAAAATGCTAAGATATGCTCACTAAGGTTGATCAATCCTTGCAATATGATGAGGTATATATAAAGGAATCAAATGTATATGTGACCTTCTTGTTGAATGACTCATCCTTGGATCATACAACATGGATAAAAGTGGTGGAATGACTCATGAAAGACAAGTGGTCAAGATAATATATTAAGCACATGTGCTGTGTTTGGTTGCTTTTTGATAAAGATGCTATAGCAAGTAAGAAAGATGCAAGTCATCTTTTATAAACTACCTAGAAAGTTAGGAGAGAGATTTTAGAGATTTAGGTCTAGATATAGTAAGATAACATATCTTAGTGTTCAAGATACCATAATGGTTGATCCAAAAAGAGGAATGGAACCCATTTTGTTTGATCATATATATATTGCAATCTTTTGGAGATAAAAGTACTCTGGTTAATTGGAGAACTTTTTAACCATATATATATGCTTAGTAAGTGTCGTCATTAGTTGCAAGTTGCAAGTTGCAACCTTCTTTCCTTATCCTACTTATGTGAGGATGCATCATCAGAACTTTTTGAGCTGGAATTTTAACTTTCTGATGCCATCCTTCTCAAAACTCTATTGTGATAAGATAAGAAAAAAGCAAAGAGAAGGCCTTGGCCAACTAACATTGTATATCTGCCAATAACATATAGAGAGTGAAGTTAATGTCTTTACTTTTTGCAATCATCAAATTGCTTCACCTGAAAGCATATTGAAAGATAACAGTTATATTAATCAAAGGAGAAATAGTGAGATACAAACTAGCTAAGGGATGGAGATAGCCTCCACTTATAAGAGACGAGATGGCCATTATATAACCTATGCAAAACGTAGCAGACTGAGATAATAGTTGTTAAATATCATACACCATAGAGTATTTATGATAAGAAAGAGAGGTTGGCTAAAGCTACATGCGTGCATGTCCTACCGTTGGAAATAGGATAAAAAAAACTAATCCAACGGTGTGAATTGAAAGTATATTCATATTTAAACTTTCTTCGGTATGGTTGAAGGGTCAAATTTGTGGCAGATCACTACTAAAATAGTAAAATGCTAGAAGGCATCTAAATAGATAGTCTGAATTTTAAACTACCCTCATTGTACCACATTAAATAGGTGATTGGTAAGCTATCTCTTCTTCAAAACGGGTAGTGCGACATCACCCTTTTTATTTAGGAATTTTAGTAGTATCTACGTCCTAAAATTTTGTCATTACAAGGATCTTGAAAAAAAGAGTAACCTAGTATAACTCAAAATAGTTAGTTTTCTATAAAAATACATAATCAAAGCAATACAAAAAAAAATGCCGTGAAAAAAATAATACAGAATAAAAAATTTCTTTAACATAGTCAAACTCAAGTTTTGTCAATTATTTTAGAATTTGACTCACACTAAATGACTCGACTTTTTTAGATCTCTGCAACATTATTAATTTTAGAGAGTGGGTTATGTCAAAACTCCCTTAATAAAAAAGGGTATAACGCTATCATAGCTTAAGTAACCAACAAGTAAATAATTTATATTTAATAACTTAAAAACATGGAGTGAAAGTTCCAAAAGAATAAGAAGCTTCTAGATTTTATGCCTGCTAGCGAATGTCAAGTAATGGGTCAAAAAGACATGAACCCCACAAAGTAGGCAAGAGATGACAGGAGAAGTGCCCATATGCTGATATGGGAAACAATGAAATCTTTCCCTGGTTCCTTTTCTCTGGAGGGGGAATGAATTGGTAGCATTCCCTGTATATGGACATACCTAATCTTCTTTTGGAATGATTCAGTCAACATTGGATCAATTAAGACCAAGGGGGCGGCCATAATCACTGTATTTTGGCCAAGTAGTAGTAGGGTGAGAGTGAGACATGCTTTAGCATTTTTGGAAGAGGGAATTGCCAGATAATTTCTACATTATCCCTTCCTGCATTGCATTTCACCAAGGCACTATAGGATGGGCCATTAAGAGTATCTCAAGTTGATCACAGGAACACAGATAAAGGAGAGGGAGAGAGAAGGGGAAAAGGGACCTCACACTTGGGAAAGTTTTGATATCATATAAAAAGTAGGAACAATTATTCTCAAATTTTAGTACTTGAGATAAAAAAATCAATAAGTTGTCAAAATATTTTATTATAGAGGTATTAGTTCAAATCTCATTAGGAGCGAGTAGAATGAAATTTAGCCCAATATAAGTTACCCTTCTTCTGTAGTCTTCAATAAACACAAAAAAAAAAAGATTAAATATTATTAAATAACAATTCTATAGATTTTGAAAGGTTTTTTGTCATGGATGTGTGTAATATTTTGCAATGTTAATGTGCCTTTTAATTGTTCTATCATCATCAAGACTACTTAATCAATCAGCTTTACTTAAGGACGTTTATTAAATACTTTGTTGTATGTCATATTATATAAGAATAGTCAATATATGAATGACATATATACAAATTAATTATTTTTAAGTTTGTTTAAAAAAATAAAATAAATTAATTTTATATCAAATTAAATATAAAAATTACGTATGTTTACTTGTAATATGACATACACATATAGTATCATAAATTTTCCATTTACTTAATTATCTTCTTTTAACTTAGGAGGTCATATTCTTTGCTCCAATATGATAATATTTTTGTGTCTCTTTTTTTTTTTTAGGGGAAAAAGAGAGGTATTTTGAAATACCTCATTTAGAGAACAATAATTTCCTTTCTCTTTCTGGGTACCAGGTTCGAACCTTTGAAAGCCTAGTGGATAGGTAACTAACCACTAGGACAAAGGAAGAACTGGTGTATTTTTATGGCTTTGCCACAACTTTTAACGAAGCAGCAGTGAAGCCTAGCCCGCAGTCCAATATTTGCTAAGGGTTCTTATTAATCATTTGAGCCCTATATTTTCACATGAGAAATATAACTCTTGCCTTTACTTTTAAAATTTAAATGGACCTCCACTTAACTTTAAAAAAAGTTGAAACTTAATCTAATCTAGTAAGTCAATTATTAAGTCATAGACAAAGGGGGGCAAAATGGTATAAAATGCCCATAATAACCTTAGTTAGCCAAGAAATATTTGCAATTAAATTATAGCAACAATCCTAGAATAATTTTAGAAAATACTAGGCATGTAAAATTTAACTATCATAATTGCTAGAAAAATTGTGTTGTTCAAATTTAACTGCTAATTGAGGGTATTATAGATATCTAATACCATTTTCACTCGTTTTGACAATGATTTAACATATTAGACTAAGTTTTAGTATTTGTTAAAAGTTTAAGGGAGGTCTCTCTAGATTTTAAAAATAGACAAAAAAATTCGTATATATTATGCGGAAATATGAAGAAAGGGAATGTATTTCACTTTGATGGAGCGTTTGGTATTAAAAAAAAAAAAAAAAAAAAAAAAAAAAAAAAAAAAAAAAAATTAGTTCCTGGGAAACATCATTCTTAAGAATCTTGTTCTCAAGAATGTTATAATTTATGTTTGATTGACCATAAACATTCCTGAAAATGTTGAATATTCATTCTTGATGAATCTTACATTTTCATGTTTGGTTCAAATGCTATTTTTCTAAGAATATAGGTTATTTTTCTAAAAATACTCCTATTTAGAGTGAATTTGAAATGCACTATATTAAGATTTTAAAAGTCACTAAAAAAATATTAAAATTTGAAAATACCTTTAAAAATTATCCAAATAAAGTAATTAAAAATTAGCATTTTAAATACACTCTAAAATATACATTACACTTTACAAATACCACATCCAAACACACCATATTTGTAAGATAAAGAATACTTTGGAAAACCGATACACCTTTAAGAAAGCAATCTTTTGTTCAAAACCCATACTCATCATCTATAATTATATATATTACACTTATACTAAATTTGTTCTATATCTTGTTATAAATATTCAGGTGGGTTTTTTTTAAAAAAAAAAAAATCTAATATTTGATCGCATTTTTGTGTTTATATTGTTATTTTTCTTTTTGTAGCAAAGGAGTGTAGTGTATTAAGAAGGGGAAAAAGAATAAACGGTGTAGATTGAACTCCCTTATTTTAAAAATTAAGGAGTTGTTTTAAAAAACTAATAAATATAAACATAAACATTTCAACATTCTTCATAAGTTCTAGTGATTGTAACTCAAGTACTCAACTGAATTATGTTAATTTTTTAAAAAAAAATTGTGATATTATTTGTAATAGCACATGAGAATAGAATTAGTGATGATTAAATCACTAATTGACATGTAGCTAATGGTACTAAGGTCATTTTCAAAGTTTGTAAATTCTGTGTTCGAATCAAGTCATAACCAAATTAAATATCAAAAGAAGTGATGATTAAATCATGATAAAAATATAAACATAAACATTTCAACATTCTTCATAAGTTCTAGTGATTGTAACTCAAGTACTCAACTGAATTTAAATCTTAATTTTTTTAAAAAAAAATTGTGATATTATTTGTAATAGTGCATGAGAATAGAATTAGTGATGATTAAATCACTAATTGACATGTAGCTAAGTGATACTAAGGTCGTTCTCAAGGCTTGTAAATTATGTGTTCGAATCGAGTCATAACCAAATTAAGTATTAAAAGAAGTGATGATTAAATCATGATAAAAATAGCACTGATAGAGCCTTTTGTTCACTATGATAGAATTACTAATGCTTAATATTTTCAACCTCGTATTATTTTCTCTTTTATTTCTTTTTCTAAGATGACAATAATAGCATACCAGTTTACTCTTATTTAGATGGATTCAATTTCCATTAAGAAAATTTTATAAGAACCATAATAATACATATCTTTAAAAAAAAAAAAAAGGTATTATCATAATATAATAATAATTTGATCTAGAATTTTTTTAATATGTTAAAGACTTAAAGTTTAACATTTGAATCGACATTTTCCAAATATCCTAGCCAAAAAGAAAAAACTTAATTTATCTATTTAACAAAAAAATAAACTATGAAAAGATATTCCTATAATGGTATTTATCTTAATATATTTCTATTTCTCGTTTTATAGGTCTAACCGTTGGTAGTGTAAAGAAATTACCAAAAAAAAAAAAAATTCATGTAGGTCTATAATGGGTTCAATTTAAATTTTGTTAAATCTAATCAAACTTAAATGTTGTTTTGTACGTAAGCTTAAAAGAGGCATAAAAACTTAGGTCTGATCTGTGTGGATGCATCACTATTTATTTGAGAAAAAAATCAAGTTTTAGGATAGAATAAGAGATGAGTTAACAAAATTACAGAATCTCCTTTTTTTTCTGAAATTATAAGGACATTCCTTCAAGTATAATTTATTGAGAATATTTACTAAATATAAGAGAGGTAGCCTTTAAAGGAATACTTAATTGAGTACTAAAAATTTCATTATAAAAGTGTCTCGTAGTTAAATTTTATGGGCACTGAAGAAGATAAGATTTTAAAATGAAAAATACTATCCTGTGATTTTTAGTGACCAAAAAATAAAAACATTTCAACAAAAATGTATAACAAGTGTATAACAATTGGGATATTTTATAAGAACACTTTTCTTTAAAATTTTAGCAATTAGCTCAGCTCTAGCACTTTAAGTAATTTTAAATTTTTAATCTCCTCTAAATTATCAAATTTCGAACTCGAATTCAGTCATGTGACTTGAGTCATATTGTTCATATTTGAGTCGAATGTTTCATTAAAGCTTATATAAATCATTAAAACAAATTAATATTTAATAGTTGAGATAAACTTTAATAAAATGTATGGCTCAAATCTGAACAACATAATTCAAGTCACGTGACCAGATCCAAATCCCCAAACTCCTCATATTACATGTGACTTCCTCGTATGTTTTCTCTCAAATTTATTAAGCTTGATATAGCTTGGGAAATAAGAATCGGTGTTAAGGAAGAGAGACTTTGTAAATTTCAATAAATAAATCATTTACTCTTTAAAATATTCACGTAAACTTCGATAGCAGAAGAAATAGACAATAATGTGATTATGTGAGTGCTAGAGCGAGACTATGAGCAATGAAATTGACTATCATCAGTTAATGTGGCCTTGGCAATCGCAAGCATTCCATGAAGCGGGACATAACAAAACTAGTATCAGATGGCTTATACAGGGAAGCTCTTCTCCTATACCACCAACTCCACTCTGCATCACACATTCCTCACAGTTTCACATTTCCTCCTCTTCTCAAAGCATGTGCCAAGCTCGAATCACCTTCGCAAGGGAAGATGCTACATGCCCATATCATCAAAACTGGTTTTCAAGCAGACACGTATGCTTCTACTGCTCTCACAGGCTTGTACATGAAACTGCATTATCTCAATGACGCCCTCATGGTGTTCGACGTTATGCCTGATCGAAACGTGGCTTTATTGAATGCAATAATTTCTGGGTTCTCGCAAAATGGGTATGGCGGAGAAGCTCTTCAAGTGTTTAAAGGAATTGGGCTGGGGACGCTGAGGCCGAATTCAGTTACTATAGCTAGTTTATTGCCTGCTTGTGATATGGTCAGCCATGGTACACAAGTACATTGCTGGGCGATCAAATTGGGGGTTAATTTGGATGTTTACGTTGCAACCTCGCTTATTACTATGTATTCCAATTGTGAAGACTTGGTTTCAGCGACTAAAGTGTTTGATGGATTGCTTAGCAAGAATGTGGTGAGCTACAATGCTTTCATATCTGGGCTCCTGCAAAATGGGGTTCCTCGTCTGGTGGTGGATGTGTTTAAGAATATGAGGGAATGTTCAGACAATAAACCCAATTCGGTAACATTGGTTTCCGTTCTTTCTGCATGCGCTAGTCTATTGTATCTTCGTCTTGGCAGGCAGGTTCATGGGCTGATCACAAAAGTTGAAACAGGGACAGAGATTACTGTGGTGACTGCACTTGTTGACATGTATTCCAAGTGTGGTTGTTGGAGTTCAGCTTTTGATTTCTTCGCTGAACTTGAAGGGAACAGGAACTTGATTACATGGAACTCGATGATTTCTGGAATGATGTTGAATGCACAATGTGATAAAGCTGTTGAACTGTTTCAACAGCTAGAATCTGCAGGACTGCGCCCTGATTCAGCAACTTGGAATTCAATGATCACTGGGTTTGCACAACAAGGGAAGAGTTTTGAGGCTTTTAAATTCTTTAGGAAAATGCAATCAGATGAGGTTCCAAGTTTAAAAACTCTCACTAGTCTTATGGCAGTGTGTTCAAATTCATTTGCTTTAAGATGTGGAAAAGAGATCCATGGACACGTTCTCAGAACTGATATTGATACAGATGAATTTATGGCAACTGCACTAATTGACATGTACATGAAATGTGCCCATTCTTGTTGGGCACGAAGAATTTTTGATCAGTTCGATATAAAACCAGATGACCCAGCATTTTGGAATGCAATGATATGTGGATATGGAAGAAATGGAGACTATGAGTCTGTCTTTGAAATCTTTGATGAAATGAGGACAAAAATGATTCAACCAAACACTACAACATTTGTTAGTGTGCTATCTGCGTGCAGCCACACTGGTCAAGTAGACACAGGGTTGAAGGTTTTAACAATGATGAGAAGAGATTATGGCTTGCAGCCAAAGCCTCAGCACTTTGGTTGCATAGTTGACCTTTTGGGTCGATCTGGCAGGTTGGATGAAGCTCGAGACCTGGTACAAGAATTAGTAGAGCCTTCTCCCGCTATTTATGCTTCTCTGCTAAGTGCTTGTAGCTCCTACTTAGATTCTGATCTTGGGGAGGAAATGGCTATGAAGCTTCTAAACTCAGAACCGGAAAACCCAGCTCCTCTTGTGATTCTATCCAACATGTATTCAGGGCTGGGAAGATGGAGGGATGCAGAAAGGATAAGAGGGATGATAGAGCATAAAAGATTGGACAAACTTCGTGGGTTTAGCATGTTAGAAGTCTCATGAGAGTTACTTATAAAGAAAAAGCTTCAACTGTATTATTTTGTTTGATACTAAAACAGAGTTTGTTACATCTTGAGTGCTTCATCTATGAATACATTCATAAAATTCACTGACCCAACATCTCTTTCAGAGCAAAGCCAAAGTAATCGTCAAAGTGGTAAGAAGGTTCAGTGATGAAACAAGTGATCACATCTCTCAGTATAATGACTCCGACTACTTCATGATTTTCATTAACTGCATAATTCCTGTGAACAGACTGAGAAGCAAGAGTGTGGATCACATCTCCTAGAGTCGAGTCAGGCTTGCATGTTATGGGGTGAATAACTTTTCCAGTTTCTCGGGTTGCTGTGACAATTGTATTCATGAAATCCATCACAGTGAGCTTCCTGAAAAGGAAAAATGTAAAATGAGAAAGGGAGGGTGAAGGAGATGATTTCTGCTGAGTAACCAGTTGAGTGCTCTCTTACATGCTAGTGTATAACCAGATTTCTTTTCAATATCAATATGTAATAAAAATACGTTACATACATACATCCTCACAAACGCATATTATGTGGACAATCATTTGGGACCTGGTTAGATTCATATTCTTTTTAAGTTTGTTATCTTTAGTTGGATTATGTTTTCCTTTTCCCCAAATATGCCAGAATAACATATATCTTTCTTCCAACAATGAATTTTTTTTTTCCGAAGAGATTATTATCATTGGAACTGCAAAAATCATTAGCATTTACATGTTACATTGAAGTTGCTAACGAAGAGGCACTCAAGATGATTACCATGCAGGTCTAAAATTTTGGTGTCACCTGAAATTGGAGAAAAGCTCCGGCCTTAGCTGCAAGTATCTGATATCTCTTATGCTTAAGTTCCCGACAATTCTCTTCCTTGGACCCTCTACTACAGGAAGATCACCAATTTGATTATCTTTCATTCGCTTGAAAGCTTCAAGAATCAATTTATTGTTCTGGATGCTAACAACCTGGTAGAAAAATAGAAGGAAGTTTCTTACGCCTTGAAAATGAGGTGAGCTGAAAATAAAACATGGTGATATGGAATCATGGATCCTTACCTCATCAGGAGACATAAAAGGGAGTCCCAGGTCGGATATAGGACTTGCAGAAATGAGGTCAAACCAGTCTCTTCCTTTACATCCCTCAAGACCTTGAACTACTGCAGACTGAGTAATGAAGTTCTTAATGTCAGGCTTCCCTGGTTCAATGATTGGTACGTTCCTCAGCCTATATTTTGAGAGAAGTAGCAAGACGGTCAACATAAACTGGAATGAAAGGAGCCCACCGATATGATTCAATTATTGATCGCACCTGAAATCAGAAATTAATATAAAACATATATTTTTCCAGAAGAAAAGTGGAGGCGATTAAAGGACTTAGACCACATGTATAGATATATACTCTCCCCAATGTACTATTTGGGAATACATTCATCATTCTTTCGTAAATTGGAAATGATAGCCACGACCTGCTGCATACCAAAGCCCAAAGGGAAATAGCTAAGAAGCCTTAGCTGAACTGGCATTGGCATCCATTGCCCTTATCATACTTACCGTTGTTGATTTGAAGGGTTCTTCTTGCAGTATAACTTTGTAGAAGTCCTCACCCAGTCTGTCAGCAGCTGCAGGAGCATCCCTACCCATCCCCTTATCTGCAGCAACACCACCTGCCACTGCAGCACCTACTGCAGCAGCCATTAGACCAGCAACTGCGTCAGGACCTTTCACTCCCAATGTCAACGCTCTCAGAGCACCAGCAGTTCCTGTACCAATTCCAGCAGCTGTTGTTGTACTTGCTGATAGGGCAACTGCTGCAAGTTCTGTACTTTCCAGCACCCAGAGAACGATAGATGAATAATCTATGATGCCAAGGTACCTGTCTCTCCAATTTGAACTAGTTCCTGCATCTGGGTCTCTAACAGGGGCAGCTAATATGTTGCATTCAGATAGATGCTTAACTGCTTCACCAATAGATGTGTCTGCTGGAATTTCAACAACTACAAAAGTAATAGAGCTGGTTACTGCTTTTAGCCGTCCAAATCTTCTTTCAGTCACATTAAGTTCATAAACCTGATAGTAGCTAAATGCATTAATATAGTTCACCCCTTACCTTATCCTCTGGGAACTCCTGGAAAAGAAGATACAGGAATCTTTGCAAACGCATCTGTTAATGACTCTTGCAATGCCTGCGGTAGTTTCTTTCTGGATTGGATGGTCTCAAAATAGGTATCACAGCTTGAAAGTTTGTTGCTTGCTCTGACCTCCTGTTCTTGCGCCATAAGTAAAACTAAAAGCAGAAATTGGTATATTACCAAAAAAATAAAAAAAAATTAAAAAAAAAATGGCAGAAATTGGTATCACTACTAACTGCGGTTTCAATAAATTTCACAATTACAGAATTGAAGTAGATGTACCTTAACTCAGTTTACTTTATCTCCCGTTTATTATAGCTTCTCCTTTTGGCTATAAAACCTGAGCAAGAACCCATGACCAGATTTTGTTACATCTAGTTCAACAGCATCGTATATTGTTTTACCCATATGACAGCAGAAATGCATAAAAGTTGGGACTGCATACAACATAAACTTCATAAAGCACTTGAGATAACTGTATTATATTATGGTCCAATCACCTCTTTAAACTATTCCGTAATTTTTCTCTCGGATGAGTATGAGCATTAACATGCATTTATTTACCTAAAATCCCTTTAATCTTTATGGGTTGCTCCCATGGTTTGATGTGGCAAGGCTATTTGACATTATTCTTGGTTGCAAGATTCAACCCATAAAATTAAATGTGAACGTATGAGTAAGTGATCGGGTATGTTAGCCCATTAAATCTTCGATTGCTCAGTCTCTAGATCTACTTATAAGATTGATTACTCTTGGTCTCCTATCCATTTTAATTTTTGTCGTAGGCTATATAACAAGGTGACATGAAGCACAAATTAAGATGGAGGCCAATGAAAGGTGAATTGCATTTAATTGGTTGCAAGTTACACTAACAGATCTGTGACAGAATTTACTTTCCCTGCCTTGTAATCTGATATTTGATTCGTTGTTTGGCCAAGTGAAGATATGTGTGACTTAAATTGTGAATTTACATATCAATATTTGGTGAAGAAAATGACTTTTAATCTACCATAACATCACATGGGCACAAAACTGTTTTATACAAGCACAAAATCAATAAAGAAGCCTAGTACTATTCTAAACAATTAAGAGGTCAGAAAATGATAAGAGAGATTGAATTGCCTTGACATACCTCAAATCAATGAGTGAGTGCTAGTGGATTCGGAGTTATGTGATTCTCTATTTTAAGGGTCCATATGGGAGTTATTTTGGAGGAGAAAGGAGAGGAGAGAAAAGGAATAAAGCTTCCCTCTCCTTTGTTTGGGAGATTTAACTTAAAAAAGAAAAAGAAACTAGAAGATTAGTTGTAACCCTTGGAGTCCTTTTTTGTTCAATTTTTGTGTTCCTGCATATTTGGGGTTTTGGAGAAAAAGAATCTATGACCATGACTATTATACCCTTTTATTTTTTAAAAATTCTTACCTATATCCCACACAACCCCAAATCCCCGATATGATACATTCCTCTCTTCTCTCCACCTCTCTCTCGGTTACCCCTCCCTTCACTCTAAAAGCAAGTCCAACCTCGACGCCGCAGATTGCCTTCGCAATCCACTTCTAGGTAATCTTTCTTCTACTCTCGAACCCTTCTCCCCATATACATCTTCTGGAAACCCTCTTCAAGGTTTAGGTTCTACTTGAGCTCTGAGCTTTAGTTTTGAAAAAATAGCCAAGACGACAAGTCTTATTTCATCCTTTGTTCATTGAATTAGCTGGTTATGGCTGCAATTTTTTTTTTATCAGAAATAGTTAATTTGTTCACTGAATTAGTTGGTTATGGCTCTGACTTTATGGTTTTTGGTTTCTGGGATAGATGGTAATTATTGTTCTTTTCTAATTTTGAACAGTTTTTTTTTTTTTTTTCCTTTTGGGCTTCTAATTTCTCCTCTCTTATGTCAGTTTCTAGGAAATTTAGTTCAAAATTCCATACTTAATCTTCTTTGAGCTGCGCAAAACTATACAAAAACATGGTGATAGAGAGAATTAAAGCCTAAGCATAGAGGGAAGGGGGAAAGTTTGATCCAGAGAAAGCAGGGTGAGCTGACCAGCAATGGCCAATGTAGATACCCAATATCTAGCCCAATATCACTAGGCCCATCCAGCCAGAGGCCCATACCGACAAACAGATATATGCCTCTCATATCCTCTAGGCTCACCTATAAATACCCCCTCCAGGACATGTATGGGACTTTTTGTAAAAACCTAGTATAATAACTTCATTAGCTCGGATATAACTAACTTAAGCATCAGAGCTCGGGTCATACACCCACTTCTAAGCTCTTCTTTGTTTGTAGGCCCAGGATAGGAGCATCATGTTCTCCGATTTCACGTGCTGGTCTCGTGCTGGTCCAAAATAGGCATCGTCAGCCAGGAAACCCATATTAGAATGTGTTGATGACTACAAAATTTGGTGGTCAGAGCAAGAGAACTTTAAATAGTGCTAGAAGCCTAGAAATATAGTGAAAAGCATCGTATGTATTTGATTTTTGAAATGTTGCTCTTTGTGATTTTCCTGGAATGATTGGATGAGATACGGAGGCTTTTATGTGAAAGAGGATCGAGTAAAGAGAGTGAAAAAGACATTAAGAAAGAGAGGAAAAGTTTAGGTGTATTGAAGTGATTACAGAAAGAAAGAGAGTATTGATCCCAATTGCATTGATTTTTTTTTTTTTTTTATCTTATGGCGTTGGAAACAATTACATTTTACATTGGTTAAATCAGTTCATTTTCCATAACCTTTCATGAAAAAACTTATGGGTATCTCTGTGCCTCCTTATAGTTTTATTCTGTTTAAGAGCAGTGTTATCTCATGTTTATCCGTTTAATATAATTGAACTGCACTTGCATTGTCGTTCAATCCTCTATTTGGGATTCATTCACTCAATGAGCATATAAAAATTCCTCCTTTGGTTGGTAGCTCAAGAAGGCTTGCCAACGAGAGTCAATCATGCATGTTTGTTGTGTAAAACTCTAACGCAAGTGTATGTTATCATTTTCAAGTAATAAAGTAATGAATAAAGTATCATCCCACAGAGACTATAGCTAATAAGTATTAAAATTAGGTGTATTTCAATTTTATCTAGACAATCAAATATTTGATAACAAGCAATAATTAAAAGGCAAGAATAGTAAAATAGGTAAAAATATGGATAAAAAATATCTAGAGTTTTTAATTTCATCATAGTTATTTCGAATTGTTATTCCTACTTCATTAAATAATAATTATGTTCCTAATTGCCAAGCAAGAACCCTAAATTATCCATTAGCCTTTCCCAAGGTCAAACGAAAATATTTTAAAGTTATGAATAACCTAGAAATTCATTTGGTTCTATGGTTCTCTTAATAGCTACATAAACCATTAGGGTACATTCCAATCTCTTATGAAATTTATGTTCTTAATCCCTATGATTTTGAATTATAAATTACCTCCTGGTCTCATTGCAATTATCTAATCAATTAATTGGTGATCAATCAATTAGAGACATGAAGAATGGAGATGAAAAAGACAATTAATAAAGAGGTTCTTGAATTAAATCAGAAGAAAATTACAATTTTTTCCTAGCTAGGCTACATCGTAGCCCTAGAGAGAAATTTAGTTCATAACTATAAAATAAAGCATAACTGAAGAAATTCTAGACATAAATAAAAAAGAAAATAGAATAAAAACTCAATGTAGAAGCCAATATTCACTATTGCAAATCCTTTCTCCTAGCTTTGCCTTGCCTCTCTCCAGCTCTCAAAAAGTCCAAAAGTCCCTGTTCTAAAACCTAAAAGTCATATTTATACTTTTACACAAATCCTACTTAATTAGGAAATAAAAGAAAAACATCACTTAAAGAACAAAAAGCCCAGCACTACAGCTCTTGGTAGAGGGCGCTGAGGCCCTTAACTTCGGCTAGCACGGGCATTGCAGCCCTTGTCAATCAGCACTATAGATTTTAAAAACGCTTCTTCAAGTATGTATCCAAACACTAAATAACTTAATTTAAAAGGAGTTTATAGTATAAAAGCTTTTCACATAAGGTCTTCTTATATAAGCGTTTAAATAAGCTGTTTACCCAAACGGGGCCTATGTGTCTCTGTAACTTATGCTGGAGAAAAGCAAGAGAGCGCTGCAGCTCTTGGTTTCAAGGGCTGCGGCCCTTGGTCTCTATGCGGAGTGCTTCACTTTCTCACCAAAAGCACTGCATCTCTTGGTTTCAAGGGCGGCGGCCTTTGTTTTTTGTCTAAAGCTTCTAAAATTCACTACTTTTTCACTTTGAATACCAAACTCTTTATATTTTAATTAAACCTACACAAATAATAAAAACACATTATTTAACACTAGAAATACTCAAGAAATATACAAAATATTAAGCTAAAAATACCTAAAGAACTGGTATAAAATCCACTCAACAATGCTCTTTGTCACTATGAGAATATTTAATATGTCTGGCTCCGTTTGGTCCACCAGAAAACTGGGATAATTTTTTCTACTTGGAGTGTAGGGATTGGGAGGATATGAATCTGATGAGGACATGTCCAAATTAAAAAAAAAAAAAAAAAAATTNAAATAAAAAAAAAAAAAAAAAAAAATTGTCAGCTCAAACATGGCCGGCTTATTTTTGGCATTATTTTTAGAATTTTTTTTTTTTACTTTTATGCAGTAAATATGTTAGGGAATAAATAAATTAGAATGATTTGGTGATATTCTTCTTTTTGGTAATGAAGGAATATATAGTAAAAAATTGATAATATCCCTTGTGATTGTATTTATTTTGAAAGGAATATTAATATTTTATACATGAGGTGTTCTTAGTGAGAAAATATTATAGAAGTGAATAAAATCATTAACAAATTAGGACATGAGTTGATGAATAATATCCCTTGTATAGTGACTTGCATCTTTTAGATATTCTCATGTCTCATATCGCATCGTGTCTCATATCCGTGCTTCTCGACAAATAGTACTGAACACTCAACAACTATGGACTTTTCATTTTTTAAAATTAAGTCCATAAGAAATTATACTAAATTTTCAAATTTTTTCACAAAGTTCAAACAATCAAAAAAATTTCAAATTAAATAACCTTATATAAAACTTTTGATAGAATCTCTTAGACTTAATTTGAAAAAAAAAAGTTTCTACTTGAATTTTGTGAAAAGAGTTTAAAATAATTATTTAACAATAAAAAAATCATTTTTGATTAATTTTAATTTAATTATGCTCAAATGGTTATTTAAAAATTAAAAAATATTTTCTTTATGCCACATCAGCATAATAACAAAAAATAATAATTTCTTTTGTGCCACATTGACATTCTATTAAGTTGATCGTTAGATTGACAAATAAAATGACCAAAACTGCTAAATTCATTAAAATACAATGACCAAATTATTGATTTTTAAAATAAGAAACTCACTCATAGGAATCCTTAAAATATGAACTAAAAATGCAATTAAGCTATTTTTTTTAATATATCCCCTCAATACTACGTCGTTTTGAGGGATTTGGATTGAAATCCATAACTCTCTATCGCATTTCACATTTTCACTCTCCCTCCCTCAGACTTCAATTCCTCTCTCGTTGTCCCGTTTGCATCCTTCATCAGAAACCAAAATCATCCTTCATCTCGCTGTCTTGTTCGCGTTTCACACTTCAATCTCTCGCAGGTCGCAGCCTAGCTCTCATCCTTCTCCGTCGCTAGTGAGTTCTACTTTCTCTGTATTTCTTTATACTTTCGATTCTTATATGAACTCTTCAATTTTAGCAAAAAAAGAATCATATAAACAAAGTCAACCAAGAACATCTTCCACTGGAAAATAAAATTCACTTGTTCCAGTCTTTATGAATTGGTACATACAATTTACAACAACCAGTCTTGTTCGAAGTAGTTGAAAAAATTGATGAGATGTGATAAAGCATACAATTTTTGAAGGTTGTATCTGCATCCTTTTTATACTCACATTTCACATCTGCTATTAGAACTTCTTACTCTGGCGAAATGGCTGATCTTGTGCTGCTGTGGGAAGATCAAGATGTGATAAAGCCAAAGCCAACAATGGCACGCCTCGCTGACATAGGAGCTCAGCTCTCTTTGGCATTACGGAATCAAATAAGGTTGCCATGGAAATTGTCAATCTATGGAAAAAATTCATTCGGTTTGGTCGGTTTTGCCTCTTTGCACCCATTTTTGGTTTTTAAACCGAACCGGCCAAACTCGGTTTGGTTCGGTTCGGTTTGGTTGGTTTTGCCTCTTTGCACCCATTTTTTCTGCTAATCTGAACAACCAGAGAAGTGGAAACCGAAGCTTACAGAGACAAAAATAGAAGACATTACAGTGAAAAAAAAAAAAACTGAATCACAGGCCCACCCTTTCTCTTATTGTACTTTTTGACAAATTTGATTTGCACAAGGATAATAAACTAAGTCAAGGAATTGATAATCTGATGGCACAATTCATGCAAAGTATCGACCAGAAGCTTCCTGAACGAAAATTTCAAAGGATCAATAACCAGAAAAGCTACAGGAGAAGAAAAAAGACTCCAGTTGAAAATGTGACTTTGTCTCTCCTAGACTATATTAATTATTTAATTTCATCTTTAACTCCTTATTGCCTCCATAGAAAAGTACATTAGTCAGGTAACTTCTTCCCAGTCAAATTCTCAATCACACAGCACAAATTTCAGGTCAACAGAAAAACGCTAAGGGCCTGTTGGTGCTATTCTTAAATTTTCCTTCTTGAATAACTTCCACAACGAAATTGCTTTCAATAGTGTCATTTTTTATTCTTGAGTAATAATCTAAAATAAAGTTGTGATTTGTTATCCTGGGCAACCAATCTCCTTTCAGCAAATTGTTCTAAATAATTCTCAAAAACTCACTCCTATCTTTTCCTGCAATGCATGCAGTTATCCGGTTTCTACAATCAGAGACATGAACCTAAAATCTAAAATCTTAATCAAAATTCAAAGGACCCCATAGTTTTCATAAACTGATGTTAATTTTATTGTCTTTTAACTATAGCTAAGCTATTCAGTGCTGTAATCTTGTGAGAGCAGATGAACAAATAGGAACGTTACACATTTAAGAGCCATTTACATACAAATCTAAATTTTAGCCCCATTTACATACACATCCAAGAATTCTTCTAAAATTAGTACTGCTCAGTGCTGACAGAATTAAAACGATGGGTGACAGTGTGACACCGAGAGAAAGAAACAGAAACAGAGCCCAAGAGCATAAACACATAAATTTTATCAGAGAGGGAAAAGCATAACTCACCAGAGAGTGAGACAGTGATGGAGAATAGAGAGACACCGGCGACACAGCAGAGCTCAAGACCGAGAGTGATTGAAGTCTCAGGCTGAGGGATTGAGGGAGAGTGACAGGGACCGAGAGTTAGGGATTTCTCAGTTTTTTTTTTTTTTTTCATTTAAACCGATAACTGAATCGAGCAATTTGGTGTTTCATATATATAAACCGAGAACCAGACCAAATCCTTTTGTTTTGTTCGATTTTCTCCCCGTTCGGTTCAGTTCAGTCAATTTGGCCGGTTTAGTTAGATTTGCTTACACTCCTAGAAACAACATTTAATTTGAGTGGTTGCATGCAAGGGTGTAAGTAAAATCGGTCAAACCGACCGAACATAACTGGATTGGGAGAAAACCAAACTGGACTGATGGGTTTGTTTTGATTTTATTTTTAAAAAAATCGAGGGGTTTGGTTCGGTTTTCGATTTCAATGAAAGAAAACCAAAAATAAACCGAACCGAAAAGGCTAAAACGAAGTCATTTTGATTATTTTGAAATATGTTTTTTTTTTTCTAAAATGGCTAAAACTAATTCAGTTTTTGGCTTTTTTCTTGTTCAAATTTGAAAAAATGGCTCGTACAAATTTTATAACAAAACCAACTAAACTGAATCGGACTGGTTCGATTCGGTTTTATTCTAAAAATTTTGAAAAACCGAACCGATATGATTTGGTCGGTTTGGTGTCAATTTGGGGTGTAAAGAGCAGAACGGAATTGATTACACCCCTAGTTGCATGGAATAAGAAGCACAAACACAGCAATTCCCTGTGTCAAACATATCGCGAACACAAACACAAGCATGACATGTGTACATACACGTCTAAATAAAATAATAATAATATTTTTTCAGCTCAAACATGCGGCTGACACACTTGGATCATTTTTGGCATTCTGTTTTAGAAAAAAAAAATTGTTTTACTTGTATACAATAAATATGTTAGGGAAAAAATAAATTATAGGCTTTATTGCAATTTTTGTTCTCTTATTTTAACATATTGAATTTTTTAGTTCCTCTTATTTAAAAATAGATAATTCAGTTCCTCTATATTCATAAAATATACAATTTTGGTCATTCTGTTTTTAAGCCAAAATCTCTCCGATCTAGTTTAAAATGTAAAGTTTTTTAATTCACAATCTCACAATTCATATTAAAGAGTTATATCTTGCGAATCTCCCCACAAAATTTCAATTTGATCCAACGGTAGGATTCAGCACAACATATCAAAACTATAAGTTTTCATCTAACCGAATATCTAAATTCATTCACCATTAGATCGAGCTAAAATTTTATGAAAATGTTCACAAGACGTAACTTTTCAATTTGAACAATGTGATTATGAATCAAATAATTTTACACCTTGAAATAAACTTAAAAAATTTTGACTTAAAAACAAAATGACTAAAATTACATATTTTATAAATATAGAGTGACTAAATTATTTATTTTTAAACAAGAGAAATCAAAAAGTTCAATATGTTAAAATAAAAAGACTAAAATTATAATTAAACCTTAATTATAAAAATTCGGTGATATTCCTTTTTTTTTGTGGTAAAAAAATATAGAATAGAATGAATTTAATAATGTATCTCGTAATTGTATTCATTTTAAAATTCATGTTCCTTTTTTGTGAGGAAATATGATAAAAGTGAATAAAATTACTGACAAATTAGAACCTAGAGTGGCAATAGTACTGAATCCTCATCAACTATGGTATGACTAGAAATTTTTTCATCTTGCACGTAATTTCCATAAAAATTGAAAATACTAGAATAATTTACAATTTAAAGGCATAGAACCTTATTTTCCACAGCACGGGCCACTTGAATGACTACCAATCAACAATTTATAAGTTTACAAAGTAACCATTCTCTATTAAGCTGTCCTATGGGGAGGCTGTCATAAATTCCATGCCAACCAATACAGACACATAAATTGCTTCTGGTATGGCTTATTTGAAATAATTCACTGGCTAAAGCATAAAACTCGTGCTTGCATGTAAGCTACTACTGTCTCGGAAAAGAATTCGATTAAGTGCAGAAGCCATTTAGTCTTCTGTTGTTTGTACATTTGGTCTCCAAACAGCAATTCACCTATGAGCAGTTGTGTGAGGCATAGGGTACTGCATAGGACCCATGTTCATTGGTGCACCAGAAACAAGTGCACCAGCAACAGGTGCTCGAACACCATATGCCATGTGTGGAGGTACAGCTAGATTTACTGGGGTGCCTACTGCAGATACAAGAGGCCCTCCTATAGGTTGCCCCATAGTTGGAGCAGCATATATTCCAACACCTGGCGCCCCTGTTGGGGTTTGAGGTGCTTGTTTTCCTGATTTTGCCGTGGAATTTCCTGCGGAAGAGCCATTCGTTTGACCGGTAATTGGTCCTTGAGGTGCTGAAATGTCTCCATTGGTCACACTGGTGATATCATGTATGCTGGATCGCCTTCTATCTTTATTCATCGAGTTTAAACGAATGAAGTATTTTTGGGCATGGCTTGCTACTTGGGTAGGTGTTCTTGTCACTACAAAGTTCCTTGATATACTTCGCCAATCTCCTTTCCCATACTTATCCAAGCCAAGAAGAAATAACCTGTTCAACAAATACGAAAATTTTAAACCAAAAGAAAATCAGATAAAAGAAGCTCGGCTACCATAAAATTACACAATCCATATACTGCTATGCAATCAAAGATAATCAATTTATAACTTAAAACAGAAGGCAACTCTTACTTCTAGTTACAAATACCAGGAGTGAAACTTACATAAGAACTTGTGACATTCTGAAAATTTAGGAAAATAAAAGCGTAGATGCACCATTCAAACAACAACACATAACTACCCATGAAATCTGAGATTTTAGGTTTCAATGAAGCCAAATTTCGGACCTTAGTAAGATGTATGACTTGACTGAAGCCATATCTCAGGCTGTGGCGAGATTTGAGACTTCAATGAAATCATATCTGAGATCTTTTGGCAAATTTGGGGCCTTGTTGTTGTAAATGGTCACCTCGCCAATGGAATCCCCATTTGTTTCAGGGGTTTCTATCATGGATCAAACCATGCCTCAAGGGAGAAAGGAGAAGTGATCCTGTGGAGATGATGAGATGGAGAGAGAGCCACGGTCTCTAAGAGTGAGATGCAGAGTGTGGTACTCCATCAAAATGGGAGTGAAATGCTGAGTGAGAATGAGAGAAAGAGAGTCGGATAGTGGAGACTTTATGTAATAATGAATGAATGAAAAAGTGACCGCTTTTACAGAAAGAGCAGGGAATGTGTAGGCTACTGTGTGGGGCCTAACCACATGCATAATGATAAATCTAGAATAGGCCTTTCTCATGATTATGTGCAGAAGAATGTTAAGAGTTATGCATGTCCTAGAGGAATATCTCTTTCTTAAGGGTAAATGACCCTCCAAGCTTAAGGTATATAATGACAAACTTACCTGTAATAGGCAGGCATACACCATTATAGGCATAATCCCAGTTAATACCCTAAACTAGGACTTCCTTGTGGCCCACCAAACCACAGTCATCCTTTCCACCCACAAAGCAGAATGCAGATGAAATAAACGTGATGCAAATGGTAAAGTAGCACCAAAAAGTCCATGTTGGAACAGGAGCTTTCTTTGAAATGGTTTCCAGCCCAAAACAAATAGAAAATAATTTGACCAACAACTCTTAATAAAGAACTCTTGTCCTATTATACAGAGTTACCCAATTTTATCCGCCAAAGACCCTTAAACACTAAAATGAAAAAAAAAAATTATTAAGCACAAATATAGGCCAAATATTAAATATATTTGCTATACAATAAAAGAAAACTGATGAGGATAAATCACATCCTAAATTTAGCAGCAACCAACACGACCAATATACCCAGTGGTCAAAATGAAGCATGTCAATTTTCTTGACAAGGAGTATATATAATAAGTCAAGAAGTTAAAATAGTTAATGGTAACTATTAACACATCAGAAGTTAAAACATAACTAATATTAGCCCATCGGTAAAGAATCTCATTGCATTTTCCCTTCAAGAGGAGTATATAGTACGTTTACCTAAGTTCGGAGTAGAACAAAATCATTTATAAAATAACCTAATCCTCTATCAATTCAACTTAAATGTATGTAAGGCTTCAAACATGTTCCACATTAGGTCTATCATTCTTGGTTTTGAGGTTGAAGGTAATTAGCTTCTGCTCATGCGCTATATTTCTTTTAAATGATAAATGTAAAAGGGCTTAATAGTTAAAAAATTTAAATAATGATTATACAACAGAACATTCTGGCAATATTCAAATACACAAGGACCATAACTGTTTTTTTGAAAAAAAAAAAACTAATAGAAGAAAAAGTTCTATAAAGGAAAAGAAAGAAGGCATAATAGGTGAAGATAAGGCATTCTCCTAAAAGAAATTAAAGAAAACAAATTACATAGGAGAAAAAAGAGTTCAACAACGAAGTAAAGCACACCAATCCCCCTACATACCAATAAGTAGCACCCGCCAAAAACAACCATTGGCCAAACACCATAAAGAGACCAAACAAACCACCCAATCCTACAAGACAGGCAGGGAAAGAAACTCTTCTCCAAAAGTTCCAGCTTTATGATCTCTGTCCAAATGAACCAAAGAGGAGCAAAGCAAACACAATGGAATTCCATAGGACTTTCCACTATTTCCTCCTACCAAATCCTCTGTATCTGATCAATAAGAACTGCTACAGAGTGGCTGGGCAAACCCATGAGTGTTCAAAAATGCCGAAACATCCAATTACGTATATAAATGGGGGCTGGCCTATGCAAAAAGCAGGTGACACTGCAGCTTCCAAATCACTCTTGCCCTCACATGCCACCAATAAACCTTCAATTCCCCTATTTCATACAATTAACCTATTAAAACCTATTTCTTTGGTTGTCCTATGTCACCAAGCCATAACCAAATTAAGACCTTAGAGTAGAAATTTCATCCACATGCTGCACATCACCATCTGTAAATGCAGAATATAATTCACATATGTGGTTGACAAAATGATATATAAGTGTTAAACTGTTTAAAATTCTAGGATCCCATCCCATCAGATGCTCATATTAAGTTTAATGTCACCAAGCCATAACCAAAGTATGGTTTTAAGATATCTTCTCACTCCTTGATCACAAGATCAATCTAGAGTTCTAGAATCTTGACCATGATTCTTAAAAAGATACCACACAAATGGCATTCTAACTTCTGGGGATAATAGGCTTCTGTAAACAAATGGTATTAGGTGTGAACTTCTTGTTGAACTTGCCTATGCCACTATCAGATTATAATTTCTTGGAGCTAGGCTCAAAACTAAAACTGTATTATAAGGGTGAGAACATGCCATAGTATTGTTCATACATAAACTTACAACCTGTAAATACGCAAAAATTTGTTAAGAGTAGAAGCCATATGGTGCAAAAGTAATGTCTTTTACTCACAATGTCATAAGCTACCCCTAATTCATTTACTCTCTCCCCCTCTCTCTGATGCATTTTCTATATTATCTCATCCAAGACAATGTAAGTGATTTCTATCTGCTTGGTCTAATGATTTAACTAAACGCAATCCATTGATTTGACACAAACAGATGATAATGTCATCCAAGAGGGATAAGTATAGGAGAGAAGGGTTGAAGGACAGCATTATATCAAGCAGGAAAGAACAATCAAATTTCATTAATCAGTGTGGTGAGAAAGAAAACTATCCTCAAGGAACGTCCTCATGTTCTTATCATAACTTAGGATTTCCATAGATGTCATGTACTAAAAGATGTAGCATGTAAGGATTAAAATAACTATACTTCTCTCTCATTCAAAAGACAGTTCAGGCTCCATATAGTAATAGAGAGAAGAAGGAGCATAGAGACGAGTGGGATGAGGAGAAAGCATAGTTGGAGACTGTCAACTTTTGAAGCATCCCTCCTGCATTTAGTTCCTTCCTCCCTTCTCCATCTCCCTATTTTTACTTATGGTAATTATAATCCTTAATACAGAACCAGAAGAAAATGAGAGAGAGAAAGAGAGAGAGAGAGAGGGGGGGGGGAATAGAAGGAGACCTGAAAGAGATTTAAAAATAGAGAAAATTCTAAAGTGAGTTGAATGCAAGAGTCAGCAAAAGCATGAACTATGGATAACAAATGGTTCTGAACATATGACAATGTTTCATACTTCTTATGATTGTCTTACATTAACTGGTTCCCTCCCTCCCTCTTTAAGTTATTACTATTCATGATATCTTTAAAATTTGAATCTACAAATCCAGCTTCCACTACACTCAATAATTAGTTACATGCAACATTAGTGGCATATTGGTAACAACTCTAACTACTTATGTAGGACCTGGTCACATTGACATATTATATAAGATGCACGCCACTCTCTCCATTCCTTCATCCAAGCAAGAGTTAAAACATATAGGGGCATGGCATGTTATCATACAATAGTTATACACACCAGTAAACTGAAAACCACTGAACTACACAGGGAAATAAAGGAGATAATTGCAATGCGAAAGAAATGTTGTATGAAAACAACAAATTCTAAGACAGCATGTATACAGCCAGAGTTGAGTAACACCTGGTTAACATTACGATATTGCTGCTATTTATATTTAAGCTCCCCCACCTCTCTCTCTCTTTCTGTGCATTTAAGTGTAAGCATGTGGAATAAATTTTATCTTCCACATCTTCATCTATTCTGTTACTGTGGCTCTCAACTTCAACACAATATCTCTGTGTTGGACATAACAGACACCTCTAACAGGCATGTGTACTGTGATCCTAATACTTGGAGAAACTTGCAAAAAAGTTGAACATATCCATGTTTCACATGGGTATGACTCCAACACTGATTCCTTCAATACAAAAATGATCTGTGGGCTTTAGTATAATAGAATAACACCATATGTTACATCTTAAAACCATAAAAGACCACATCAGAGTAAATTACTATTATAGCATGGCTAATAATTATCATGTTAAACTATTCAGATGGAAATAGAAGAACTTGACGAAATTGTTCGACATTGGGATTACCCCCCCTCCTATTTTGTTTTCACTTAGTTCATTCTCCCACTCCAAACGAACTAATGCAATAACCTTTTTAAGACCCACCAGATGCCATGGTTTAGTACAGAATCATGTAAGACAGTTACTACAGATGACTGTTGAAGAATTGAGGTTTACAACAACTTTAACCAACCAAGATCATCAGAATAATTTGTTAAGGTACCTAAGGAACCTGTGATTGTATAAGCAGACCATGATACTCACAGTGCTTAGCACAGAGGGTCCACAGTAGGGTACAACTAACCTCAAAAGCATGTAATTGAACATGACAAATTTAGAGACAACGACAACAGAAGAAATTAAAATTAAGTAAGCTACCTTTACAGCAGTTTATCATATCTATTTATTAGCCTATATAGAGTTTGTACATATAAGCAATCACAAACTTACCTGTGTTCATCCTCTGTCCAAGCAATACCCTTTCGCCGTTCCTGATCTGATCTTGAAGGCTTAGTTCCATGATTAGAATCACTGTTATACTGCCCAGGATGACCAACCTTCTTGCCACCTCCTTCATCACTGGCATGGCTTGTTGAACCCTCTGAAGAAGAATTATAAGATGGCAAAGGTATACAACCAGATTCGATCTGTTTAACATCATCAACCAAGAGCTCATAGTGATGTTTAATCTCTTCTAAAGTTTTCCCTGGTACATCAGCCGCAATCTTCTCCCATCGATCTGAAGCATCCTCAGGATGAGTTGCTAGGGCATTTTCAAATGCTTTATCCTGGTCTCTGCTCCAGACAGAGCTACTATCCTCTTCATCTACCATCATCTAATCTTTGCCAGAATCAACAACAGGCTCTTGTTACAGGAAGGAGAAGAAAGAATTCTATCAAATTGCTCTACAATCTAGGTTAAACCCATCTTAAATGCCACAAATTCCCTTGTTTCCTTAATAGGAGTTATGGATCTAACCAATTTCTAAGGTGAGTATCACTAATATGAACTTTAATGGTATGCTAAATTGGGGGAGTAGATATGTCGGACTATAAGTGCCACCATGAAGTGAAGCCAACAGATGCAGAAAACGCCAGGAAGTGGAAGTAGAACTCAGTGAGGTATGTAAGATTTCAATGGTGATTTGCTTCAGAATTCAAAAATTGGACTGTTGTGAATTGCTGACCTATTGACGAATGAAAAGGCAACAAAGTTCAATTAGAACATGAGAAATATCTGAGAACCATAAAATCATAGATGCAATACATGGCATTTTAAGGCAAGTGAAAATTTTTGAATTTAATGTGATGGTTAGTCAATAGGATGGTAATTAGGTCTTTGGATTTTGATATATGAAAGAGACCTTATAGAAAACAAACAAAGAAGAACAACCGAGAAGACTATAATGGACAAGAACAGCATTCAAATTGCTACTTCCCATCCCAAAAGAATCATAAGCCAGTTTACCGATAGCCCTCCGGATAACAACAGTTTTAACAGCACAGCCCCACATAAATTTCATCTTTCCACCATAACTATCACTGTTGTAAAGCTCATTCTCACTGAACACATTCACCATCCTCATATTCCCTTTACTGAGCGACAGTAAATTCATCACAAATAAACCGCAACAAGGAGCCATAAAAATTCTAACCTTTTTAACCTAGATGCCCAGAAGAAACAAACAAGGCATCAAGGTTTCAGCACCACAGAGATTTAAACTTACTGAGATTAAAGTTTCAGAAAAGAAAAGGGTTATAAGAATAAAACAGTGATTAAATGAATGAATTTCAAGTAAATTCAAACCCCTTTTTTTAGCCTGGCTATTAAAAAATACCATTTTTTGACATAAATACAAAACCCACCCAGTAAATATCCCCAATCTCAAAGCTTGTTCCTAAGACACGGTAAAAGAAACCAAGCTCAACGTACCTCACAGTAGAATCCAGTGGAAGAACCACCAGTTAGTCAACCGTAGATTCCAATCAGTCGGTGTAAGTATTTATAAGACTTTTAAAGTAACCACCAAGTGATTAGCAAGTAATCACCTTCTGAAAATAAAGGATCCACAAGCTTCTGATTGACACCTTAACCAACAATCACAAGTCTTTCACAACACCTAACAGATAATATTCACAGCAAAGTAAAAAGCTTAAAAAAAACTAATTTTGGGCATAAAACGCCAGTAATTTCAGTGGCATCGTACATAATTCAAAAACTTCCAAATTGATTCCAGCCAGAAAAAAGTTTAAAAAAATAAAATCAGAATTAGCCTAATAAAGACAGAGGGGGAGTCTCTAGATATTGAAATTGAAACACAAGCTAAAAGTGAAAAACAACAAAAACTTAGGTTTGAGAAAAAGCCCTAAAATTGGGTCGAAATTTACAAGGGTAGACTTAGAAAATATAAATGAAGTTGATGCTTTATCCTGAAATACCACAAAGAGTGCAGGATGGGTCACTTGGTCCCATCCCAACAACTACTTCGCTACAAATAGGACAGCTGGGATTGAAAAAGCCACACCCAAGTTGCAATTTGCAAACCACTGGAATCTGCAGTACCCATTAATATCTGACAGATGATTAAAACATCAAGAGAGAGAGAAGCAGAATGAAAAAGGGCAAGTTAGAGAGAGAAAAAATTTTGATTTTTGGATTTTTTCCTCTCTATTTTCAATATCCACAACAAAATTGAAAAAATGGGAAATGATATTAGAACATGAGATAACCATAGCACAAATAGCAGAAGAAGATTAATGGAAATCCATAGAGTACGTCACAGATTTATGGGTGTAACTGGAAACCATGAAAGTAGTCACCTTTTTCTATCTTCTGTCAATGCTTCAATCTTTTTGGCTGCTGCTTCGTTCAGTACTGAGACTGTTGCAGAGTAAAGAGTCAGAAAAGGCTTTCTCTCTCTCTCTCTCTATATATATACTGGACTGGATCAGCAGTGACATGCCCTTCTTCTCGTCCCAGTGTTTGAGGTCATCTGATTCAAACACCAAAAACTCTTTTATCCTTATACGTAATAATAAATAATAATAAATGGCTGATGATTTAATAACATAATCATCAATGTCCCCTTCGTAATTTGGGATAAGAATAATTAAGGGATGTTGCCTTTTTTTGTTGTTTTGGATAAAGTCCACGTTACGCACCCAGTAGTATATGCTAGTTGCCACGCCTTAGAGGTAAATCAATGATTGCTCAGCACATTAGCAGCAAGTCAAATTTTGCCGGCTAAAACAAGAGAAAAACAGAGGAGGAGGCACATGGGGACATTTGAGGCGAAGAAAAGGGAAAAGGCATTGTATTTATTTGCTCCTTTTATTTTAACACTTTAAAATTTTTAGTCTTATTTCTTTAAAAATAAATTATTGAGTCTCTCAATATTTATAAAATATATAATTTTAGTCTTTTTATCTTTAAATTAAAATTTTTAAATTTATTTTAATGTGTAAAATTCTTTGATTCATAATCACACCACTCAAATTGAAGAGCTACGTCTTATAAACTTCCACATTAAATTTCAATTCGATCTAACATTGAATGAGTCTAGATCTTTTGTTAGATGAAAATTTATGATTTTTGTATTTTGGGTTGAGTCATACCGTTAGATCGAGCTAAAATTTAGTGAGGAGATTCACAAGACGTAACTTTTCAATCTGAACGGTGAGATTATGAATCAGAGAACTTTACACCTTCAAATAAACCTAAAAATTTTGACTTAAAGACAAAATGACCAAAATTATATATTTTATAAATAAAGAAGGACTCAATAGTTTATTTTTAAAGAAAATGGACCAAAAAGTTTAAGTTGTTAAAATATGAGGACAAAAATTGTAATTAAGCATATTTATTTATAAAGATAATAATTATATATATTAATAGAATAATTATGTATATTAACAAAATAATCACTTGAGATCAAAGAGTATTTTAGTTATTTTATATAATTTAAAAGCTCCAAACTGAAAAATTTTATGTTTAAAATTAAATTATTTTTTCCTCTAACATTAAGTACTTAAAAATAATAAACTTTTTTTTTGCTACAATTTTTTTATTTTGAACAGTACAAACTTTAGAGAGCAGATTAGGGTTGAAGAAGTAAATTTAAAAAAAAAAAAAAAAAAAAAACACGAAGCACTAGTTAAGAGAAAGCACATCGGCTTTCCTACAACTAAGACAATATTTTATCCTGTTAAATTTAGATTGTCCAACGCTCTCATAGTCTACAAACATTGACATAAAGGTAGTCATAACAATGTTCCAAGTACACCTAATTTTAAAGGTGTGTTTAGGAGTTGATTTTTAGAGGAAAATAAAATAAGTAGGTTTCTTAAATATTTTTGGTATTTATATAATATGTCATATTATATAAGAATAATTAATATATGAATGACATATATACAAGTTAATTATTTTTAAGTTTATTTGAGGAAGTAAGATAAATTATATTTATAATAAAATATAAAAATTACATATATTAACTACGTCGATGTAGTATGTTATATTCATATGGTATTATAGAATTTTTGATAAAATAATAGTATAATGAATTTAGTTTAAGTAGTTTGGAGGTGATTTTCATATTTGAATCGAGCAAAATATATTGGTTTAGTTTAGTTCAATTTTAATGAAATTCATCACTAAAACCGAACTAAACCAAGCCAACAATGAACTTTGGTTTGGGTAGGTTGGTCAGTTTTCTCATAACATTTTGTGAAAATTAACTGCTAAAAGCCTAAAACAATAAAACACTAAACACAGTCACCTAAGGGAAAGAACAGAACCATCAAAGTCACACTTAACTCACAATTCAGTGATTCACAAAGGTTACAACCAATCCAAGTTCAGATTTTCATAGAATCATCAATCATACTAAATAAATACAGCAAAATGTCTCAAAAAAGTGAGAGAGAAAATTCACAAAGGTTACTATATGCATAATTAACTACTAAAATATCTAAATAATATATTTTGTAGGTCTAAGGTAGATTTAAGTAAAATAAATAATATGAATTATATTTTATTTATAATATGAATACTTTTTTAATTTAAGATAATTGATCAAATAATTAAAGTTATCATTTTTTTAATTAAAAAAGTTTAAACCTAGGATAAGGGGTGAAACACAATCTTAAAACTGGAGACAACTACACTTAAATAACTAAATTTTATATTAAACCCATCTATAAATATTTTTAAAAAATTTATTAAAGTTCAGCGACAAATTATTTTTATCGCTAAATTATAAACCGCTTATGAATCTCGCGCGATATTTCTTTCTCCTATTAAATATAAAATGTCTTACAAAAGTGAGAGAGGACCATAACATGATAACTAGTTCTAACAGTTTAAAAAGTACTATTCAGCAGCTCCAAAAGTTATGATAAAGCTTGGTCAACTTAGGTTTTGGATTGAAAACTTGACAATATTCCAGATGGAGGCTCAAGGCAGTTTGGCCCCTAGATCCTTGAATTAATCCTGAAGCATTTGCCAGAATGCTTGCAAGCAAACTCCACCAAATGATCAGCAATCTCAACATTGTTGGTCTTGGTCAAAAATATAAAAACACTTGATGGATCGAGCTCTCTAATTTGTATAATAAAATTCATAATTTGAGATCTCTTAATGTAGTTTTTAATTTATGTTTGGCCTTGCTTTTGAGACATGAGGATATGTACATATATTTTTTAAAAAGAAATTGATAGTTACATAAATTTAAAATTATATGGGGACATCTCAAATTAAATTTTTTACATAATTAAGCTAAATTTTAGCATACAAATTAGAATATTTTTTATTTAAAATTGAAGTGGAATAAACTTAGAGAAATTTCTTAACTAATTTTTTCTTTTTTTGCCTTAAATTTCTAAGTACTTCATTATGTGGCTCGGTACATCTTTTTAGGAGAGAAATTGGGATTCTTGAAAAATGGAGATGAGAAATGGACCCTGGTACAAACATGTTACTACTTTCCTCCCAACCGATGAGACACATTCACTTATTTACATACACTGCTATTAGCCATTAGCCATTAGCCACCGGGCTTGGTTAAAGGAATGAAGTATTTTACTTGTTGGGGATTTTTTATATGTCTTAGTCTTAAAATGAGATAATCTCTCTTGATTTAAATTTTTGTAAATATATATATATATATATATATATAGCCAATTATTTAGCACTGTAAATAATATTAATACTAGATGCATAATTAACTACTAAAATATTTAAATAATATATTTTGTAGGTCTAAGATAGATTTAAGTAAAATAAATAATATGAATTATTATTTTATTTATAATATGAATACTTTCTTTTTAATTTAAGATAATCGATCAAATGATTAAAGTTATCATTTTTTCAATTAAAAAACTTTAAACCTAGGATAAGAGGTGAGAGACAATCTTAAAACTAGAGGCAACTCCACTTAAATAACTAAATTTTATATTAACCCATCTATAAATAATTCTAAAATTTGTTATTAAAGTTCAACGACAGATTATTTCTGTCGCTAAATTATAAACTGCTTATGAATCTCATGTGATATTTCTTTCTCCTATTAGATATAAAATTATTTATAAGAGTTTAGGCTTTTGGAAGAGATAATGCTATCTTTCTCTGCAAATTGACTTACACAATATACATTTACAAACTATTTACGTAAAATGGGCAGTTTCCAAACTATTTACTTAAAAGTGACAATTTTAAATATTTTATTATTTTTTATACGTAAGGGAGAACACGCTATACATAGATATAACGTGTATGAACTGAAATGCTATAAGACAAAAGTTAAGGGCATTTTTTTTTTAAAAGTAAACACACTATAGCCTATTAAGCATGTTCTAATAGAATAGGCTTTATAGGATAAAGCATCATGCTTTACAGGGTAAAGCGTGTATGTCCCCTTTATGGCTTAACCCGTAACCTCAAACTCCTAATTTTAAACCCTAAATCATAATTCTTAACTCAAAATCCCAAATACCAAACCCTAAATATAAACTCCAAACTCATAACCCTTAACTCCTAACTTTAAACCCCAAACCCTAAATGTCAAACCCTAATTCCAAACTCCAAATCCTAAATGTCAAATCCTAATTCCAAACTTCAAATCCTAAACCATAACCCCAAATCCCTAATCTCAAATTCTAAATCCTAAATCCTAAATCTAAAATCATAACCCCTAACCTAAACCCTAAATCTAAGCACCAAACCCTAAATTGTAAATCATAACCCCTAACCCTAAATAAAGCTACATAAACATATGGAACAAACAAGTAAAAAAAATAATGTTACAACTTAATTGTTACAAGACAATATCACACATGCACAAACATTGTCATTTGCTAATATTATTCGTCGTCCCTCATATAGTTTGGACAACTCAGTACGCGGTCAACTTCCACAGAGGTTAATTCACGATTCATAGCAGTAGCTTGCTCCTTAACAAATTTTAAAAAATAGTATCGGCATCTACGCACCAACATTTGATTGTTTTCCTTTCGAATCTGTAAAATGACAGCTTCATAATCATGTCGATTCCTTCGATCAATTGTTAAGGTTTAGTGTTTGAAATTTGGAGTTTAGGGGTTATAGTTTAGGGTTTAGGCTTAGGGTATGACATTTAAAGTTAGGAGTTAAGGGTGATGATTTAAGATTTAGGGCTTGGAGTTTGGATTTAGGATTTGGTATTTAGGGTTAGGGGTTATGATTTAGGATTTAAGATTTAGGGTTTGACATTTAGGGTTAAAGATTAGGGGTTATGATTTAGGGTTTAAGATTTAAGGCTTAGAGTTTAGATTTAGGATTAAGGGTTAGGGGTTATGATTCATGATTTAGGGTTTAGGGTTTAGGGTTTAGGGTTTAGATTTATGGTTTGGCATTTAGGGTTAGGGGTTATGAGTTTGGAGTTTAGGGTTTGGGGCTTAGAGTTTAGATTTAAGGTTTGGCATTTAAGGTTTTGGGTTAGGAGTTATGATTTAGGATTTAGGGTTTAAAATTTGAGATTAGGGGTTTGGGGTTATGGGTTATAGTTAGAGTTTAGAATTTTGGAGTTTAGAATTAGGCTTTGGAGTTTGGATTTAAGGTTTGGCATTTAGGGTTTAGAATTAGGGCTAGGGGTTTAGGGTTTGGAGTTTAGATTTAAGATTAGGATTAAGGGTTTGGAGTTTAGATTTAGGGTTTGACATTTAGGATTTTGGATTAGGGGATATGGTTTAGGATTTGAGATTAGGGGTTTGAGATTACGAGTTAAGCCATAAAGGGGAAATACACACTTTAAGCCATAAAGCGTGTTCTATTAGAACATGCTTTATAAGATAAGTCGTAACGCTTTACCTTGTAAATCTTGTTCTATTAGAACACGTTTTATAGACTATATCGTGTTTACTTTTAAAAAAAATGCTCCAAGCCTTTTTAAACAGTGAACATGCTTTATCATAACATATCCTATAGTGTTTTTAGTTCATACACATTATATCTATGTATAGCGTATTCTCCCTTACATATGAAAAATAATACAATATTTAAAACTGTCCATTTTAAGAAAATAATTTAAAAACTGTCTCTTTTACATAAATAATTTATAAATGTATATTATTTAAGTCAATTTGCCCACTTTCTCTCCCACTTTTTCAATTACATTTTATATCTGCACAAGTTATAAGTGTGCCTTGGGCTTGTATGCTAAAAGCTTTTACGTGCGGGCCTGTTGGATATAAAACAATTCCTCCGTCGTTCTCAGTCAATCGATCAGTGGAGGTGCGTCGGATAAGACGGCAGTGACCGGAGGTAACTTACTCTTTACTGTCATCTCAATTTCTCTGTTGTCGGTTCTTTTTTGGTCTCTTCTCTCATCTCATTTTCCCCTTTCTTCAGCTCTCAGACTCTCTCAACCGGTCATCGGAGGAGCTGCTAGCGGTTTAGGCACAGGTAAGCGCCTTCTCTCTCGCCCCAATCTCTCCCTTCTCTGGTCTCTGTTTGTCTCTTCTATCTGATTTCATCTCATTTTCTCTTTGCTTCTCCTCCTTTTTGTTGACACACTGCATCTTCTGCAACGTAAAAGCATGTTTTCTGTTAATTTTCTGTTTCTCCGTTGTCTATGTTGTTGAGAAGGATTCTCTGATTGGCGTTGGTTGGTTCCAAGCTGTACTGTCTTTATGTGACTGCCCATTAACGTCCTTTCAGCCTTCCCTTGATCGATGTAACTCAATTTGGGTACTTCAAGGTGGCCACAGCTCTCCCTTCTCTTTCCCTTCACAATTTCTATTCTTTCTCTTCCTTTCTCTGTGCTTGATCGAAGACCCAAGGAGTAGACCTCAGAAGTTGCAGTACCCACCTCCGAAATTTGGTGTTTCAATTCTTAGCATTTGGGCTTTATCTTTGCAGTAGGGTTACGTTAGAAAATACTGTGACCAAAATTCTCCCCTTTGTTTGTCATATTAAAAAACTGGAATTTCATCCTATTACGTGATATCTTGATCGACTGTATTGCATTATTATTAATTATAAATAGAACACATCATCGATCAGAATTTTGATTCTTTGTAAGATCCTCTTTAGTTGGTATAAATAAAGACTTGGTGTTTCTGCAGTCTTTTCCATTTAATATTTTTGAAGACTTATATGGTGCAAGACGACCAGTTGCAAACTGTCTCCAGTTTGCCTCTTTAAACAGAAAGTTAAACTAGGAACTGCTTAAGTCTGTGTCACTATATATACGCCAGATCGCTTTGTGGCATTGTTCGATGAATTTTACTATGATGCTTCTAACTCCCAGCAGGCTCTCTAACTCCTAGCTGACTGTCTAACATTGTCTATGGCTTAATTTTCTTGTAAATCCAATTTTTCTCTATTCTTTTTAGTTTTTCCATCTCTTTATACCTTCATTCTTTTGCAACTAGGAAATATATATTCTTGTGGTACTAATATATATTTCTTGGCCTGTATCCCAGCTCTTAATCATAGCAATCACAATTGTACCCTCTGTTTGTCCTAACAATTTAAGATAATAGCTATCCCAACAATTTGTACTGAATAATAGATTAGCGACTTGTGCAAAAGAATGATGCCCAGTTGGAAAATTGAGATGCTGTGGCATTTATTCTATCAATCAAGCACCTCTGTATTGTAGATTCATGTTTGATGGGTTCTTGTCTTGTGTTCATTGCAATTGGATTCATTAAGTTGCATTTGTGATGCTGATATTGAAAAAGGTCACAAAATTTCTGTTATAACCATTCATACAACTTGATATATAGATAGCTACTGGTCTGTGACTTTACATAGGCATGCTTATGAGTCTTTTAACATCAACCGTTCCATAAATTTAATCTGTGCTATTTCTTCTTTTCCTATTTGTCGCTATTTAGTATAAATGTGCAGAATGGGACTTCAATTTGCATCATGTTATTCCTGATTGGTTTTAGGAAATCTAAATCTGTGATGAGGATCAAGGAAGCCCTCATATCGAAGACCCAAGTGGAACTGAGACCAAGAAGGAGTTTGTAGGACCTATGACTAGGTCTAGGGCAAAACACCTTCAAATGCATGTGGGATTGCTAATGAAGCAAGTGTGCAAGGAATGTGACCTGGCTTCAGAGGACATCAAGAAAGACCAAGTGAAGTGGCTCACTTGCATCATGGCATCTTCAAGTGATCAATAGGGCCTTGTGAGGGTGGTTATTCGATTTTAGGGCTTTGTTTTATTTCCATATGTTTTGGGCCGAATAACCCACTTTGCTTAGGCCTTTATTTACTTTGTCATTTGGTTAAGTCTTTGTGATATATTGCTTTGTAATAATGGGCCATGGGCTGATGTCTTTAAGGCTTATTAAGGCTTGTTTTAATTTAGGTTAATTTGGGCTTTAACTTGTTTGGAATTGGGTCCAGGTTTGGGGCTTGGATATCCACCCCACAAACTCTAAAGGGAGCTGATCTCCCTTGTGATCAGCAATCAAGAATTATCATTGAATGAACTTTGGGAGTTTTCTCTCTTGTTCTCTCCATGGAGAGCTCAGACCATCTAGGAGGTCCTAGCATGGTGCATTGAACCTTATCACTCTCTCCTTCTCACCTAAGACTCTAGAGTGTGGCAGTTCCTTCCTATCTTCACCATTGTTCATGTTGATTGTTGGTTAATCCAAGTTGAGGAGGGTCAGTCATGCATAGCTGAACTGGGTTGCCTAACTTGTTAGTCAAAGGTCTTCACATTTTGCCATGGATCTGCTTTGGCTAACTTTGGCTAACAAGTTAGGCAACCCAGTTCAGCTATGCATGACTGACCCTCCTCAACTTGGATTAACCAACAATCAACATGAACAATGGTGAAGATAGGAAGGAACCGCCACACTCTAGAGTCTTAGGTGAGAAGGAGAGAGTGATAAGGTTCAATGCACCATGCTAGGACCTCCCAGATGGTTTGAGCTCTCCATGGAGAGAACAAGAGAGAAAACTCCCAAAGTTAATTCAATGATAATTCTTGATTGCTGATCACAAGGGAGATCAGCTCCTTTTGGAGTTTGTGGGGTGGATATCCAAGCCCTAAACCTGGACCCAAATTAAAACAAGTCTTAATAGGCCTTAAAGACATCAGTCCATGGCCCATTATTACAAAGCAATATATCACAAAGACTTAACCAAATGACAAAGTAAATAAAGGCCTAAGCAAAGTGGTTTATTCAGCCCAAAACACATGGAAATAAAACAAAGCCCTAAAACCGAATAACCACCCTCACAAGGCCCTATTGATCACTTGAAGATGCAAGTGAGCCACTTCACTTGGTCTTTCTTGATATCCTTCGAAGCCATGTCACATTCCTTGCACACTTGCTTCATTAGCAATCCCACATGCATTTGAAGGTGCTTTGCCCTAGACCTAGTCATAGGTTCTACAAACTCCTTCTTGGTCTCGGTTCCACTTGGGTCTTCAATATGAGGGCTTCCTTGATCCTCATCAATCTGAATTGAAGTAAAAAGGTACAATAAACTATTCTGGGGTTATACCATCATACTTATCATGGCATATAACAATCCCCATCTGTTAAAATTATTTTTTGACCAATTAGAGGCATATTAGACCTACACACAAAAATAGCTTCAACAACTATATGAGATAGTTGATATTTGTGGGCGTATAGTGACATTGTTGTATTGACTAATTAGGGGGCATATTAGACAATGGGCTGTAGATTGACCGGTCACCAAGCTAGCTATAAGGTCATATGATTCCCTATCTTGAGTTCCAGCTTTCTTCTCCTATCCCCATCCCCATGATATGTAGCAACAAAGAGATTAGAGGCATATTTGGCCTATTCTCAAAAAGTAAGGTAAAAAATAGTATAAAATTGAAATTGTACAGGAAAAAAAAAATTCAACAAAAGTTATATGATGCTTTAGGAGTTTATATGTTTATAATAACAAAAGACTAATGCTCTGAACTGTATTATGCTTTCTGCAGAAATAATATTCGCTTTTAAGTTTGTCCCTGTAATCATACTTTATCAATGAAATTTTATTTATCGGTGTTTTGAAATTATTGAAAGGATTTTCTATGTTGCTGCAGTTGGTTGAAGCTCATTGAGGATAAAGGATGATCTACACAGCAATTGACACATTCTACCTCACAGAGGAGCAGCTAAACAATTCACCATCTAGGAAAGATGGCATAGATGAAGCCACTGAAACTACCCTTCGAATCTATGGCTGTGATCTCATCCAAGAAAGTGGCATTTTGCTTCGGCTGTATCCTCTTTGTGTATTTTAATATTTGCACATTAGAGTTGATGTTTGCTCTTTCTTACATTCACTTAATTCAGTGTATTTCCTTAATAGTCTGCCAGACCCCAAGTTGTCATGGCCACTGGGCAGGTTCTATTTCATCGTTTTTATTGCAAGAAGTCATATGCACGGTTCAATGTGAAGGTCCTTATCTAGTAACAAATATTATTTACCCTCCATCCACTTTTGCTTTAAAACTACAAATGAGAAAACATTTTATTTTTTTGACATTGTCTTGGTCTGATATTCTAATATGAATAATTCATCTTTATGAGCCAAAATTATCATAGCAATGATTTTCACTAATTTTCTCAATCTAATGACTAAACCTAAATTATTAGCATTACATTCAATATGCACTTATTGTAATGGTGGAACTTATGCATCATATTGCTTTAATTTTCTTTCTTCTGTTAACCATAATGGTGAGTCAATTACATCTGTTAATTTCATATAATTATTTCAATGGGATCTTATGGGCTCTTTTTGCAGAAAGTTGCTGCGAGCTGTGTATGGCTGGCATCAAAACTAGAGGAAAGCCCCAGGAAAGCAAGACAAGTAATCATTGTTTTTCACAGAATGGAATGTAGGAGGGAGAACTTACCAATAGAGCACTTAGACTTGTATTCCAAGGTTATAAGCTTCTTTTTATCTCTCTCCCACCCTCTCTCTCTTTCACTCACATATGAAATCCTCTAAAGTACAGGGTGCACTTCAGATAGTAAATCCATGAGACTAACCATTGATAAAAATATTTATTTTCTTTTTCATGAACAGAAATATGTGTACTTGAAGATGGAGTTGAGCAGAACAGAGAGGCATATTTTGAAAGAAATGGGGTTTATTTGTCATGTTGAACATCCTCATAAATTCATATCAAATTACCTTGCCACCTTTGAAACACCTTCAGAACTGGGGCAAGAAGCTTGGAATCTGGCTACTGATAGGTACTTATTTCATCATATAGCCTTTTAGGTACATAATTGCAGTTCTAAACAAGTTTATGTCAAACTTTAGAGTTTATAACAAGCTTTAGAGTTTAACAATGAGGATGTGAGCAGAAAGAATTTTGGTTGAACGTGCTAACCTTACAGACATGGGCAAAGGTAATGCTCCAACTTATGTAGGTTAGGATATGAGATCAGGTGGTCTATGCGGAAAACCTACAGATCATTAGTGGGAACTGCAGTGGCATTTGTTTTATTCATATTTAGTGTAAAATGGCACAATTTGTTTGGAGTGAAGTAGGGTGTGTCCTATGAGTTTGGTTTCCTACTTACTTTTAGAGGCTTTGGAAGGAGTAAGGAGGGTTCATGGCAGTTTGCAATCTTTGTAGTTATTTGGTGTACTAGATTCGAGCAGAATGTTTGTTTTTAGGATGCTTCTCTCTCTTTACAGCTGTTATGGGATGAGATTGTCTTTTTGGCTTCTTTTTGTTGCTCTGCCATGATTTGTTAAGGGAATTCTTCTTTCAGATGTGCAAAGTATTGGAGAGCTTTGTTGATGAGGTTGTATTTTCTATTTTCTATTTCCTTGTCTTTGTTTAGGATGATATCTTATCGTCTTTTGTACTTGTATTCCTACTTTCCTCTTCTTATAAAATTTCTTCTTTTATCCAAATAAATAATTGTGCAATTTAGTCTTCAGGGATATTGAAGGTAAATGCAACAGAAAAATAGGTCCTTCCTTTCCTCTTCTTCTCCTCCCTCTTTTATATTGGGATGTGTAATCATGCATGGTCAATATTTACATGTTTTCTGATGCGATCCAGGTAGTATACACAGTTGGGTCTACAACTTGTTTATTCATTCAATAGTGAGGACAGAGGACTGCAATGCATGTTTTCTAGTGATGGCTTATATTACCCAGCTTGCAATAGAACTTTATGCATGCTGTTTTATAGATTAATTCTCCTCCAACCCTCTTCTTGTTGCAGTTTGCGTACTACTTTGTGCGTTCGATTTAAGAGTGAGGTTGTGGCTTGTGGAGTCGTATATGCTGCTGCTCGTAGATTCCAAGTACCTCTTCCTGAGAATCCACCATGGTGGAAAGCATTTGATGCAGAGAAATCTGGGATTGACGAAGTCTGTAGGGTTCTAGCACACCTATATAGCCTTCCCAAGGCACAATACATACCTATTTGCAAGGATGGGGAATCATTTACATTCTCCAACAAATCATTGGAATTGCAATCTCAGTCAGCACCTAAGGTGATGTCCACTTTTTCCCTATTTTTGTACTTTTCTTAGTTTTGTCGGAATACGGTAATGTCTCTTGGAGATACCATATCAGCATCAATTGGCTGTGATAAGACAAGAGTGTACTATGGCAAGAATGTTGCAAAGCTTTATTCTCTTTAATGAGACCAAATTTCTTATCTGACATATCTTACAAATAATTGCTAATTTATAGGAAGTTCCCCAGAGTAGCCCACTGGCTGATACTGACACCTCTGTGCCAAGGGGAGTTCCAGGGGAAGCCAATATTGAATCCAGTGGTGGCAAGGGTGCAGTAAAGCTGGCAATTGACAAGCTGAAAGATACGGATAGGGTTGATGATGAATCTAAAAGCATGGCTGGAGAGGGAGAGGCAAGAGATGAACCCATGCTAAAATCCAAATCTGACTGGAAAACAGAGACCCGTGGGGAGAGAAGCAGGGAAAGGGATAGGGAGAGAGACAGGGAGAGGGAAAGACAAATAACAAAAGCTCGGGATCGTGATAGGGGAAGGGATTCTGACAGGGAACGAGAGCGAGAGGAGGCCGAAAGGGACAAATACTATGATTGGGGTCATCGTTCTAGGGACAGAGCAAAGGATTCAGGTACATTTATAGATTTCTTTTTTCTTTTTTTGTTGGGGAAAACTCAAATTTACGGCCTTTAACTTAAGGTCATGTGTGATTTATCCCAAGGGTTTCAAAACACACATGACCCTAAGTTGAAAGGGGGGTGCTTGTGTTTATGTCTTGCTGAGTATTTTATGTAAGACAATTTCTTATACTGATTGCAGGACATTCAGAGAAGTCAAAACATCATTTGTCACGTGGTATGAAATTTTCTTTACGAGTTTTATATTTGTTTGCCTTATGGATTTCCTTTTCTAACACATTTTGATTTCAGATCGTGACTACCACAGTTCCTCTTACTCTTCAAGGGAGAAGGATCGACATAGATATCACTGAGACATACTTCAGAGAGTTATCAAGATATATCCATTTTCTCCACAACTTCTACTAGTTCTAGCCTCACTGACTGAGTTAGTTTGATGAAAATCAGTCAACGAAACAAGTTCTGTACAGCATGAGACATGATTAGTTCATTAGAACAAGTGATGCAGGGGGTAACTCAATTTAGGCATTGACCTTGTATCTAATCCTTAGCAGCGTGTCAAAGCAAATAGTTTTTAACATCTAAACCTTTAGTAAGGCTAACTCGCTCTTTTATGAGTAGGACTAGTGATGGTCTGCGTGGGTGTGCCCACGTTTGGAAAG
Organism: Cercis canadensis; assembly: GCA_003255065.1. Taxonomy (NCBI): domain Eukaryota; kingdom Viridiplantae; phylum Streptophyta; class Magnoliopsida; order Fabales; family Fabaceae; genus Cercis; species Cercis canadensis. Next base: position 63,143 of record QAOA01007249.1, on the reverse strand, counting down.
CAACAGTTGTGATCAATTGCTGAGTGTTGCATCAGCCGCGACTGCTGGGTGGCTACTCTAGAATATTCCTTATTTACAGGCAAAATCAGGCTCTGAAAATTCTCCCATGGGGATGATAGTCTTATTTTCCAATGTCACTAGGGGTTTTCCATTTTTTTAGCTTTGGTAAGGGCCTTTTTTGTATTTGAACGTTGACTAGTGTCGTCCTCTATTCGTTAAAATTAGGAGCACCAATTTTCAGACCTATTATGTCTACAGCTTGGGATGTCCAGCTTATGGACAAATGTTTGCTGCTTGTCCTATTCTGATCTCAGGTTAATAGCTGTGTCTCATTAAAATCGTGACAAAGTTTGAACTACTATTCTTTTGTTGAGAAGCTACTATAATAAATATTATTAGAATATCTCTAATTGAATTTTTCAAGTCAAACTACACGACCATTAATCAAATCACCGAACCTATACAAATTGATATAGCACAGCTGATAATAAAATGACATTTGTCATTTCAGTTGCACATCAGTTAAATATCCTTCATGTATTTCAGTATAATGAAACAAATATCAAGCAATCTCCCTTTTTCTTATTCTCTCTAGAATAGGGTGTTCTTTTTCTCTTTGAATTTTTTAATACTAAACTTCTTTTTTTATACTAAAAGATGAAGCCTAAATAATGAATGGATTGATTAAATAGATTATACATAGCCCCCAAAGGGCCCAAACAATATCAAAGAGAACAATAGAATCTGAGAGTCGGTGATAATTTCAACCTTTAATCACAACTTTATTTTATTCATTATTTTGAACCAATAGCATCGAGACAAAATTTATAACAAATGTCTTTAAAAGAACATAGACTGCGTATTCTGAAAGCAGAGCTACTGTACAATACAGAGTAGCATTCTTTAAAAGAAGAAATGGAAGAAACAAAAGCATTATATAGATAGACACTACCTTTGGTCTTTAATCAATAGCTTTAAACTCAACAGCAAATTCCAACGACAAAAAGTTCTCCATGGTCTAAAGGCTAAACACCATCCAAAGTGGCAGTTAGGTTAACTAACAGTACATCACAAACATAATTAACTCATCAACAGGCTGGCAAATTCGTTTTTGCTGATTGGCTGGCAAATTCATTCATCTCAGTACTAAATACTTACTAATAAAAAATTAATTCCCTGCAATGTCTACCAAGTAAAACTTCCCCTGCCAATATTACATACTCTCTACATCAGTGACTGTTAATTCTGTACATGCATGGTATTACATAAGCTTGCTCTTTCTTCCGATTGACTGAAGGTGTGCACTGAGCATTGAATCCTCAGTAACAATTAACGACGCCTACTGAAGAGTCCTCATAGTCTACATCGAAATTTGAGGAGCCCAGATACTGCTTCCTCTAAGCGTAGGCACCCAAATCGGCATAGACCAACTAATCATCCCATGGGCTGACTACTACTGGTACATCTACGAAATGAAATCATTCACCTGATCTTGGTTTATGTTAAAACATTCATAGCCTAATTTGACCTAAGGTATAATTTGTCGATTTGGAGTTGATTTATGCAGACATTGGCACCCAACAATCTCCAAGGTGTTGCAGCTCTGGAAAAAGCAACGAGGAAAGAATAGTCACCGACTCTAATGCCCATTTGCATCACTTGTATCTCTAACATTCATCTCCTCATTTGAAGGACCATCAAGCATTGGATCTTCACTTGGAACACTTGCATTGCTGTCAATCATTGTAGCATCATCCACGTTGCTTGCAGGTGGCATATCTCTAGCAACATGGCTGTCAATCATCGTAGTTTCCTCCATGTTGCTTTCATCTGGGATATCAGATTGGCCATTAGTGGAAACAGGTTTATCAGCGCCCATACCATGGTGCTGTGGTGTTAAATTCTGCTGCCCATTTTGCACCTCATCTCCATTCATGGATGGTACCAACTGATTAAAGATTCTTGCCTGGCAATAGAAGATACATGAGAATCCATTCACTTGGTTTATATGTATGTAAGAGAATACTTCAACAGAAGAGAAGAGTAAAATGGTGGATAAGAAATACTCCAAAGAAAAACCAAAAATTACACAAGGAACAAAATACAAGATACACTAACTCAAAATAGTACTCTAATCCCTCCTGCAAATCAGACAATGAAGTTCCTTTAAGAAAGCCACGAGGAGAAGCCATGAAGAAACAAAGGCCCAGAGAAAAAAGGTCAATGAAGAAGCAAGAAAAACTATTATTATCAGATGCAGTGATAAATATCTCTGCAGATAAACTTTAGCATTAGGCTCTAACCAAATACACCAAAAACCAATAAAACATGAGATGTGAGGCATACCTGATACAGCCCTTCTATAATACTACTCATCTCTTCAATGCCACTGACAAGATGGATAGGTCCAGTATCTTCAACATGTCGTTCTGTATATGATGTAATCTCAGTCAAATTGAGGCCAAGGTGGTCAGGTCGCTTGAGCAGAAGCTGAAATGTAGGCTGCAATTCATAGCATTGTTCAAAGAGAGAACGGCGGCAAAACACATACAAACCAAGTCGAGCACGAGACATGGCAACCACCAATCTTCTTACATCTCGTAGGTGACCTACGAACCGAGTACGCACAAGAGATAGCAATATAAAATCATTTTGCTGACCTTGAAACTTATCAACTGTGGTAACCTGGAGGCAGTCATGAACGAAAAACAAAGATTACTTGGATGAGGTCAAAACTTTTGAACATGTACAGCAGTGGAAAAGATATGTCTCTATATATACCATACAAGTCATCTTGATGCAAGCAAAAAATAAATAACAAAAGGATTGATACATAATGTTACTAAAATTTGTCCCGGTGATATCTGATAGTAACATAACTACATCATCTTGAGAAAAGAACCAAAAATCAACACTACTGTCAATATTGAAACACATCTACATAATGTAACATATAAGTAACAAGTAATGACCGAGTAGCATACCTTGCTAGGTGGACCAATGAATGCATATGGAACACACCTTCTGTTTATAACATCACGGATAAGAAGTTTCTGCCCATTGTAAGTTGTCAAAATTGATATCTTATTTGCAGGATATCCTAGCAGACGCATGTATATATAGACACTGACAACATATTCAGCTTCTCCCTCATTTTGGTAGAACCAAGGAGAAGGGGTTGTCTCACCCTTACCAAGGTAATCTGGAACATCCACTAATTGATAGTCATAGGAAAAACCAGCATTTGCCCTATGGAAGATGGCACCCTCCTTCACATAAGGAAGGTCTCCCAAATCTCTGTATCTCCAATTATAAAGTTCAGCTATACTTGGCCTAGCTCTTCCCTGTGCATTTAGCTCAATGTATGGAATGCCCAGACGGACAAACCTCGTAAATAGACTCTGATCCATGTGACTATATTTCTGGAATGCCATATTCTTCACAACAGGAGGCAGCTGGTGATGATCACCAATCAGGATGCAGCGTTTAAGCCGTGCATGACCATCTTCCTGCCTCTGGAGTAACATTGGAATAAAAGTTTCAATTTCTAATATTTGGGCACTTTCTTCCATCAACAAGTTGTCATACTTAAAACCTAACTGAAGAAAATCTTTTCGCTTTAAAGCTGCATGGGTACAAGTCATGGCCACAATCTTGGCCTGCTTGGTTGTTAAGTAGTTAGCCCTATCAGCAGTTGACTTCAGTAATTCAAATGCCCGACACTCTTCAAGTTCTTGAAACATAGTCTTAAGATGACGAAAGCACCCCTTAGCAGCCCGCATGTCTTTCTCAAAAGACTCGCCTGTAAATACAGGATGTGGTGTGTCAGAGAAGAACTCCTTGAAGGGGAAGCGATCTCGAACAAATGCTGGCTTATCTTTATTCTCAGCACAAGCAGCAAGAAATTGCTCCCAGCGTGAATATACATGAAGCAACCAAAAATAGCCAGCAGTTTCACAAGTATAACCCACATCCTCTGGCAATTGAAGAGATCTTGCCAGTCTCTCCACTTCACTCAGCAATTCTAACCGTCTGACAAGCATTGCATTAACACGACCTTGCCGACTGAAATCAAGATCAGTCGCTAGCTCTTGCTCTCCCTGACCAAGTCGAAGAAGATAACGTGCAGGTACATCCCTCTGAAACAAATATAAACCGTCAAGTGACAATAAGTAAACAAATTCTGAATACCAGGCAAGTAAAGTTCTCAAAGTTTTATACCCATCAATAACTTAGCAAAGTGTTATATTAAAAAACATAAAAAATTACTAAAGAACAAGAAGAAGCAAGCTGAGTACTGAGTTCATCTCATACAAAATCAAATATTGGTTAAAAACCATATCATGATGCTCCTCCATGTAAATTTTCAACTCAATCAAAGAGCAAGAATTCTTATTGATGTATATTATACTTCAATAACAATTTTATACTACTCCTTAATGAAAACAAATGTGAGTTCTTTTATTACATGCTTACTAATCCCTAACAGAGTTAAGACTTTCACGCATGATCTTGATCTTCATAAATACAAGGCAGTTATTATTCAGCAAAAAATTGTATTCCTACTAGGTTATTGACTGGTATAAGACTCACAAGATTTTTAGTGTAGACAAATTGGTAGAAGACTAGCAAGCTTTTTAATACATACAAAATCCCTCCACCCAGCATAAAATACTAAATACACATCACACAGGATGAACCAGTAATGAGAATTCACAATCAAAATGAAAGAAAAATTTTACATGTAGGAATTGATTACAGGGAATAAAACCTCTTACCTGCATTATCTTCTCAAACAGGTCATTCAAAGCTTGATTTGAATGGGTAATGATTAAGGTTCTCTGAGAAGGACAATTGTGATAAAGAACATTCAGAATTTGCACAGCCGTATCAGTTTTTCCTGTACCAGGTGGACCTACAACCATAGTTAAGCCAGGCTGAATGCCCGAAATGATTGCTCCAATCTGCTCAACAGGAATATCCAGGTTATGGATGATACACAAGCAAAATACAATGTCAGGTACGATTGCAATTATGCTGCATAACCAAAGTCATCTAATGGAAGAAACATACATGACCTAAAAGTATGGGAAAAATAAAAATAAAAAATTGCAAAATTACCATTAACACTGAAAATTACAAACAGCCCCGACATCAAAACTTAACACCCCCCCNCCCCCCCCCCCCCAAAACAAAAAAAACAAAAAAAAAACATTATATGAAATGAATACCTTTCCAGCGCAAACCATTTTTTAATTTCAAAATGCCCTTTTCTAATAAAATCGTAAAATAATTCAAACAAATAGTCATGATTGATTATAAACTATGCTTTTAGTAACATTTTATAATCTTTAATGTAAGTTGATCTACAAAACATTAGTCATGTCATGTTCACTTGATCATGATTAAGAAAGTTTCCGCAAACTTTTTATTAACAAAAATATACAAAACATGTTCCTTGTTGTAAAACATTAAACTCCACCACCAGTGTATTCAAAATAAAGCCTACTAGAATCTAGCCAACACTTAGCTGAATCTCTATAGATTGAAGGTTTGTTTATGACAAAACAATAGGGTCTAACTTGGATACAAGGTAAAATGGGATCGGAATCTCATCCATTTCAAGATGACCAATCCCCTTGGAGAGCTAAACATTGATTGAAAAATAATTAAGGATTCAACGGCTTGCAATGTTAAGAGTTTCTGAACATTGGAGCTTGAAGCAGAAGAGAGAACACTTAGAGATAGTTATTGGAGAAAGGTTACAACAGAAAGTAGCAGTAATACCAGAAGCAACAGTAGAATAAAAGAACCTAGAATACAGTTTCTAACACATCACAACTAGAATGGAACTGCATCTATTCCAAGAAAAATTCCGTGTGTCATATATGTTTGATCGTTCAGTAAATATCATTACAAATGAAAAGTGACTTCCATAGTTGAATAAGAGAGATGAGTAATACCTGTGTGGGCGTGAATCTAACTGAATTCTGTTTTGGCTGATCTTGGGGATAAGGACCTGGATCAGGAGGAGTGTATGTCTCAATAATGAGTTTTTCTTTCTGACGATCAGCATCAACCATATTGACATCATTAGCTGGATCAGCAGGAGACACTAAATTTCCAGGAAGTGCGCTACTGCCACCTTTGAGTGTTCGGGGAAGCCTCATTCGGAAAGGAGGCTTTGGATGCAAGTTTTCTGTGCCATCTGGATTGACGAAAGAAACCTAAAGGGACACAGGAAGAAATAGGCTGCTTGTCACATCAATATCTCAATTTTGTATTATAATTCCAAAGGAAAAATAACAATCATATCCATGCAACAATAATATCTATTGATCAGAAGAAAATGACAAATCATACCAACCTCATAATCCATAAAACTCTCATTTAAGTGATCAGCATCTAAGAAAGTATCCTTGAAATCCACCGTTTCCAAAAGATCAGGCATATTAGTCCATTGTGCTGCAGAAGGATCCCCATAACCAAGAAATACATTTTCCAACCACTTGGGAACGATACAATATTCATTCATTAGATCTCTAATTGATTCTAAGATTGCTTTAAAATTGTTTTCTTTTGGCTTCCTCCTCATCAAAATATTGAAAGTACCATAAACATCTTCTGCCCCTTTCTCTGCAATGTTATTGACATCCATGTAGTATTGAGCTGTATCCAAAGCCACAGTTACAGTTCTAAGTTCCCCCTTTGGTGGCTTCCATTCATCTCGTTTAATCCTTCCAGTGAAATCATTCATAAGGGTTCCTTCTTCATCACGAATCTCAATAATTTCACATCCTCGGACATATTGAAGGCCAAGCTTCTGTGGCACACTAGCTTTGGCCTCTTCTTCTGAACTAAGAGGCTCAAATGATGGGCGAATAGAGAGTAAAAAGAGAACATCATGTTCTTTGAGTGCATTCCATTCTGATCTTATTTGTGCTCTATAACTGGAAATACTATAAGTAACTTCTGCTGTCACAGATGATGGCTTGACCTCTCCTATGTTTGGCTGCTTCACCTCAGCGATCTTAAATTCTTTAATTGGCACAGCCATCCTGGACCAACCGCGAAAAGCAGTTTCTCCCTCATTATTAATATATGCAAGAAGATGTGGAACGGCTTCCTGGATATCCTCACGTATCTCGTATGTTGATTCAAGTCGGAAGAGATTGAAATTCCGAAGGAGATAATCATGAAGTGTTAAGAATTGTAAGTTAAGCTTTGGTAGAGCTAGACAACCTTCTCCAGAATAATTTATGCTCGGTACAACACTTTCATCCCACATAATCTGCTCATTCGGGTAAAGTGGCATAGCATTGATGGCTTCTTTTTGAGACTGTTGTTTCTCAAAGAAGGACACCATTACTTCAATAAGAAAATCAACCCTCTCTGACCAGGGATCTTCCTTGGAGACCAGTTTGAGCTGCATAAAGAAACAAAATGCCACAAACAAGTTTGCAGCACTGAAAATCAAAAAATGGCTCACATTTATAAGCATCATTACACAATATTTCCAAAATTATTGGTTGAACTAGAACAAGTCCAGAAGTAGTAAGAGACCGAGTCACAGAAACTAGTCGACTACAATTCCTTGAACATACTGATAAGAGATCACTTCTTCCACTCCTAATACGACAACCCAGCAATCTAAAATACAGAATCGTGCATTTACTTATAAGAAAAAGGTGGTATTGTTAGGGTGTTCCTGCCTCCCTCTCTGCTATTATCCAAGAAACTTGAGGATTAATCTTAAAAATCAGAATAATGACGAAATTTCAGTTCTTTTCCAAGTTTTTTTTTTTTTTTTTTGGATAAAAGAAGAGCAATCACCAATTGAATAACCCTCCTAAATATTTCATTTAAAGGTAAACATACAATTATCAGCAACAAATCCAAAATATACACCAATTTGGCTAAAGTAATGTGAAGTAAGCTCTTTAGCTTTAACAGACCTCCTAAACAATTGCATCAAGTTCTATTGTCTTCTATTCATCAAATTCAAATGAAGAAGTATGTCAATGATAACTTCTGATTTATCTAAAATCTCACTGCATTTTCCCAAGGGGAAGAGACAGAAAATCCAAAGGACAGGAAGGGAGACAAAGATAGGGGGAGAGAGAGAGAGAGAGAGAGAACTTAAAATGATGCCATGATAAATAGCAAGAGCCATGAGGAGATGGTATCAATAGATTATAACTCTAAAAAACCATGTATGGTACAGAGAATAATATAAGATACAAACGCAAGGTTAGCAAAAGTTGCATCTGCCATTCACGTACCTTACAGCAAACCAAATCCCTTAACTCCTCAGGAGAAAGAACAGACAACTTCTTAGATAAGTCAGCACGCTTGTGAATTGAACCAATGTTAGTCAATGCAAGTTCTCCCAGCTAAATCCATCATGGAAAAGAATTAAGTATCAGAGTCTCCTCTTGCTGACAGACACAAATAAAATCGAAGGGAGAGAGGTAGGAAGAAGAATTGAATGATATTACAACTGATATACATTAGATGAAGTATTTGATTTCTTTTTCTAAATTCATATTAAATTTGTTCAAGCATACCTTGTCTATCTTTTTAAATGCAAGAAGCTGGAAAGATTGGACACGACTGTAATGAGTTTCAACCACCTCATGATCTGTTAATTGTGTCCCTGTATGATCATTAATCTCAAATCCTTCGTAGAACTGTAATAAGTCAACCAACTGTGCAAAGAGCTTCCCCTTTTCATGCTTGTAGAGTGCACTCAAATGGCATTTGGCAACAACAGCTACATCAGCCACAAGAGGCCTCAAATATCTACAACAGAAACAAGAGAGAGCATAAATTGATTCATCAAAAAACAATTATTGCACAAGATGGACATAAAAAATAGATAAGCCTAAAAGTATCCATGTTCTACTATACTCACACATAAACACTAGCAAAAGCTGAACCAGTAGGGACTAACAGAGCATTTCATTTTTAATCCTCATTTGGGAAAGGCCAAAGAAGAGAACAACAAAGGACTTTTGTCAATAGTTTATATTTAGAGATTAAAGTGAACTGCAAAAGACAGAAGATTAATATCATACCAAGCAACTAAAATCAAATTAAAGGATATAAGTTAACATAGAATCAAAGAATGCAGAAGTCAAGTAGCCTTTGGCCAGCAAAATTTCCTATACCTTCTTGTCCTCAGAGATGGAGTCCATCCAGACTTCAACAATAATTGCCAAGACAACAGCATAATTGAAATATTGCAGATTTAAATTATGGAAATAGTCTAATCACTTATTCATACCACAAGTCAAATGTAAAACTACATTAAAATTGGATTAATAGAAGAGAGAAGACAACATTTCAACCCCAGAGCGAGAGAGTCTGGAAACAACCATATTAAAATACCTTCTCGTTGGCAGTTGACTCAAGAGGTCAATAAGAAATTCCATAAACCTCTCACAATACAACACACAAGCATCATTAACCAGCTCCAAACCAGTAGCGTAAATAACTTCATTGCCTTCACCAGATAACTGCCTCTGGGGAAAGACTTCAGAATCCAATATCTAGAACAAAAGAAAGACAACAAAATGAATTCAGGATTAACCCCAACTAGGTAGAAGCAGAAATAGATTACTTTTTATCATACTAAGAGGAAGGCACAGATCATAGCTGAGATTCAAAGTACAGGATAAAATGCAACCTCTAGAAATTCTTCAATGAGATTTCTCAAGAAAATCACTTCAAGGCTGGTTGTGGGAGCAAAATGCACTCCTCCTTTAATAGGTTCCTTCCTTGTCATCCTTTTCCATTTCTTGATCAAACCTGGATTAAGGCAAAGCTCCATCTACATATGTGAAGACCAATGCCCAAAAAGGCAATCAGCATGGATAAAACAATATTCAACATTATTCATCAAAGAATAAATGAAAAAAGAAAATAAAAGGTTACATTCCAACACCACAAAAAGTTAGCCCTTGAATTCGTTATTACCTGAAAACGACCATAAGACAAACTGTACCAGGATTTTAAACTTGCTAATCTCAGGACTGTTTTGCTGACAACCTCATCTTCTAAACTCTGCAACGGAAAGTTATTAGCTATAATGTTCAGGTAAACATGAATAATTTATGTCAGCAGTCAGCCATACTTTCCAACAGTCATATAAGTTCTCAAATAAGTAGGACACCAACTGGATACACATGACAGCAGACACTTATGAAAGAATTGTCCATATATGTATCCAGTTCAAGCAGTCCTGCTAAAGAAAGGATACCACCATACACAGGCATTATCAGGGAAAGGGGACTAGTTATTGTCATCTAGAAATTTTACTTTTTAGTGGCATAGTAAAACAAAGTTGAAATATGGATCAAGCACAAACTGCAAGCAAATAGAGTCAGCTAGACTTAAGAGACCACCACATACAAATGAATAGAACGTTTCCAAGGAAAATCTAGTAACAGGAAAAGATTCCTTATTATTTTTATTTTTTTTTTCAGTTAATGAATGGACAAAATGACATGATATATTCCCCAAGCTCTATTGCATAACTGGTTTGAAATAGGAATATGGATCTAAGAAAAGAAAAACAACAATCTTTTCTTAAATTATTGTGAGGATGTGCATGTTCATACAATGCATGAATTTCCTTTTCTTTTTTTTTTTTTCATTTTACCCTTAGGAGTTGGGGGGCAGAAGAGGCCAGCTTCTATCAATCCTCCTTCCCAATTACAACTACCACCAGAGCATCTCCAGATCCATTAGCCATGGCTAGATTTCTGTTCTTATTTCTCCAATAATACTTAAATCCACTAAGCAGCATAACAAAAATCACTATAAAAATATTCCCATTAACTTCATTGTATTTAAAGCAAAAGGTGGTAGTAGATTTTTCTTTCTAGTTGATTTACAAATGGGCTAAGTCCGGTTTTTCTCTTTTTTCCCCTCCTTTACCTCCTTCTAAAAGCATATACATCTCTACCATGCCTGCTCCCTCAGACAAAGAAAACAGCTACTCCTAACAATATATATATATAAATCCATTGACATTGGCTAAGATTGAAATTAATTCTTGGCTTGAAAGTTTTTATTGTGTACATCATTTTTCATAAAATTTCACAAAATTTAAAATTTAATTGTTATTCAATTGGATTATCTTATTTTGACCTATACTATGCTTTCAAAATATAATTAGATATCAATGATATGATTAGGTACTTATGAATATCCGATTTAACTAAAATTTGGCATTCACGATCAACATAATAATATCTCATGATTCAACGGTTGTATTAATAAAATTCACATTCTATAGAAAGTTATTTAATGATGTGAATGTATCAAGTCTTATGCTAGTGTCAGGAAGGCTAGACATGTAGGATCATTAAAAATTACCCACCAATCATATAAATATGCATAACCAAAGTCAGAAAATATTATATCTGTTTCATTTTTTATAAAGAAAATAACATGCATGTCCAGAGGAGAAGGACTAAAATATAAGGATAAAGTATGATGCGAGCATACCTGAAAGGCATTAATCATGAAAACTAGGTAATTTGTCTTCTCCGCTATACTTAATTCTCTTCCCTACCAATCAAATTTGAAATATGAGCTTCAGTCAGTATTCATTAAATATCAGATAGCACCATCAAATGTCATCCTCCCTTACATAAGAAAAGAGAAAAAGGAAACTAAGAGCCAAAAAACAAAAGCATAACTCGTTAGCATGGTAAACTGTCAAATAGTCACTCAAAATATTGAAGACTTAGAAATGCTTAATAAAAATAACTACATCTCCGAGAATTGTGTAAAAATACATTCTCAAGACATGACATGCTATCAGAAATGTATCTCCTTTCTCTTAAATACATCCTTACAGGACCCAAAAAAAAAAAAAAAAAAAAANAAAAAAAAAAAAAAAAAAAAAATACAAAATCTAAGGTGATTTCTGATTATAACTACTTTTAGTTATCAATCTCAACATCTAGGTATTTCTTTTAATGGGAGAATTATAAATTTTTTAGCCATTCTCCAAAAGAAAGTCTCAAATTTAGGACAGGAAAAATACGCTTGCTTTAAGCACCTTAACATACCATACTCCAAAGTAAAATCCGTTTGTCCAAATCATGGCTACACTCACAATGTCAGACAGTAAAATGTGACATCTTGATAAGTACGAGACAAAGATCACTAACCATTCCAGTAACGTCAATAATTAGTTCAAGGAGAAGGAACAACTACCCTCCAAATCAGATCCTAAATTATGCTAAAATGGACCCATTTATCTCACATAAGAAAACTTCCTAAAAAGCATTACCATGGACTTTCTCCATGGGAAATGAAAATGCATGCACAAATTACATTCATCTTCTCTGCAAATATTTCCTTTTGTTAAAATTTTTGTTCAAATAATAATTAGAGCAAACTGCCAATACAAATTTTGACCTAATTCCACTTCAATTTTTCTAATTATCAATTTCAGGAAACATTATCCTCTAGTCGAAGAAAAACATTATATATACTAAGTAAAGATTCTTAAATCTTACTCAAAGAAAACCTTTCTTCTTAGACATAGATTAGACATTAAAGTAATCATGTTACAAACATTGGATAAATAGTAACAAGGACGTAAAGATGAAACCAACATTCCATTATAATGCATAATTGAATACGAAAATGCCAGAGAAAACAGACACAAACCTCCTTCAGCCGAAGAACCCTCTCAAGAAATCCTTTGAATACATCCTTCCGATCATAAAAGCATACCCAAGCTGCAACATTCTCTCGGAACTGCAAGGTACAAAAGCTTCAGTTACGCTCAACCTCTTCATGACATTATCAGATGCTATACTCCAATAAAGCTATAAAAACTTGTTTTTTACTTGTTGAGAGCTATGTTGAGATTCACTTGCATGTTTTACATAAATGAGGAAAAACAATCATTTCATTTCCACACTTTCTGATTGTATCTATATAGAACAGATTATACGAATTACCTTCTCATTGATCATGAGTATCATAGACATGACATGCTCGAAAGTAGCCGTCTCAGGATCAAAATTGGGCCACAGATAATTCTCCAAATACTGACTAACCTCGAGGATCATCACCCTCTGCAAGGGAACGGGTTTTTCACCCTCTGTAACCAACAACTCCGTTTCATAAATTTTCTTTACCAGCTCGGGGTCAAATGGCTTCTGGCGCTCATTGAGGTCACCGGTTTTCAACCAATTAGCCTCTGCAATCTTCGTGAGCCTATCCCGCTGAATCTCTGATAGGGTAATTGTGCTTGGGAGTGCCGCTCCGGGCTTGGACTCTACTGGTTTCTCTGCGACTTGCTGATTAACTTCAAGTGCGTACTCTGCAACTCTATGACGCTTAAAATCGTAAATCCCAGTCCCGTAAACCCTTGTCATTGCGAAACCACAAAGGTTTTGTCAGAGTGTAAGAACGGGTTACAAGATCGGAAATTCAAGTTCTAATTGTGAGAAATTAGGGTTTACAGATTGTGGTGAATTAGTTCTGAGGGAGTTTGGAATTTAGGGGTTTAGTGTGGTTCAGAAAAAACCTGTGATAAACCCTAAGAATTCACCTCAGCTAGAACTGGCAACTACACGCCATGTTCAGTAATTGAACGGACAGAGAGGCGGTGAGGCAAATGGTTACTGTTTCAAAGATACGGGTCTTGCGTTGGTCACGTAGACAGTTATATTTGAAAAAAAATAAAAAAAATAAAAGAAAAATAAAATCAAAATTTTTTAATTTTATATTCGAATCTGAATCTAAAATTATAATTAAAATACTAAAAAATAAATCAGATTCAAGAAAAAATATATATCTATCTAGAAGCAAAATTCATCTAACTAAGCAAATCTAATGCTATGTTTGAGGTGCATGAAGTAAAATTAATGCTATGAATGAATTAATAGAAAAGTATAAGAGAAAATATTTATCGATGGGTAGAAAATGATAAAATAACTTAAATAATGTTAAAATAATAAATAAATATTTAAATGGATTATTGTTAAAATTATCTACGTTCTGTTTTAAATATTTTAATAGAGCATTAATGGACAAAATGTGACACACTACTTAATATGTAACATTTTTCTTAAAGATCCGTTACATCAAAATAGTAGATCCCTAGGAACAGAAGTTAAAAAGGTTGTCACAAGGAGAAACACGTTGAATTGTTGTCAGCATTTCCCTTAAGAACATGCTATATCAATTCAGTGTGTCCTTTAAGTACACGTTGTATTGATATAGTGTGTCCTATAAAGACATACTAAATCATTCAAAGAGAGGAAGAGAGGGCACGCTTAAGAGAAAGAGAAAGAAAAAGAGAGAGAAGAGTTAAAGGAGAGAGAAAAAAAAGAAGTTAAAATCTTTAATTAATTTTTTTACTATAATGTAGTTTATCAATTAAGCACACAAATATTAGAACCATATGTATTTTTTCTCTCTCAACATTATTTTGTCATTCATTTTTTTTTACTATATTTTCTTTTTAGTGTCTCCACTAATCCACTAACTATAATTTTTAATTAAATATTTTCTTCACATATAAAATTCTTACAAATGAGTCAAGAAGTAATTATAATTAAAAATTCTTTACCTATATATTGCTCTTTGACTGTTAATATAAATTTATTTTGCAATATTATTTGCATTTATACCGCACACATTCGCACCAAAAAGTTTCATAACAAACGTAGATATTGAATTAATTCTTTTCAAACTAAAAGTTTCATAATAAACACAAATATTTAATTAATGTGGTCAATCATCTTTAGTATTATATCTTCGTCCAAGATTAATTCAATATATGCGTTTGTTATGAAATTTTTTTGTGCGAATGTGTGCGGTGTAAGTGTAAATAATATGGTAAAATAAATTTATATTAATAGTCAAAGAGCAATATATAGGTAAAGAATTTTTAATTATAATTGCTTCTTGACTCATTTGTGAGGATTTTATATGTGAAGAAAATATTTAATTAAAAATTATAATAAGGGGATTAGTGGAGACACTAAAAAGAAAATATAGTAAAAAAATGGATGATAAAACACAGTTGAGAGAGAAAAAATACATATGGTTCTAATATTTGTGTGCTTAATTGAAAAAATACATTATAGTAAAAAAATTAATTAAGGATTTTAACTTGTTTTTCCTCTCTCCTTTAATTCTTCTCTTTCTCTTTCTGTTTTTCTCTCTCTTTCTCTTCAGTGGGCCCTCTCTTCCTCTCTTTGAATGATTTAGTGTGTCTTAAGGGAGACAACAATCCAGCATGCTTCTCTTGCATGTTTTTCCTTGTGGCAGCCTTTATGACTTTTGTTCGGATTTGGATCCAGTCATGTCACTTGAGTCATGTTGCTCAGATCTGAGCCGTCCATTCCATTAAAGCTCATTTCAACCATTAAATATTAATGTGTTTTAATGGTTGAAATGACCTTAAATGGAATAGACGGCTTAGATTTAAGCAACATGACTCAAGTTAACATGACCTTTTGCTCTTGCTCGCAAGGATCCACTACTTCCGTGTAGCGAATTTTTTTTAAAAAATGTTATATCTAAAGTAAAGTGTTTTATTTTGTCCATTAATACTCAATTAAAATATTTAAAATAGACTCATTTTCATAAATAGTTTTAACAATAACTCATTTAAGTATTTATTTATTTTTTGACATTATTTAACTCATTTTACCGAAAGAAAATAAGACAAATTTATTCTGTTTGGTTGAGTAAAAAAATAAGAAAAAAACAATTATTTACTATGGAGTGACAAAAATATTTATATGACAAGTGCTAAGTTTCTATAAAAGTGAACAATTTGGAAATTACATATTTTTTTTTCAACTTTCAATGTGGTGTGACACTCACTAACCCAGTTTTATGTTCTCTCTATTCTATAGATAGACTTTGATTTTTTAGCCGGAGAAATATGCAAGAATGAGAGTCGAACTTGAAACATTAATCTTTTTTGAGAAATCCTTAGACTTCAAACAAGTGAAATGATATTCTTTTTCCCAAATTTTCTATCCCCTCCCCCCTTCTATCACCTAAATAGATAGTAGGACGTGTTTGTGTTACTAGTTTTTGAAACAACTCTCTTTTTAAAAAAATACAAAACTTGTTCGGTTACTTGTTTTCAACATTTAGTTTTAAAAATTTTAAGTTGTAACTCAAAACATGTATTTTTAAAACTAAAAAACAAAAATAAGTTTTAAATGTTTGGATACATTATAGAATCAATTTTGCATGGTCTAAACTTGATTTTGAGACAAAATGGGATGTTTAGCAATCTAAGAGGCAAAATTCATTTTGCCTCGGAAATCTACAAAACCAAGGCTTTGGTTGAAGCAGCTTATAGTTGCTTCTCGCTGAACCCAATTCTCACTTCTAACTCTGAATTTACTAATTTTGCCCTCATTCTAACTATTGATTAGCCAGTTGCATAAAGGCCAAGTATTTCACATCTTATTTGACCAAAAAAAAAATTAACTTTAACTTTTGTTGACATTAAATGCAGTTTTGGTCCATTATTTTAATCTCTTAACTTTCACAAAATGGACGAATTAGTCTACATCCCTAACACCGTAAAAAAATTAACGGTTGTGCTGATGTGGCAAACACATAGCAGCTATATAGCACTGATGTAGAATTTTTTTTTTAGTTCTAATTGTAGTTTTGGTCCTTCTATTTTGCATATATGAACGTTTTGATCCATCTATTTTGCACATATGAACATTTTGGTTCCTTATTTTTAAATCACAATTTTTAATCCTTAAGTTTTACAAAATGAACAAATTGGTCCATTGGTCTAACTCCATCCAAAAGCTAACGATAGTGTTGACAAGACAGACACGTGGCAATGATGTAGTGAAAAAAAATTATTCACCCTCCCTCTTAATCTCACCCTTTCTACCTCTCTATTCGGCTTCTCTCTGATGGAGAAGATAAGGAATTGCACCAAAATGGAATTGAACTAGGAAAAAAAAATTTAAATATATCATAGGGGAAAGTCTAAAAAATTTCATTCAACTATACCCTATGTGCAGTTTCTCCTTAAAATTTTAAAAACGTGGGAAAAAAACTCATTGAACTTTTAAAATGTGTGTTTTATCCCAAAACCCAAATGGAAGTCCAATAATGGACGGAAAGAAGCACGTGTCAAGCATGTGTACTGTTTAAAAGCCTAATTTCCCAAAAAAAATTAGATTAATCAGATTTTGTTAAGTCGACATGTGAGTGGTACATGATCTCTTTCTTCATTCTCCCTCTACGCATTGTTTTTGAAAGGGGAAATTTGAGTGAAATTTCTAGCCTAAACTGTGAATTGGGTTCCTGAGCTCCATTGGAAGATCGAAGAAGGAGATAGAAGATGGGATTGGAAGCTGAACCTTAGGGGTTTAAATTGTTTGAAGATTTTGAAGCTTATCCGAAGTGATTAATGTCTTCCAGTACTATTGATTTTTGAGAGACGTATGAAATTTATGGTCAAGATGTGCATAGATGGCACTGTCATATTCTATGCCATCTGCAAAATACTTGGATTGAAAAGAACCCAAGCAGGAGATTTTTTGGGTGTAGTTGATATGAGTCAGCTAATGCTTGCAATTACTTTTGCTGGTATGATCATCCTATGAGTAAGAGAGAAGAAAAGATGGTGAATTCTTTAATGAAGAAGAACATGGAACTTACAGAGGAGCTGAAAGTACAAAAACGCAATGTGAAGAAGTTGTGTATGATGCTTGTAATAACATGGATAATAGGCTTTGGATTAGTGATAAAAAGGTTGATATAACATAGCTGATGTAATTTACAGTTGCTGGTGTAATAAGTTATGTCTTTTAAATGCTATTATCCATGAAAAGATTATGTATCCTTTGTGCTATGAAAATGAATTAAGATATTTTGTTCATGAATTATTCTTTTCCAGACACACATTATCATTCTGTTAGGGTTGAAGGGTCCCTTGCAAGTGCAAGTGTTATGGTCATATTGGCCACAATTGTCGCACTTCATCGTTGTTCCAACCCTACTAATCTTAGTAGCATTTGGGGCCTTATCAAGTGCTATCTTTCTATTCTTTCATGGTATGCTTGTAAGAGTTCTACCTAATGAGGGCAGTATATACTCATACTCAACACTTGACCATTCATCTTCACCAAGTACATGGTTAAGCATAACCCTATATATTTTTAGGAATATATCTTTTGTGAAACACTCATCAAAATAGTTTTCTGGTTATTCTCTTTGTGCATGGATACACTTCACAACATGACCACATGGGACCTTTGTAATGTCTCAACTCCTACATGAACATGATTTGGCCACCAAGTCCACAACTCTTCTCTGACATTGTCAACTATCCACTTTAACCTTGCCAACCTTATTCATATGGCATATACAGTGAATGACCTCTAACTTGGATCTTTCAAGTTGTGCTGCTATTCTTGGACAAATGGTACCAATGTACTTCAACATGCTTACTTTCTTTGCTGCAAACCTTTTCATCAGCATCCTCCTTATGATCTACATCATTGTTATGATAGGTTTGTCATTTGCAAGCAACACATAGGAATTAAATGTCTTTGATAGGTTGTTTTGCAATGCTACAGATTTTTTTCTTAAATTGAATGCATGTCTAGACCATGTTTTTGGATTTTTCTCTACTAGGAAATTTGCAATGTGGTCATTTAGTTGGCGAAGCTCTCCCATATGAAATTTGAATCATGCTAGTGTTGTTGCCCTTGCAACATTTCACAAACACTCTTTAAATGTATGACCTTTATACCTCGACTTGAAATTGACATATAAATGTCCCTCACAGAATCTATGTTTAAACCCTATCTCAACCAAAACATCTTTCAAGTCTTACATAGTTATAGAAATAGACAACTAGTATGAATTTAACAACAATTATTAATTAGGCACACAAATTAATACAAGTCATCACCTTTTGTTGATCAAACATGAAGATCTAGCCATGTTCATTAATAGGTCCAATGTTAGTTATCAATAGTTCCAAGAACTACTCCCATGTCTCTTTAACTTCTGCTTTACATGCTGTATATGCAATAGGGAACATGTTGTCATTTGCATTCATTCTCACAGCAACCAATAACATGTCACCTATGTCTGCTTTAAGGAAGCATCTATCTAGATGTATGAAAGACCTGCAAAATTTCAACCCTTTCTTGGTAACATCTAGACATACATACAGTTTTTGAAAATTGTGCTCTTCCACCTTCACCTTCATTGTAGAACATGACAATGTTTTAAAAATCAAACCGGTGAGCGAACCGCTTTGACAAAAAATACTGGTCGGACCGGTTGAACCGGGTGGTCGAATCGGTTGAATCGAAGCTTTTTCTAAACTTAAAGATTAACAAAAAATAAAACATAGAAGATGAATCACAAATCATTAAACTTAATTCATAAGTGAAAGTCTCAAATTTAAATATTCAAAAAACTAAAAACCAAAAGATATAAAAACCTAATCTATATACATTTAATTTAAAATGGTGAGCTATAACAAAATTAGATTGTTTTAATAACTAACATTTCTTACAAGTTCACAATTTCTAAAATAAAAAAATAAAAAAAGATAATCAATGGGTTCAATGTCCAATTATGAAACCCTTGANGACTATGTGTTATAATTTTTGCATATTTTAATATTTAATATTAAATAAATCTATTAAATATTTAATAAATAATTTTTGTATAACAATAAATACAAGTCTTAAGTTGTCATAATAATTTGGAAAGGAAAAAAATTAATTTTTTAACTATTTTGTTAATAAATATATTTATATGTGATAATTTACTCAAAAGTTGGTATGTCCTAGTGGTAGAAAATGACACTTTTGAAGGTAAAGTGAGGGGTTCCAATCCCCCCATGAGTAATTTCCCTTGCAATTGACAAATTTTGCAAGCCATCCGGTTTTTCAAAACCGGACCGGTTCACCGGTTCGGGCAGTTCTCACTGATTTTAGGCGGTTTAACTGCTACAACGGTTTAAAGGTATAAACCGGACCGGTTTTCTTACTGGGCACCGGCCGGACCGCCCGATCTGGTCCGATTTTTAAAACATTGGAACATGGTTATATGGTAAAATTGCTATACAGTACTTCCACAATAGAGCATATTACTCATTGTGAGTTTCTTCCAACTTCTGTTGTGCAATTTTCTTAGCTCTGTACACTTGATATCTTGATATAAAAGTTGAGTAATCTCTTGCAATTTGATTTATGAAAGCATCATTCTCTTATTTCCCCTTGTTATCTTGGATGTGATCTTGATATTTTCTAGACAGCCATCCATAATTTGCTTTTCTATTGTTATTTTTTTAGCCACACTTATTATGCTCCTGATTTGACCTTGACTTTATTTGAAAACAAGTGCCTTATTAGTTCCTTGAAGCAAGCATCTTCTAGCCACACTTCCTCTTGCACTGGACATTTATCCTTGCAACCTCATTCTTGATGTATATAAAATCAATAATATTCTCTATTCATTATTGTTTCAACTTATCCCTAAAAACCTTAAAAGTTTGCAAACCTTATACTCACTTGGAGCCTAATTTTTCTCTTCATATCATTGTAGTAGTTAAACTCTAGGTATATATCTCTTTTGGGCTACATAACACATCACTATCATCATAATCTGATTATGTCTCACCATCCCATTCTAGCACAACATTGGACATTGGCTCTTCTCTAACCGTCTCATTTCTTGGGTCTCCATGCTCTCAACCTCTGCTTCACTACTTGGGTCAGCTTCATTTGAAGGTCTAGTATCTCTTTTATCTCCAAACATCCTTATGAAATCTTCTTTAATGTCACCCTGACCACTCTCAAAAAATAAATCTATATTCTCAATGTTACTATCATCAAAATCACTGTCATCTAAATTAACTTTCTTTTCCTCATCCTTACCTATTACATTAGCCATTAGTACTTCACCATTTCCACATTCATTGCCTTTTTCATTTCCCCTCTCATCAGCATGGTCATTCCCCCTCTCATTACCAGTTTCATTCACTTTCTCATCAGTAGTTTACACATGAGGTTTAGATATTAGTTTCAAGGACTCCTCATTGACTACAAGTTTGTCCACATAATGCTTAACAAATAATTGTAACACCATATTCACTCTACTCCCTATGCTGTTCAAAATACACCTCACATCCTTGTCAGTAAAAAAATGTTTAATCCCCTCCTCAAAGCTCTCATCCTTAAACTTATACCACACAAACTCAGCATTTGCATACCCTTGAGAAATTATATGTGAACTTAAGTGTGTTACAAACAAGTAATCAATATCAAATTCATATATTCTTTCTTTAACACCGCCTTCATATCTCATGGAGGGAAAATACCGAATTGCCCATCCATAATACAACTCAAATCCAATATAATTCATGTTGTAATAAAAAAAATTAAATATATCAGGACCACATCACAAAGACAAGCCATAAACAATTAACAAAACATCTTTGCATTTTAGGCCAACCAATAGTATTAGGACAATTCACACATTTCATGAAAGCAACACTTATTCGAAGGGAAAAGCACAAATTTCATACAAGCAACAGACATTTATAACAATACATCAAACTACCTAAACAAACAATGCTAACGCATATTAAGGCAACCAATAGCATAAAACAGAAACTAACTAGAACAGTAAAGGATTCAATACCTCAGCAGCGCTCAAATCGCACCAACCAAGTTCGTACTTGAAGAATAAATTCCACCAACCCAATTCACACTTCAAGTAGAACTGCCACCAACCCAGATGACTCCTAAGAACAAATCAAACCTAGTTGTGTACTTGATCCACAAATCAAACAACAATGCAGCCTCGAATCAACTTATTGCTGCTTCTATTGTCTTCAATTGCGTAGAACCCTAACTTTAAGTTTCTAGGGATTTCACTCAAATTTCCCCCTTCAGAAATGAAGCGTGGAGGGATAAAGAAGAAATAGATCATGTGTCACTCACATGTCCACATAACAAAATAAACCTTGACTAATCTGATTTTTTTGGGAAATTAGGCTTTTAAACAGTACATGTGCATGACACGTTCTTTTTTTCGTCCATTATTGGATGTTCATTTGGGTCTTGGGGGTAAACCGCACATTTTAAAAGTTCAATGAGTTTTTCCCTACGTTTTTTAAGTTTTGGGGGTAAATCGCACATAAAGTATAGTTGAAAGGTTTTTTTTTAGACTTTCCCCTACATCATAAATAGAATTGAACCAAAAAAAGCACATGAAGCATAAACAAACAAATCCATGGTTAAATATAATTGAATTATGTATTATAAGGACTGTTATGCAAGAGATGTATAATAGTAGTGTAACTATTAATATGTAAATAATATTAGCCAAAACATTTTATTAATTAGATCTTAAAAGTATTATAATGTCTTTTGATTTTTGTAGTTAATAAAATCGTAAAAGTGTTGTTTGAAAATTAGGGGACCAAAACATTCATGTGACTAAAATAGGGGGGACCAAAACTATAATTAAGCCAAAAAAAAATTATTTCGTATAAGTGCCCATGACTGCTATGTGTTTGCCACGTTAGCACCACCGTTAATTTTTTGACGATGTTAGGGATGTGGACCAATTCGTTCATTTTGTGAAACTTGAGAGACTAAAAAGTGCTGTTTGAAAATAGAGAGATGTTGAAATATTCATTTCATCAAAATAGAGGAACCAAAATTGCATTTAAGCCTACTTAAATTTATACATACCATATTCATGTGCTTTAGAGCAATTTCACATAAAAACTCAATTTCTTTTAACTCTAATCTAAACAAAACCAACCTTGCAAAATCAATTTTAGATAGCATATCCAAACATACCCTTTTAGATGTTTTTGATAGTTGGAACTGGGCTTTCTGGTCAAATGCTGCAACAGGCATTATCCCCATCTTCCATCACTCAGTGCCAGGGAGGTGATGATGGTAGCGACAAAATTGGTTTGGAGTTTTTGTAGCATAAGTCCTGGAAGTGGGTTTTCTTGTGGAATATTGAATGGAAATAGCAAAATTTGGTGTTCAGGTTAAATTTTTTTGTTTCTTTGTTTTCTTTTTTAAAAAAAATTGGCTAGGACTTCATGTTCAAACTCGAAACTCGGGAATCCTTCTTTAGTACCATTTGACCACACATTATTTGCTTTGTTCTTTTTTAAAATTGGTTTTAGAAACTACTTAACCAAACACTTTTTTTCCTTCTCTTATTCCACAAAACTAGTCTCTAAAACTCTTTTCAAAACCTATTTAAGAAAANAAAAAAAAAAAAAAAAAAAAAACAAGAACTCAAACAAAGAGCCCTAACTTAGTGTATCAACTTACTAAGCACTAATAATAATAATAATAATAATAATAGCCGATAGGAGTTGGTGCAGTTGGTAAGGATTGAAGCACTTCACTTAGGTTTGATTCCCGCTATGAACATTCCTCCTCTAGTAAGCAAACTATAAGAGATATGTGGCATGCCCTAGCCTTAAAATGAGGTAGCCTCCCTNCGCCTCTGACCATCAAATGAAATGTGAATAACCCGTCCTCCCCTCTTTGAAACAAGGGGCGCTTCTGGTTCTGTCGGTGCTTGAAACAATTTTGTATTCTCCATATTACTATATCTCTAGAGTCAATAATTTTATATGAGNAATTCTAGAAAAAAAATTAAAATTCAATTGATTTTAATTTTCATACATAAAGAGTTTTTTCAAAAGTTTTACTATATATGTACCTTATACTTTATTTTTTGGTGAACAATACTTTATATTTTATATTCTTAAGATTTAAACAAGTATGTTTAATATATTTGAATTTGAAAAATATATTTCTGAAAAATAATATTTATCCAAGTGGTTGTATGATTTTTTTTTTCCATACATAATATTTTATTTAAAAAGTAATTTATTTTTTCCTATATAAGAATGAAAAATTCAAATATTATATACTAATCATTAGATAATTTTTCAAAGTATAGTAAGTAAAATAATGTATTGTTAATTGACTTGATATCCTTGAAAAAAATTAAAATTATATAAGAGAAACTCATTTTTGGGTGCCAATTTAGTCCTTGAATTTATGTTATGTCTGCTAATTTAGTCCTCCGTCTAGGTTCGTTAGTGAGGTTATACATAAATTTTCATGTGACACATTAAATGTTGACGTGACCGTTAAGTGTTGACGTGACATGTATGGTATAGCTGAACTGGGTTGGGTCAAAATGGTGTCGTTTTAACCCATAATTTTTTTTTCATCTTCCTCTTTCTCATCTCTCTCTCTCTCTCTCTCTCTCTTTCTCTCTCTCTCTCTGCCCCATCGTAGGAAGAAGAGGACCAACTCCTTGTTCCTCTGTTTCTCTTGCTCACCTTCCTCAGAAAGTACTCCACTATTCTTACGACCTCACTACATGTATTTCCTCCCTTCAAGCATGTGCCCACCACAAAAGCATCTCTAAAAGGGCTGGAGCATTATTTAGTTCCTTTGTTATCTAGTATTATTAGGTGATAGTGTTGGCAGTTAGATGGAGTCCTAGTAGTATAAGAGTCCTAGCAGAAGGGAAGTATTAGAAGTAGTTTTCTGGTGTAAGGTCTATGACCTATTTATTCATGCATAAGGGTTGATTGTAAGGCATTTAATAATCAATAAACCAATATATCAGTTCCTGTGGTTTTCTTAGTTCTCTACCATATATATATATGATGTGGTGTACCTATGACGTACCCGTACCGGGTACAAAACCCGTACCCATACTGGTGCAACATAGCAAAAAATTATATATATAAATGAATTAATCACATAACACTAATGTGTATTTTGAATATTTCTTACCAATATAAGAAGAACTAAATTGAAATTCCTTCATATTTAAAACTAAATGATATTTTTTATTAACATGATGAACCAAACAATAATTCTCTAAAAATATATACCAAAACTCCAAAGAAATAGTAAAGGTGCGTCAAGTGAATCATTGATTTGATTACCAAAAAAAAAAGGGAATCATTGATTTTGGTGTTTGACATCATCTAAAAAGAGCTTTCCGGACAATTAAATAAATGAATAAATGGTAGAGAACTAAGAGTGTGTTTGGATGAAATATTTTAGAGTGTAATATATTTTTTGAGTGTATATGAAATGCTAATTTTAAAGTATCTTATTTGTATAATTTTTTAAGGTATTTTCAAAATTTTAATGTAGTTTTTTAGTGACTTTTATAAAGTCTTTAATATAATGTATTTCAAATTCACTTTCTTTCTCCCTTGAGCCCCCTACCTCTCCACTCACTCTTGTTCACCGAGGCTATCTCTGCTCTCCCTTTTGTTCACCATCACTCCTCCAACTAGCACCACCGCTCATCAACACTGCCGTTGTCGACCAGTAGCACCACCAGTGCAAACAACTCTTCTTTCTTATTCCTCCTTTCACGAAACACACACAAAATTTGTTAAATTCTCTATGGAGCTTGAAGCTTAACTCATTCTTGAATGGAAAGTCAACTACCGACAATTCAAGAAACAAATAAAGAGAATCAAGCAAGCAAGAGTTCCCAAACAAGAGAATCAAGCTTGCTGCATGTTTTAACAATGGCAGCGAGTTGGGTCATTGAGTTTGTGACGAGTTAACTAATTGAGTTTGTTGATATCCTTAGTTGCACGGGGACGGCGTTTTTGGGGGCGTACCCGTTTCAGGGACATCCTTGAAACGCATACCAAGGCTCCGAAACTCATAAATTTTCATTTTTTAAAAAAAAAAAATTAATTAATTTTTACGTTTCGAAACTCTCCCGAAACGTTGAGTTGGTTGCAGTGAGAGGAAATGACACCATTTTCGACTACCAAATCCCAGCCATTGTTGAACGTCGTCGTTTTGGAAGGAGGCAGAAAACACGAATGCTGGAAATGTTGTCGTTTGGAAGGACCAAGAATTGAAACCCAAGGATACGACGTCGTTTTGAAGGTGCCGGGATTTGAATATGTTGAATATGGCGCCGTTTTGAAAGAGGCAGAAATGGGAGAACTTAATAGTATGACGCCGTTTTTGGAAGCCTTTTCCCCTCAAAATTGCCTTCTTCCTTCCCGAAATCAAATTGCCCATTTTTCCAGTAGACAGCCACAGAGAGCATCGACTGCAGAAGCAAATTTCCTGTTCCTTTCTCTTCCTCTGCAGCAGCTCCTCCTCCTCTATTGCTCAATCAAAGTGAAGGGTGGGTAGATTCAAGGCTTGGAAGGTTTTAATGATTGATATTTTTTAATGCTTGATAATTTTAACATTGTTAATTCTATTTGATATATATATACACACACACACATATATATATATGGCAATTACCTATCAACTTAAGCTTTTAGGTTGAATCGATTCTTGACATAATATCAGAGCCTCTTTGACTAAACAGTCAAGAGATTGAATCCTTCCGCCCCCACTTTCTCAATTAAATTGAAATTTCAGCACATGGTATAAATGAGTCTTTGCTTTGTCCACACTTCAAGTCTAAAGGGCTTTCGCGTGCGGGGGCGAGTTAGATATTAATCTATTCATGGGCCTTTACCTATTAACTTAACATTTTAGGTTGAATCAATTCTTGACAATATATATATATATGGCATACCCATATCCTATTTTTTGAAAAATCATTGTACCCTTATTTCATACTCGTATCGGGTACGAAATGCGTACCCGTCCCCACGCAACATAGCTGATATCAAGCGAGTTGACTGAATGAGTTTGTATTGAGTTGACTTAGTATATTTCTTATTTTGAGCTAAATTTCTCTTTTTATAATAAATGGATACAAACAAAGTATTTTATAAATTCAAGTATTTGAAATACTGCATTTCAATTACATATATTTTAAATTCTTGTGAATTTTAGAAATACCTCGTCCAAACCCAACCTAAGAGAATGCAATGCAATTTCACTCTAAACCCCACAACTCGCGGCAAGAGGGTTATTTCACCTTTGTAAAATGATTTTTCTTCTATAGACTCAGTGAACTCGAAACTGCCACATACCCTAACAGTTTATTGACTTTCCATATCAAAAAAAAAAAAAAATAGTTTATTAATTTTAGCTAAGTATCACAATTATTTTAATAAAACTATATCTTGGTCTGTTAAAGTTAATGGCGGCAGCTACCACTTTATTTTTATAAAATTATATATTGGTTTTCTAATTGCGGCATCTGCCACAAGTAGTTTTTAAATTTCTTATAAAATTTTAAAGAACGCCAAATTATTGAAATTTTAAAGCTCAAATTTCGAAGGGCCTCAGATTAAGGGTTGATCCCAATTTTATGAATGGGTTTTTCGTAAGTGATATTCTTTTTAATTTGCATTTGTATATGTTTCACTGCCCAAGAATTTATATTCTGCTATCTATTGTCATGCATGCATCTCTGTTGAGTTTCATCATGATCATAAATGGTTTTGAAAATTTGTTGGATCATGATTTTTTTAAATATAATTTGGATTTGTGAGTTAGTCAAAACTATATCTCTGATTATCTTGTAATTTACTAATAATTTTAAGCTTAGTTTTGCGCACAAATGACCATGTTCACAAGAAAGTTAAATTGTTAGGTAACTTGTGAGAAATGTGATGATATCATGATGTTAAGATTGTTTATTGTGTATTTGACGTTGATGGATGTTGACTCTGGAAAATGTTTACAATTTGTAATTTTTTGTGAAGTTTCACTAGGTGTTCTAATTCTGCAGTCATAAAGTGCCAGATTTTCGCCAACTTACCTATAGTAGGGATGAGGGCATGCTTGATGTCTTTGTAATCCAAACAATTGAATTTTGGATTATGATTATGACTTGTTCGTCATTTGGAATCAAATGCTTGATGTGTCTTTGTGATTTATGCAAGAAGATGAGTGCTAAGTTTGAAGTAAAGACTACAACATAGCTTAACGTATGGAACTTGAGGTTTGTGGTTTGTTTATGAGTTAGACTAGTGTTATAAAATGGAAATATTAGCATTAATCTAAGGCATGTGAGGGTAGGTGCTAGGGTGAGCTTGGGAACTTACAAGTCATG
Source organism: Cercis canadensis (assembly GCA_003255065.1). NCBI lineage: Eukaryota > Viridiplantae > Streptophyta > Magnoliopsida > Fabales > Fabaceae > Cercis > Cercis canadensis. Next base: position 35,081 of record QAOA01007249.1, on the reverse strand, counting down.
GGCTAACTTTTTGGAGGTTATGAGTTGGAACCGAGAGACTACATGAGGGTGTGATTAGGGTAAAGGAAGGATGGAGTGAGATATATAAGTTGATGAGTTTTAAGTTAGGGAGAGTTCATGTTTTGCTTCAAGAAGGGAAATTTGGAGTCGGGTGGTAAATTTTTGGAGTTTGGGTTAATCCTATAGGATAGAGATTAGGGTGATTGGAGCTAAGGAATTGGAGGTTGGGCCAAATCTTGAGAAGTTGGTCTAGAGTGTCCTTAGTGGTTTCTAGCAAGAGAGAAAGGGAAAAGGGAGTGTCCTTGTGATCTAACCATGTTTCAGATCTTGCTTGCTTCTTGGCTATGATGATGATGTGAAGGATTAAGGAACATTTGAAAGTCATTAGTAAAAATAAGGTTCAATTGTTTTATTTTGGGTTTAACATGAGTTTTTTATTCTAATTTAGGGATATATGATAGTGACAAGCTAATGATAAGATTTCATCATTGGAAGTCCTTGAATTGAGTTTCTAGTGATTAGGCAATACTATGCTCATGTCGATGGCATGGGTGAACTAAGTTTTGGTGGAATGATTTGCAAACAAGTTGTTAGCTAAAGGATTGGATCCTTGTAGTATAACCAAGCAATACTATATTTTTATTTTTATGAAAGGTTTATGATATTAAGAGAACAATCTTAGAACACTCTATATGTTATCATTTAAAGCTATCTTCTTGGATTTGAAAACTGCATGACTTATGTTTTCAATGTTTTGAAGTAGTCCTTCGTTTAGAAGGTTTTAAGTGGAAAGCTTACTCATGTCATGCCCTCTACTTGTCTTTGTAAAGAACTGATTCAACCTAAAAGTTTAAGTTGTTAAGTGAACGATCATGAATGACGAGGCTCTGATACTATGTTAAGAACCGATTCAACCTAAAAACTTAAGTTGTTAAGTGAACGCCCATGAATGATTTTATATCTAATAGTCTCCTACCTATTTTGCTACATAGTTAATTGTTTACGCACTCGGTCGTAAGACTCATTCCTTTGTGGTTCCCTGTTTTTCTCTCCAGGTTCCTTAGTTTGCTTATTTGGAGGAATCTGTTCACAACTTCACGCCTTGGGTTAACTCTTGTCATGCCCTCTACTTGTCTTTGTCAAGAACTGATTCAACCTAAAAGTTTAAGCTGTTAAGTGAACGATCATGAATGACGAGGCTTTGATACCATGTCAAAAACCGATTCAACCTAAAAACTTAAGTTGTTAAGTGAACGTCCATGAATAATTTTATATCTAATAGTCTCCTACCTATTTTGCTACATAGTTAATTGTTTACGCACTCAGTCATAAGACTCATTCCTTTGTGGTTCCCTGTTTTTCTCTCCAGGTTCCCTCGTTTGCTTCTTTGGAGGAATCATGTTCACGACTTCACGCCTTGGGTTAACTCTTGTCTAGTTTCTGTGTTGGTTATGTGAGTATGGGTAGGAAGAGTCTGTGTTTTGTTCTAGCAACCATGTATTCTTCCCTTTGTTGTGTTAACCCTTGTCACTACAAGAAAATTCTTAGATTTCAATAGAATTTGTGTCGTTGGAGAAATTCCAACAGAATAGTAATTTTAACAAAATTTTACTGTTAGAATTTGGTTTTGAATTCGTTGGAATTTTTAAAAATTATTTTTAATATATTTTAAAAAAATTAATTTTTTTAAAAAATTTTGAATTTTTTTTTTTGAAATTCCAACATAATGGAATTTCCTAAGTGTTTTTTTTTTAATTTTAAAGGTACATTTTTAAATAATATTTTAAAAAAATTAAAATATATCATTCACAAATATCTTTTTCATTAAATAATTTCTATAACACAAATATCTATTTCATTAAATAATTCCTATAAGTTAGTATAATGTATTGAGTACAAAAGTTTAAATCTCAAATAATTATACAAAGTTTATCCTCTACATAATTAGTCTTTAACATATTCAACTAAACTAGATGTGTAATATATCTTCAAATATATAAATGCTTTGTAGCTCATTCTTCTCCAACCTACAAAAAAGCATGTAGAAGAAAATATTAGAAAGAATTCAAGAGCATATAGTTGAAAAAAAAAAAAGCAACATTTTCATGTCCAAAAAATGCATAAATTGAGCAATAACATAAGTAATTTCATATTCCATAAAAAAAAATATCTAAAAATCATAAAACAACTTCAAATCACCCATACATTAAAAGTCCTAAAGAAATTCAACTAAAAAAAATGTACACTATCCATTTTTTTATTTTTAAATTTGGACATAATTACCCTAATAGTACAAAAAATCCATATTCCATAAAAAAAAAATACCTAAAAATCATAAAACAACTTCAAACCATCAATACATCAAAAGTCCTATAGAAATTCAACTAAAAAAAAATTACATTATCTATTTTTCTATTTTTAAATTCAAACATAATTAGTCTAATACAAAAATTTCATATTCCATAAAAAAAATACCAAAAAATCATAAAAAAAACTTCAAACCATTCATACATCAAAACTTTGCTTTACTAATACTACATGTATTCATTTTTTTTTTTTCTTATAGAACTCTGCCTTCTTTGTTGTATCTGAATACATGTGAACTTTTTGGGGAGTCGATATTTTAATTGAAAATTTTACTTTCATCTTGAGGTTGGTTTTCCTCGTTTAAGTTAGGCTTGTTAGGTATTGTAATATTACTCCAAATCTAAGTCTCACATAGCTTAAAATAAAGAAACTCATGTGAGGTTTTCCCTTTAAATAGGGCTTTATGTTATTTGTAATATAATCATCACCTTGAGAAATACAGTTAAGATACCCTGAAGGAGTGTAATGAAAATAGTAGAGCAATAACATAGATAATCCAACCACAATAGTCATCAAAGGGTAGAAAGTAAATCAAGATGTATAATAATGTTGGCACTATAAAGATGGGAAACAAAATGTTTTTGTGATACTTTAATATATTTTTCAATGAAACAACCGAAATGAAGTGAAATAATGTTTTATATAAATATTTCAAATACCTTCAGATTCAGTTTTTATTAGTCTAACATCTACATTTGTTGACAATGAAATTTTTTGGCTGTGTTCTGTTATGGTTTTGAGAGGAATATGTTCATTTATGAAATTTTTTGTAGAAGTCAAGTTACTTACAATTGCCGAATCTTTTTGGGGAAGTTACAGGATGCAACAAAGACTTTGGGATCATGTGAGGCCGCCATTGATGCCCATGTCTCATCTCCTCGGGTGTGGCGACCCCTCCTACGGGTGTTTTTAAAATCAAGGGAAAAATTTTAAAAATCTCATTCAACTATGTTCTTGTTGCACTTTACCTCCCATACTTTAAAAACGTAGGAAAGACCTCTTTGAACTTTCAAAATGTACACTTTACCCCTCGACCCTGACGTTCATCCATTAATGTGCACATAATGTGATTAATCTAGGCCATAATGTAATTTTATAGGTGTATAAATAAAAATAAATTTATAAAAAGTGGGGTCAAAAAGTAATATTTAAAGAATTTTGAGGTCAAATTATAATTTTTAAATCCCTTCTTCCGTCCATTAATGGACGGACGGTAGGGTCGTGGGGGTAAAGTGCACATTTTGAAAGTTCAAAGAGGTCTTTCCTACGTTTTTGAAGCATGTGGGGTAAAGTGCAATAAGAACATAGTTCAAGAGGGTTTTTAGGACTTTTCCCTAAAATCAATGTTGACGCAGTAGAAGATTTAACAATATAAGAAAAATGAAGGTTTAAATATATTACAGATTTATGTAATTTGAATGAATTTTGAATCAAGTTTTTATAATTTTTTTTTTTAGGATTTTTATAGTTTGAAATTTTTTTAATTGGGTTCATGTTATTATTCCCAATTATAATTCTTTCAATTTAGTGCTAACATAACAAATGATTTATTTATGTGATAATAAAAGAAGTTATCGTGGTATAAAAGTGACACAAAAATTACCATCTCATCAAATTTTAACTCAAAAAAGTACATAAAAAAGTTGATGGAATGACAATTTTTGTGCCACATTAGTTTCTTTTATTGTCATATAAACAAACTGTTTATTATATCAGCACTAAACTAATAAATTTATAATTGGAGATGACAACAAGGACCTAATTAAAAAAAATTAAACTATAAAAACTAAAAAAAAAAATTGATTTAAAATTTGTCAAAACTACATAAACTATGCTATATTTAAACAAAAAAATGAATGATTTTATCTTTAGCACATAGGGCCTGGGCCCTGGGCAGGTGGCGGCCGATCTCAAACACTGAGTGTATGAAATAAAATGATTGCTCAAAAGAATAATTAGAAAAATAATTTATTAGTTATAAACTGCACTAACTATTCTTTGCCAAGAAAGAAAAAAAAAAAAAAACAGCACTACCTATCAAAGAGAACTAAACAAATTTCTGATAAGAATGAAGTGTGCACTGACATAAGCGAGCAGTAATGTAGTCAACTACGTAACAAGAAAGTCAAGTAAGGCAAAATGATATGACTCATTCTGCAAGCAATTTTTGACCTGCACTCAATGATTATCTATTCATACATCCCTATATATATATATGTGTGTGTGTGTGTGGGGAGAGATACAGGCTGCGACATAGAGGAGCGTTTGGAAAAGAAGTAAATATATCTTTTGAAGGGAAAATCAAGAGGAACTGAAAATCAAAGCCATGGCAAGCATAGAAGAGAAAGTGAGCAACAAACAAGTGCTAGCTAAAGATTACATAACTGGCAATCCAAAAGCAACAGATATGTATTTGAGGAGTTCTACCATAAGCTTGCAACTTCCTCCAGAGGCTTCAAATGCTGTTTTGGTTAAGAATCTCTACCTATCCTGTGATCCTTACATGCGAGGCACCAAGACAAGAGACATTAAGCGCCTCTTCTATTCCTTCTCCCCTAATTCTGTAAGCACACTACTTTTTCCACATTTCATGATTCTTTGTTATTCTTCTATTTCCTCTGTTTTCTTTTCTTTTCTTTTCATTGGTCAAATACTCAAGTATGAAGCTGAAAACCAAATAGACAGCAGGAAGAAATGTATGCCCTGAAATTTTTGTTGGCCTATATTGATTGGTGGCCACACCAAATATTGCTGGGGATGCAATCACTAGATTTTATGTCTAAAAGGCTGTGTACACCATACATGACCCTACGAAAGTTTGAATTCCTGACTTTTTGCAAATTACTTAGATCACTTTTCACATTTAGATCATATCCAGTGGCTTGTCTATGGTAAAATATGTATTACGTGCAAGACATGACTTTGACAAGAGTCATAACTCTTTGTTTGAGTCATGTGTTTTGAGAGACATGACTGATTACTCTTAGAAATAAGAGTAAAACCCTTGTTTGGTCCTCGAAAGATAGGTTCGGTGACAGTTTAGTGCTCCAAAGATTTTCACCGACACTTTAGTCATTGGAAGATTGTTCCGTCGGTCATTTTCGTCCTCCGCTTATGTCCGTAAATTGGACTTAACAAAAAAGCCCACGTGGCACGTTAAGTGCTGACGTGTCCATTATGTGTTGACGTGGCACATTAAAAAAATTTTAAAAAAATCTCTCCTCTCTCTTTTCTCTCTCTTCCCCTCCTCTCTCATTTATCTCTCTCTCTCTTCCCCGTCTCTCCCTCTCACTCTCATCTCTCTTTCTCTCTGCCATCTCCCTCTCACTCTCATCTCTCTCTCTCCCCGCCAATCTCTTTCTCTCTCTGTCATCTCTCTCACTCTCATCTCTCTCTCACTTTCATCTCTCTCTCATAGTGCTAACAAGCTAGGCTCGTGAGATGTAACGTTCGAGGAAGAAACCTTGTTCTTATGTAATGTGGTATGGTTTCTGGTTTAGTCTCACGGGAATCCAGCCACCCCTCTCACGTGTTCCTCTCTCTCTGTCTCTCTCTCGGTTGGACCTGGCTGTTTTTAGTGTATAGCTAAGTATAATCTTACGGCGTTCCACGTTTCTTCACAACCATACAACAACCTTGGTCGGTGGTTCCATCCTCTGGCTAGCTAGCTGTGAATTTCACACTTACGTTACAAAACAAACACCCCTACTACCAATTTGTTTTAACCCACTTCATTAGTAAATAAAATTAAACATTTTTAATTCAAAGTTCAAATCTTTTTCCAAAATCAAATGGAAAATGCGAACTGGATATAGCCGAAAATCAGAGATCTGCCTGCACTTTCTTCTGCAATATTGTTTGGCATCGGTCACTCTGAATGCATAGTAATCTCAAAGTAAATCTCTTTTTTCTCTTTCACGTTATACTAGATCTCCTGGTTCCCAGAAAGGTACTCTATCAACTATGGATAGATGATGGGTCTACTAGGGTGGGCAGCAGTGATGTTCCTGTTGTTCAAGGTGCCCAACAACAAAAGTTTGTTCACCCTGCGAGAGAGAGATGAAAGTGAGAGAGAGATGAGAGTGAGAGAGATGACAGAGAGAGAAAGAGATTGGCGGGGAGAGAGAGAGATGAGAGTGAGAGGGAGAGACGGGGAAGAGAGACAGAGAGATAAATGAGAGAGGAGGGGAAGAGAGAGAGAAATGAGGGAGGAGGGATTTTTTAAAAAAAATTTAATCTGCCATGTCAGCACATAATGGACACGTCAACACTTAACGTGCCACGTGGGCTTTTATGTTAAGTCCAATTAACGGACATAAGCGGAGGACAAAAATGACCGACGGAACAATCTTCCAAGGACTAAAGTGTCGGTGAAAATCTTTGGAGGACTAAACTGTCACCGAACCTATTTTTCAAGGACCAAACATAGGTTTTACTCTAGAAATAATATGATATTTAATGTTGTGTGATAAACATTCTAACAAAACACAGTCTTTTTGTTCTTATTTATATTTTTATTCTTTTTTCCTTTGTGATGGGTTGAAATATATATATTTTTTCAGTTAATAATTGGGTATGGAGTGTGTAAAGTTCTGGATTCCAAACACCCAGGCTTTAAAAGAGGAGACTTGGTGTGGGGAGTCACCAAATGGGAAGAGTATAGTGTCATCACCATGACTGATAGCCTCTTCAAAATTGAACATACAGATGTACCCCTTTCCTATTATACAGGAATTCTTGGTAAATAGCTTAACCTTTTTTTTTTTTTTTTAGACTCATCATGTGCATGGCTTTGCTTTAAGAATAATTATCATATAGTAATTATGCTTACATGTTTGTGATTATTTCCACATGCAGGTATGCCTGGAATGACTGCATATGCAGGTTTGTATGAAATAGGTGCTCCCAAGAAAGGAGATTATGTCTTTATATCTTCAGCATTTGGTGCAATTGGTCAAGTTGTTGGGCAATTAGCAAAATTGATGGGCTGCTATGTTGTTGGAAGTGCAGGGAGTAAAGAAAAGGTAGGGATAGTAATTTTTTTTTTTTTTTTTATTTGTAAGGGATAGTTTTAGTTTGTTGGTAGAGCAGTTGCACTCTTCTTGGTTTTAATTTTTATTAGAGTAAAATACATTTTTTGTCTTTGAATTATTTTTCAAATGTCACTTTAATCATTGATTTATTTTTTGTGCAACTTTAATCATCGAATAATCACATTACTCGCTAAATTAGTCCTCCGTAGCACCAAAAAATGATCATTTAAAGGACTAACTTGATGGACAAAGTGATTATTTGAGGATTAAAGCGTAACATCAAAACTATATCAAGAACTAAAGTGACATTTGAGAAATAATTCAAGAACAAAAAATGTATTTAACTCTTTTTATTATTTGTAGGAAATTTGTACTCATCTTGATTTCACAAGCATACCAATTCATTTTCTATGTTTACTATGATTAAGGTTGAAATATTGAAGAACAAGTTTGGGTTTGATGGAGCTTTCAATTACAAGGAGGAGCATGACTTCGATGCAGTTTTGAAGAGGTCAGTACATAATTTAGACTTAACCTATTAAGGACTAAATTTTCTTTTAAACAAGTTAAATTTTTTAAATACACCTACTTGGAACCACCTCTTTAAGTCTTTTTCTCAACTAAAAGGGGAAGCAATTTTCTCAAAGACATGGTTGTTCTCAAAAAGACCCTAGCCATTTTTCAACTCTCTTTTTGATTTTTAACAGATATACACTCTTCCTTTTGTTGTTTTGACTTTTTTTTTCTTTCTTTAAAATGGTATTAGGTACTTCCCTGAAGGCATTGATATATATTTTGACAATGTGGGAGGAGATATGCTAGAAGCAGCCCTTCTAAACATGAGGCGGCGCGGTCGAATAGTGGTGGCCGGAATGATCTCACAATATGATCTTGATGAGCCTCAAGGCATCAAGAATTTGGTGTCTATAATATACAAGCAGGTCAAGGTAGAAGCATTTATAGTGTTTGATTATTATCACCTCTATCCAAAGTTCTTGGAGACGATTTTGCCATATATCAGAGAAGGGAAGGTAACATACATTGAAGACATAGATGAAGGACTTGAGAGTGGCCCTGCTGCATTAGAAAGAATGTTCACTGGTCGAAATGCTGGCAAACAAGTGATTGTAGTTGCTCAAGAATAATCTTGTTCAACTTCTCTTTCTATTAAATGGCTTGGGTTTTTGTTTGTAACTTTTTTTTTTTTTAATTGTACTTTTGTTACTATCTTTACCGGTTCTTTATGTAGTGAACGATTTAATTTCTTGTGTAAAACATCGTGTTAAATTATGAAATAATATTTATACATTTTATTCAAAATTAGATTATATTACAAAGTCAATAACAAGTATTAATATGTAGAGATATTCAAATTCAATTTCCTATAGTAAATAAACACTAGTTTTTTTCCGGTTACTTATAATTTTTTGTTTTTTTTGGTCTCTCAAGGTATTCCAGACTTTGCCCAAGACTAATCCCCTTAAGTACTGTTAAATGCTAAAACGAGGATCTCTCTTAAAAATATTTGCTTTGCATCTACAATAGCTCGAATTTGAGACCACTTGTTTAAACGACCAAAGCCCCTTCTACTCAAGCCAACCTTCGTTAGATTAATTGGATCCTTTAATTAGGGAAGAAAGGCTACCCATTCCAAAAAATAAACACTAATTTACACGACTATTCAATTAATTGGATCCTTAATTAAACTGTTCAATGGGGTCCAAAATTGGATGGAGCCTTCAGGGAATTGATGGTAGATGTATACATGGCATAAATTTTATAATTGAAAATTCAAAACATAATGACATGGTGTGCCAGATCATCCTTTCTTGGTACACAACATGGCACGCCGTGTCAACATTTTAGGCTGTTAATTATTAAATTATGCCATTCATGTAACTGCCATTAATTTCCAAATGAAAACATTCACAACAACAATTTATCCAAGTGCTCAGTTTCCTAGAGCAAAGTTTGTAAACGAGCCTGTTGTTTCCTACTTATTGCTATATTACAATGAGACAACAGAAATGCATCAAAGGTTGGAGCGAACATGCAGTGGGACTTGTTCATAACTCATCTCTGGATCCTCTATCACTTCCATGCTCAGCAAAGGATGCATAAGCCTTAATGATTGACTCATAGATTTCAATTCCTTTCAAGTACTCATCTTGATTCAGAAACTGAAATGAAATGAGGAGGAGCAATGTTCAAGTCAAAAATCACACAAAATAAATGTCACTACCATAATCCAGCAAGAGAGATCCACATATAAAAAGTTGTCAACTAGGATACAACCCAATTTGAAACCAACCAAACAAACTTCTTAGAACAAACACAATTCAAAAATAGTCATATATTGATTATCTCCTGCGTGTTACAACTTCTTTTCCATCAACGTAATCACTAGAACATTTATGCCATAGGTCTTGCCAACAACAGTAGTTTCACCAGATATATAGAAATGAGAAAGAAAAACAACGGGAAAAGTAATCCAAAGTGATTGCCTCTAGGGGTAGAACATCTGGACTGCACTGCTTCATCCATAAAAGAGCAATGCAACACATCTTCCATGACAGTCTTATGTTATTTTGGGCTTAATGAATGCCTAAGTTATATATATACAATGTCAACTATATGCTTGTATTGACAATGCATCAAACATGTACATGAGCATACAAGCGAAATGACCAAATAGACACAATAAATTAAAAAAAAAAAAAAAACTACCTCATTGTGGTCATGAAGTAGAATAGGGGTGTTTGCCATGGGTGAGAATCCAATTGCCGGCAGTCCTCGTTTGCGGAAATAACGTGCATCTGTTGAGGCAGGAAAGATCTCAGGCTTACCAAGCTTCCCACCAGCCTTTTGTACAGCATCTTCTAACAGGGTCCACCAGGGATTGGAACTGTCAGCTTTTGTGAGGATTGGCTTACCAGACCTATCATGCAGAGGTTCCTTCTGCTTGAACTGCCCAAGCTATAAGATAATTAGAGAATTTTGTCTTGGGGTATTTTGTATTTAAAAAAGAAACAGAAAAGCTGGCGGGAGGGATAGATACCTATGAAAAACCTAAGTTATTAAGATAATAAGTCATTTGTGGACTGATCTTAATGAGTGAAAATGATCATCCATACCATCAACAATGAAAACAAAATGGCAGTTTTCGGTCATCCTTTTAAAGAGATATCTTTGGTCCTTCCTATAATTATCATAACCGTAGGTCAAATACGTGACCAAATTTTACCTTTAAAGAACAAAGGAAGAACGAAAGATAGCAAGCAGAAGCTTGAAGCATTCAGATTCAACCAACAGATTAAGATTGACAAAATAAGCACAACAGAGCTTCCTAATCATGAGACAGAATCAAATCAGCACACCTTAATTGAGATTATCAAAACAAATAATATCTAATTACAGCTAACCATCCAAAGAAGTAACAGAACTTGAATCTATCATATATTTGTATTGGGCAATGAAAATAGAATTAAAAAAAAAAAGAAAAAAAAAAAGATAAATTTAGGATAAAGCCCTCCTACTGCACACCATTTCAGTTTGAGATAGTTATAAGCTTACAAGGCATATTCACCTTGCAATTATCTATTCTCTCCTCAAAATATTTTTTCTTTCTTATAAATTACTTCACTTTTTATGGCTACTTTTAGTTATCACCTTAGATTAGTAACAAGAACTGACATTTTCTGTCCTCTTTTTCTACCTCACTGCATATTATGTTGTTCTAGATCTAACCACCCATCAGTGCCACTGTGACACATGACATTCACGTCTCACAGAAAAAATAAAAAAATAACAAAATCAGAAAATCAAGTAAATGCTCTAATAATTGTGAAAACAGTCACTAGTTATTCAAAAAATAACAGTAAAATTGTGAGCATGGTCATCATTTCTTACACTTGCATTTTTAAGAAAGCAAAACAAAAATCAAAGCAGCCGTTCTGATGTTGCATGTCTCTTGTATGAAAGATAAAGATAACATAAAAAGAGCAAACAGTTAGTTACTTACACTGAATGTCATATTGCGTGCAGCAGGTGCCCATTCTTCAGCAATGCGTTTCTCCAATGATTCTGGGTCAGCAGTTGGCGGCACCCTAATATCAAACCCAGCTTCTGCTTCTGATGGCTGTAAATTCATGACAAAACCCTGGTGGACCGAAAAATACAAATGGAATCACCCATCAGATCAAAAAATTAGTATCAGGGAGAAAAAAGGATAATTCAACCATAATATTTCTGTATGGCCAAAGTTAGCTATTCAATTCATCAGCCACTCCTAAGATGATCCATTTATGGCCCACAAAATGAAGTACTTACATGTCCAAATGATTCCACCAAGCATATGTTTTAACAATTTTTTGGAGGGTACCACCAAAATGATTGTTGACATAATGAACTTATCCAATTATAAAAGTGGCACTGGGGCATGTGGCATAGGCCAACTCAAGTACTTAACTAAACAGAGCCATACATGACATTCTAGCCAAGAGCTACTGCACCTTATTCAGAGTTCCCAATTATTACATATCCCAAGATGAGGATTAGGATACATTTGCCTCCCAATTGTCTTTGCCAGTTTTTAGTTAGAAAGTTCTCTCAAAGAAAATAATGTATATTTTGAGAAACAATAGCATGTTGACAATGCATGCTCATAGAAATCCATAGGTTACTCAGTCGACAAGTTTAATGGAAAATAATAGAAGAATGACATATTTGTCATACAGTTGGAGACGGCGTGCCGGCCTTCAGAAAGACCATATTAACCGAAACAACTTCGCCTTCAACCTTCAAGCCCGCCTTGATCATATCAAACTGTGAAGCACGAAATCTTCGTATATTTTCAATACTCTTCAACAGATTCTCCATGGCAGTGTTATCATAAAGCTTTGCCCCATGCCCTGGTGCCCCAGCAGCCTTTATGACCAGCCACCATGGACTCCTCTCTGCATAAAATGCCCTGTAATTCTCACCCGGGGAAGCCAACCCTGTTGTTGAAATTATGCATATCACCAATAATGACCGTTAGTAGTTTGAAAAGTATAAAAGAAAAGTTCAATTTTTTGGTAACAATTAATCCAGTATAATTGATTGAATGATAAATTAATTTAGAAAAAATAACCAAATCCCAAATTTTATTACCTTCATCAAGCACTATGCCCACATTCAAATCATCAAAAATCTCAGATTCGGAAAACTTCTCTGCACCATCATGCCCACCAATCTCCTCATCAGGAGCAAAAGACAAGTAGACAGTGCGAAGGGGTTGAAACCCAGAAGCCTTCAAGCGGCGAATAGCTTCGAGGTACTGCATCCCAACGCACTTCATATCCTGAGACCCTCTTGCATAAATGTCGCCCTTTTCGTCAATATGGGCACTGAAGGGATGGTGGGTCCATTTGTGATGCTCAGAGGGAACGACATCGGTGTGGGAGTAAAGGAGAATAGCAGGGAGGTGAGGGTTGGTGCCAGGCCATTTGAGCAAGACCAATGGCTTCCCTTTGACGAATTCAATGGTTTGGGATTCGAGGGAGAGGGATTTGGCTTGGGAGATAAGGAAATCGGCTGCTTCGTAGTACTGTGGATTGGGTTGAGCTGTGTTGATTTGAAGGTATTGCTGGAATCTTGATATGGTTTCGGGTGCCGATAATGTTGGGTCTAAAGCTTCAAACTTTGATGATGCTACGAGAAGTAGCAGAGACACAAGGAGGAGATAGAGGATACTTGTGCAACTGAATTCCATGCTCCCCTTGTAGTTCACTACTCCACTACTCTGCACTCTACAGTGTAGGAGAGGAGAGGATTCTCACACGGCCTCACTCCCAACTTCCCACTGCTTACTTCTCACTTATCGGTCTTCTCAATTAAGCCTTGCCATTCCACTCTTCTCTTTTTCTCAAGATTTTTTTTGTTAGGAAAGAGAATAATATATATATATATATATATATATATATATATATATATTTGTGGGGTTTTATTTATGAGAATAGCCCTAAAAGGTAAATTATTCTTGATGATAAGTGCAAGGTTCATTTTTAGGGGCCATAACCAACAAGCATGTAGATCAACTGGTAAGGGGCTGTTCTAGCTTAACCAAAAGTCTCGGGTTCGAATCCTTGTGAATGCAGCTGTGTCTGTTGGGAGAGCTTTACCGTCTTTGTGGTCCTTCCCTGCTCGAAACCGGATTAGTCGGACGAAGTCCAGACACCGGTGGGTAACCAAAAAAAAAATTCTAGGGCCAGGGTTGTAATTTGGGCATATTTGGTAAAGATTTCCATTTTGGGTCCGAACAAAATTTTATTTTGAGGTAGCCTTTTGTTCACTTAAAAAATGAAATACTTTAAAAATATTTTAAAAATTTTGGGAAAATAAATTTTTTTTGAAGAATTTTTTTAAAAAAAATTTAATTAATAATTTTTTTTTTTCAATTTTAAAAAATTATATATATAAAATTAGATATAATTATATTTTTAATCAAATAACATTAATATAATTAATGTCTATAAATTTTGATAACATTTAATATACATAAAATTTTATGTAAATTACATATTATATTTTAAAATTTTAAAATAATTTTATCTATAAAATTAAAAAATTTATCCCAATTAAATTCTAATAGTCTAACTCAATAATGTTTATTAGATATTTTTTATATTTATGTAATATGTCATATTACATGAGATTAACCAATATAAAAATGACACGTATACAAATTAATTATTTTTAAATTTATTTGAGAAAATAAAATAAATTATATTTTTATTTAATAAAATATAAAAATTACGTATGTTTGCCACATCGGTGTAGTATGACATACTCATGTAGTATTATAAAATTTCCGCTTCATAAATCACCACTAAAAAATAAATTTTTTACATAATAATAATAATAATAATAGAAGCCAAAAATCAAAAGTCAATTCATAATAAAATATCTATACATAATAATAACAATAAATAAATAAATAAATACCGCCGCTTAGAAATCATGGGCTGTTGCTGGTTTTACTTTTTTCTTTTTTTTCAAATTCTTTGACTTATTGACTCCACTAACACACACTACTCCACGCCACACTTGATCAAAGCCAAAGGCAAGAATGCCGGCGCAGAGCATGGGAGAACCAGAGATCAGCAGCAGAGCAATGCCAGAGAGAGAGAGAGAGTAACCTTCGGGGGAAGACAGCTTCTAGACGGAATCGGATCCAGTCATCATCTCATTTTACTTAAATCTCAACCGTTCATCTCATTAAAAAAAATTTAAGTGTATAGATAATGTCACATCATCATTCTCATTAAAAATAAAAAAAACATTCTCTCTCATTTTCTCTTTCTCTCCCCAAGCATTCTTCTCGCTCCTTCACCTTCTACATGGATTCTTCATTTTAGATTTTTTTCTTCATCATCTAGCATCATCATCCTATGACTTTATCGCCACCATCAAAGGAAAAAACCCAAAAAAGAGCTTGCACGAGAGAGGGGACAAAGGGAAACTGAGATGCGCCTGTGCTGGTGGCTCTGCTGCCACTGGTAGCATGGTGAACGAGCATACGAATATCCGGAAAAGACACACTAATGCTTCGCAAGCCAACAATGGATAGAATTTTTTTCTTTTTTTGTTGTTCTAGAGTTTAGACATTTACACAATTACACTCTACCGCCAATAAACAACAAACAAACTAAAAAAACTTAAATCATAAATACTAAAATCCATTCATAATAATAATAAAAAAAATGGAGGTTTCTTAAATAATTTTTTATATTTATGTAGTATGTGATATTATATAAAATTAGTTAATATATAAATGACACGTGTACAAATTAATTATTTTTAAATTTATTTAAAAAATAAAATAAAATATATTTATATTTAATAAAATATAAAAATTATGTATGTTTACTACGTCAGTGTAGTATGACATACTCACGTAGTATCATATAATCCCCTAAAAAAATTTACCATCGCATTCATAAAAGCGATAAAATGCTGATTTATTTTGACTCATTGACCACCGCCACTCCTTCTCTTTCTCTGTCTCAGTTGTTCCATTAATTTCTCAACCAAATTTGGGATCGCTTGAAGAAATTAGAAAAGTTTTCCTAGAGAGAATAATGGATGGAATACAGCACAGAAGGGTGGAAGTGAATGGCAATTATGGCATCAAGATACACGTAGTAGAGAAAGGAGAAGGTCCAACGGTGTCGTTCTCCAAGGCTTCCCTGAACTCTAGTACTCGTGGACCACCAGATTCTATCTTTAAGCTCCATCGGCTACTGTGTGGTGGCTACAGCGACAAGGAATCCCCGAGTTCCACAAGCAGTTACACATGCTTTCACCTTGTGGGTGATCTCTTTCCCCGAGTTCCAACTTAGCCGTGATTCCTTATTCGTTCTAAAACAGAGCGAAGTTTCTTCATTTCGGTCGAAATTCCCCAACATTGTAACATTTTGATTGAACCAGTGAAATTTTCATTTTTGATAGGCATTTCGTGTCGATCTTGAACGAAACTGAAATATTTCATATGTTTCAGACGAAACGACAAGAAATTTAGTTCCTTGCTGAAGGGACAACTTAAATTCTTCTTGGTTTTCACACCAACACACGCATAGTTCTTCAAGTTCAAGTTGAAGATTGGTGGTTGAAAAATGATTTTGCAGATTAAGGTTGTTTGTTTACTAGTTTTTGAATTTTGAGTTCTTTGAATTTTTCTTTCTCTACTTAATTTTTTAATATTCACATTGGTACATGATTCCATGCTTCGGTGAAAACTTTGCAATTTTTCGTCGTTTCGTTCGAAACTCACTGAATCTGTTATGTTTTGATGAAAACTGTAAAATTTCATTTTTGAATTGGTGTTTCGTGTTGTTTGCGAACAAACTAAAATATTTCGTGGTTTTTGTCTCAAACGTCATGAAATTTAATTCATTGCCTATCTCTACTACCAATTTTTATTATATTGCCATCGCAAGGTATAAGAAACCAAGAAAGTTTTTTTTTTTTTTTGGGAAATTTTACACTTGTATGGTCTCTTGGCCAAGTTTTCTGATAATATATAAAATTTATTATTTCAAAGTCAAGCCTTTCTTGATCAATCTGTTTACAATTGATTCTCTTAAAGTATATTTTTTCAAAAGCTAATTTAAACATTTTCATATTTGATCATTTTATAGGGAACCTCAAAGTGGCTCTAAAATAAGTTATTTCAGAACAACTTTCTATTAGTAAGTAAGGGCCACTAATTATTTTGTAGCTGAATAATAATAAAATCATTTTTATTTGTGTTCGAATCCATAGTTATAACTAAAAATAAAAACAAATAAGAAGCTAGCATAAATGAAAAAAGCAAGAAAACTATGATTGTTTACCAAAATTAATTCCTTGGAAAGAAGAGTCAAAAACCTCAAAGTAGCTAGTGCCTAAATTCTAGAGTATCCAAATGCCTCTACTAAACTCCATAGTAGGCAAAAGTACTGAAATAATGCTATTTAGGAAAATAATTACGGTAATGGGTTAGTTTTAAAAGTATTTACCGGAATGGGTTAGTTTTTTTTGGGTTAAGAGAGAGAAAACGTTGATTGAAATATCGTTTCTTGAAGAAAGCGCTCAATCAGCGTTTTCTTCAAGAAACGCTGTTTCATTCAGCGTTTTCTTCAAAAAACGTTGTTTCAATTAGCGTTTTCTCATTTTTTCAAGAAAAGGGTATTCGATCAACGTTTTTTTTAAGAAACGCGTATTCAATACGCGTTTTCTTTACGCACATATATTAAATTAAAACTCTAAATTATAAAACCCATACCCTAAATTGAAACCCCAAACCCTAAATTATAAATCTCAAATCCTAAACCAAAACCTCAACATCAATGCCCTAAATTATAACACAAGGTTTTGGTATAGGATTTGAGATTTATAATTTAGGGTTTATGTTTAATAATTTAGGGTTTTTGATTTAGAGTTTAGGGTTTATGATGTATAATTTAGAATATGAGTTTTATAATTGAGGATTTTTTATTTAAGGTTTGGTTTTATAATTTGGGGCTTTTAATTTAGGGTTTGAGTGTTATAATTTTGGGTTTGGATGTTGGGGTTTTTACTTAGGGTTTAAGTTTTATGGTTTTGATTTAAGGTTTGGATTTTATAATTGAGGATTTAGGTTTTGAGATTTATAATTTTATTTTGTTAATTCACTTTACCAAAACCCCAAATCCTAAATTATAAAATCCAAACCCTAAACTAAAACCCCAAAACCAAACCCTAAACTATAAATCTCAAACCCTGAATCAAAACCCCAACACTAAAACCTTAAAATATAAATCTAAAATCCTAAACCAAAATCCCAACATCCAACCCCTAAATTATAACACTCAAACCCTAAATCAAAAGCCCTAAATTATAAAACCAAACCTTAAATAAAAAATCCTGAATTATAAAACTCAGATCCTAAATTATACATCATAAACCCTAAATTCTAAATCATAAACCCTAAATTATAAGTCTCAAACCCTATACCAAAACCTTGTGTTATAATTTAGGGCATTGATGTTGAGGTTTTGGTTTAGGATTTGAGATTTATGATTTAGGGTTTGGAGTTTCAATTTAGGGTATGAGTTTTATAATTTAGGGTTTTAATTTTATATATGTGCATAAAGAAAACGCGTACTGAATACGTGTTTCTTGAAAAAAACACTGATCGAATACCCTTTTCTTGAAAAAAGTAAAAAACACTAATTGAAATAGTGTTTCTTGAAGAAAGTGCCAAATGAAATAGCGTTTCTTAAAGAAAACGCTGTTTCAATCAGCGTTTTCTTCAAGAAATGCTGTTTCATTTAGCCCTTTCTTCAAGAAACGTTGTTTCAATCAGCATTTTCTTTCTCTTAACCCAAAAAAAACTAACCCATTCCGGTAAATACTTTCAAAACTAACCCATTACCGTAATTATTTTCCTAAATAGCATTATTTCAGTACTTTTGCCTCCATAGTATCCAAATGCCTCCACTAAACCTCAAAAGGGCAATAGGCTTATTTCTAGGGGTAAAGCCGTAAAGGGATGTAAGTTGAGCATATCTAGAATAGACCTTAAAGATTTCTATCTTGGGTCCCTATCTTTACTATCAATTTTACTATATTGCCCTTGGAAGGTGTGAAGAAACAAAGTAATTTATGTTGAAATAGTTTGTAAATATGTTAATAATTAACCAAGTCCCACATTGGTTAACTTAGAGTATGTAAAAGACTTTATAAATGCAAACTAAAGTTATAAAGTAACTTCAGTTAAATGGGCACAAGCCCATTTGACAAGCCCAAATAGTCTAGTAAGACAAAGTCCATTAATGGTCTTTGATTAACACTTGGGCACTTGGGGCATCTTGGGCCTTGATCGATTTGACAAATATTTTAACATTGGTTTTAATATCTGGACCGGACCGGGTCAGGTCGGTTTGACCCGATTCGAATGGTAGTTAATTAAATTAACAGGTTCAGATGAATAAACTCGAATAGACAATTGTGTCTGTTTTAAACAGACTGTTGTGACTATTCCGAACAGACAATTGTGACTATTCCGAATAGACAATTATGTCTGTTAATTTCTGACCAATTATATTCATTCATTCGTGTCTTTTCAACTCTATAAAAGGGAACACCCTAATACATTAGAATTCACTTTTCCATTTAGAGTTTTTGAGGGCTTTGTTGTATCCTGGGGTAACTTACTTTTATAGAGAAGCAATATTACACTCAAGACAGTGTAATTATTCACGCCTCAAAGCCAACCTAGTTAGTCTCCATTATCGTTTTCCTAACAATTTCTTTTTTGGAAATTTTACAATTGAAAAGTGATTTTCCAAACAACTCTCCCGGCCAAGGTTTCCACTTGTCTGGTACTGGTGTCTTAATCCATTTGTCGAGGTTTCCTCTAGTAACTAAAAAACGCATATGCCTATGAAAACCTTATATTTATAGTGGTGCAGAGGGGTAGTATCGTCAAATGGCTTATTGCGCCTTGCTAGGCCTAAGGAAAACTCGGGCTGTTTATGCTGAGTATAAAAATAACCCTTTTATTAATTGTAATAGGTGACTTCTAAGCATCTACTCTCCCTATTTGTACTCATTTTATCAATTTAATGATAAAACTTTTTATCTGTTGGCCAAAAAAGAAAAAAAAACGATTCCCAGAACATTATCCAAACAAAATTCATTTCTGGAAAATCAGTTTTCTGATAATATATATAAAATTAATTATTTTAAAGTCAATCATTCCTTAATCAGTTCTATTTAAATTAATACTTTTTTAAAGCTAATCTAAACATTTTTCATATTTGATTACACAATAAAATATTAACTATTTCTTTGAGATCTGGATTCAAGAGTACCATAATAGATGATGGACAGTGCTACATTACAGATTAAGTATACAAGACAGGGCATGTGGCATGTGGTTGATGCTTTATTTTATTGAATTGTTTCCCTCCCAAACGGAGTATATACAAAATAAAAATAAAAAAAAAAAATACACTTAAATATCCAAAAATGATTTTAAAAATACTATTATGGGTGATTAATGANATTAAAATTAAATAATTCAATAGAGTACTAATTAATTATCAAAATTTATCAGCATAATCTACAATCATATTTTGTGACAATTGTGTGCATTCATATACTTTTTTGTATAGATGGTTCAACTGTTGATACAAAGTAAGATGAATATAAATGCCAAGAATTTAGCTGTGTTGACAGCCTTGGACATAGTGGAGCGTCAAAACCAAGATGATGTCAATGTTGTAAGAGTTAAGAATATATTACTCAGTGCTAGAGCTTTATGCATCAGCTCAGTTCATTTTCCTCCAACCCTTGTAGAAGAATTAGTAGGATTGAAGATAACATTTTACACTCTTTGAAGATCAAACTGAATCGCCTTAGAGAGAATATAACAAACGACACTCGTAACATTTTATTGGTAGTTGTTGTTCTTGTTGCAACAAGCATAAGTCAAGTAGCACTAAGTCCCCCTGGTGGAGTTTATCAGCCTGAGGGAAATGATTTCAAGAAGGGGGAATCGACCATGGACGAAGACATTTTCTCTGTCTTCTTCGCTTTCAATATTGTGGCGCTTTTGGCATCAGCTCTTGCAATCTATATTCTAATGCCAACTTCTGGGGGACTCACATTGCTACTGACCTTTCCACTTTTCTACTTTGTGTTTGGATTTTTATTTTCTATGTGCGTCATTTCGCCCTTCCAAATACCAGTGCCACCTCTTCTCGTTCCTTTTACCATAGCAACCTTTATGGTAACATCATTTTTCATTTTTTAATTAATATTTAAGAATATAGAGATCAAATCAAGGAGTATAGGTGGCAATAGATGGTAGCATAGCTGCAACTTATCAAATGAATTATGATTGTCATTGCTGTGGCACAAGGGGTTGAGAGATGTGAGTTCTTGAGAGAGGGTGTACAAGGATTTTGGGATTGGGTTTGGTCAATAAACTTAAATGGTTGTGTCTTTTATATTGATGATTAGTGAAGGACCAGTTCTTTTTTGTGGAAATAAGCTTGTGATTGCTAAACAACATTAAATGTAGAGCTGAGAAAATGGGCTGAGGCCCTGTTTGAGTAAACAGCTTATTTAAGCGCTTATATAAGAAAGCCTTATGTGAAAAGCTTTTATATTATAAACTTCTTTTAAATTAAGTTATTTAGTATTTGGATACATACTTGAAGAAGCACTTGTAAAATCTATAAGCTCTAAAAGTGTTTGGATAAATAAGTGCACAAGTGTTTATAATTATTGAAATTACAAAAAAAGACATACAAATACACTTTATGAAAAAATGTGTTTCTATATGTATTTTGTAAGAAATAACTAACAAGATAAATATACAACTTTTCATCCTAAATTGCTCACAACAATGAATATGATGTTCATTTATAATCTATTACATCTATTTATGATTTTGAATATTCTTGATATATATTTTTACAATTGCAATTGTATTTTTCTCATCCAATCAACTTTTAATTTGTCCATTACCATTAGTTTTCCCACTTTCATTTTTTTTTTTGTAATCTTTTTCTGTAACCCAAGTTTATGGTTCCCAAATTTAGGTTGAAGACTTGAAGCCTTCGAAGTTATAGGAAGCAAATAAAAAATAGAAAGAGTAGCACGCGTAGCAGATTTGTTGGTTCAAGGAGGAGATGGGAGGAAAAAAGTCAGAATGTTGAAAGACAATTCTAAATTCCGAGATCTAATATTAAGATTTAAGACTGTGAAGCGGTTCCGAAGCACAGAGCACTGACCAATTGCGTTCCTACTCTTAAGAAATGTCATAGTTCCTCTTCTTTCTCTTCTAAGCCATTGTTGATTTGACATTTTCTTTTTCTTTTTTAATTTTTCTTTTACTCTGGTAGTCCTCCGTTAGAGAATTTTTGTTCGATCCTCACCTTCTCTTCGAACGTCGATGATGCAGAGATGAGAATACAATGTCAGAGATGTAGGAACAAATGACAGTATGCAAGAACTGGAGAAACTGTTGCAGCTTTGCTTCGTGTTTTTAATTTTTCTTTTACTCTGGTAGTCCTCCGTTAGAGAATTTTTGTTTGATCCTCACCTTCTCTTCAAACGTCGATGATGCAGAGATGAGAATACAATGTCAGAGATGTAGGAACAAATGACAGTATGCAAGAACTGGAGAAACTATTGCAGCTTTGCTTCGTGTTTCAGAAAGATGGAGAGATCATCCTCCTTCCTCTTGTTCTAGGTTAGGATGAGGGTTGCAATTCTCTCTCTCTCTCTCTCTTGTTCTAGTAATAGAGGCTATGACGAATGAAGAGTGTTGGGGTTCTTTTGATTTCTACAGGGATATCAAATGGGATTTTAGACTTTCATTAAAGATATTTTTGTCCAAAATTATTGTAAAAATGGCTACTGGTTAAACTATTTTTAGCTTTCACACCCCACTTATTTTAGAAGCTTCAATTTTCAGCTTGTCAAAATAAGCTCAAAATAGCTTATTTGACTATGATAAGCTCTTCTCATAAACTAATCCAAACACTAATACAAGTGCTTTTACCAATAGAAAAGCTCAAATAAGCTGTGTATAAGCTTAACCGTCTGGTAGCCAGTTCATTAAGGCTCGATAAAATAATAGGCTGGATTTTTAAATCATTGATCCGTTTAAAATCAAGTTAATTTGACCAGGTCCGATAAGACACGTGACCCGATCAGATGTCCCTTTTTTTTTTAAAAAAATAAATTCAATTGCCATTTGATTTTGCAATCCTAACTCGAACTTGGTAACTCCATTTCTCCTTCTCCCCCTCTCTTGTCGATCAAGAGCCCTAGCCTCCAACACCATTTCTCCTTCTCCGCCTTTCCTCACTGACGCCGCCAGCATCGGCGGAACTCCAGCACCAGCAGGTCTAGCACCGCCTCTCCTTCTCCTGCTGTAAGTGTGGAATTCTTTCTTTTTGTGGTTGGAGATCTGTGGGGTTTCGTGTTTTAGTTATATATTTTGCCTCTGTCAATTATTCCTATGCTTTCTTTGGTAGATTATGGTTTTTTGCTTTTAATTTTATGATAAGCTCTTCTCATAAACTAATCCAAACACTAATACAAGTGTTTTTACCAATAGAAAAGCTCAAATAAGCTGTGTATAAGCTTAATCGTCTGGTAGCCAGTTCATTAAGGCTCGATAAAATAATAGGTTGGATTTTTAAATCATTGATCCGTTTAAAATCGAGTTAATTTGACCAGGTCCGATAAGACACGTGACCCGATCAGATGTCCCTTTTTTTTTTTTAAAAAAAAATAAATTCAATTGCCATTTGATTTTGCAATCCTAACTCGAACTCGGTAACTCCATTTCTCCTTCTCCCCCTCTCTTGTCGATCAAGAGCCCCAGCCTCTAACACCATTTTTCCTTCTCCGCCTTTCCTCACTGACGCCGCCAGCATCGGCGGAACTCTAGCACCAGCAGGTCCAGCACCGCCTCTCCTTTTCCTGCTGTAAGTGTGGAATTCTTTCTTTTTGTGGTTGGAGATCTGTGGGGTTTCATGTTTTAGTTATATATTTTGCCTCTGTCAACTATTCCTATGCTTTCTTTGGTAGATTATGGTTTTTTGCTTTTAATTTTGTAGAGAAATGCAAATCTACGTTTTGTGGCTTTGCTTATGCGAAGGACATCCATGCATGCACGCACTTGAATCTGATTCTAATTTATGAATTGACATGCAAATACATGTTCTTTTTTTGGTTCCAATTCTCTTAGATTTAGATTTCCATTTTCTATCCCTTTCCCTCTTTGTCATTTTTTTGATGTTCATGTTACTGGGTTTATTTTCCTTTTCCCCTTTGATTAATAATTGAAATTAAAAGGCCTAAAACACCCAATTTTTACAAATGGTTGATGGTCAATAGATAATTGAATTAGGCATATCTCATCTTTACAATTTATTTCAACAATAAGTTAGTTAGGCTAAAGAATCAGTGAGGAGTGCAGTTGTGAATTTTTCTTTTTCTTGTCTATATATGTTCTTTTTTACTTTCCCTTTCTATTGGGAATTCACTGTTTTACTATTCCTATCCTTTTAGCTAACCCAAATATAAAGACTTGCATATTCTGATGTTTGAAGTGCTTGGTGTTTCTAAGCTTTTTATGTAAACATTTTGGCTTTATTGCATTGGTGATGTAGTATTGGGGCCAAACAGCAAGGATTTAGGGACAGAATTAGGGATTTGAGGGGAGAGATTGAGATAGGAACAGAGAGTAGGGTTCTAATACGTAAAAACCTTTGATAACTGAAATTATAATCTAAAAAAGCTGCTGCTTACAGTAGATCTTAGGCTATTTATACTAGGGTTTCTAAGTCTAGTACTAACTCGGCCTAACAGTACACAAGCCCAAATCTAATACAAGTCCAGAAATTAAAAAGGTCACATGCTAGACACATGACTACTTAAATAAGATTAAAACACACATATAAAATAGAAAAGGCAGTAAACATGATGCTCCTGCATCAATCTCCCCCTCTTGAAAGTGGGCTGGTGTCTGGGGTAAAAACATTACAAACTTCTGCATAAGTCTCTGGGTCAATCCGTTTCAGCTCCTCCTCTGCAATCTAAGTGCTTTCAGTAGCTGGTTTACCTAACCATTTCACCAAAAATCGCCGATATTGATGTTCCCTCCTAGACTTCATCTCTTTCACATCAAGTACATCTTCAATAACTTCTTGCTGCACTGTGGGCAAACTGCTAACTTGCTCAGCAATTGGAGTTGTTCCCTCTTCAAATCCTTCATAAATATACAAATCTACCACATTGAAGATTGGGCTGATTTGTAGCTCAGAAGGCAGCTCTATTAAGTAGGCATTAGAGCTGATTTTCTTCAATACCTTACATGGCCCGAACTTCCTTGACTTGAGCTTATGATAAGTACCCTTAGGAAATCGCTCTTGCCTCAAATGCACTAACACCATGTCACCCTCTTCAAACTCTTGTACACAGCGATGCCGATTGGCAGCAGTTGCATAAGCATCATTGCTAGATCTTAAGGCCTCTCTTACCTCCTTATGAACCTATTGGACATGATCAGCAAATGCTTCCCCATCATCACTCACCCTAGCCTCTTGTGGTAAAGGCACCAAATCAAGCACATTCTGTGGTTTAAGGCCATAAGCTGCTTCAAAAGGTGTTTTTCTAATAGTTCTGTTCATTGAATTGTTATATGCAAATTCAGCCTGTGGTATTACAAAATCCCATGTCTTCACATGATTTCCCACAAGGCACCTCAGTAAATTTCCCAAACTCCTATTCACCAATTCTATTTGACCATCAGTTTGTGGATGGCAAGTGCTAGAATATTTTAGTTGGGTTCCAAGCTTCCTCTATAAAGATCTCCAGAAATGTCCCATGAATTTGACATCTCTATCAGAAACAATGGATGTTGGAACTCCATGTAGCCTAATCACTTCTTGAAAGAACAATTCAGCAATATGTGAAGCATTAGCAACTTTCGAGCAGGGTATAAAATGTACCATTTTTGAAAACCGGTCCACTACGACAAAGATGGCATCATACCCCTTTACTGTTTTTGGAAGCCCCAAGACAAAATCCATGATCAAATGGATCCATGGTGCTTCTGGCTCAGGCAACGGAGTGTATAGACCTGTGTTTTGTGAGCTTCCCTTGCCAAATTGGCAAATTGAACACATTTTCACCCACTTGTTCACATCCTTAAGCATTTTTGGTCAATAGTACCGATCTGCCACCATTGTCTTATCTCTGTCAAAATGTCCTCCTAAACCATTCCTATGAAGTTCCTTGATGATTTGTTCTCGTAACGAACCCCTTGGAATGTACAATTTATTGCCTTTAAATAAATACCCCTCATGCAGCCTAAAAGGCAATTTTTCTGCCATATTGGACTTCTGTAATTCTTCCAAAATTTGGAAGAAATCAGGATCAGTGCTATACTGATTCTTCAACTCTTTAAAACCAGTAACTTGGGTGCTCATTACTGTAAGGAGTAGAGAGCGTCTACTTAAAGCATCTGTGACAACATTAGACTCTCCAGTTTTATATTTCAAAGAGAAATTAAACTCATCAAGATAGGAACTCCACTTGGCATGACGCTTACTGAGCTTCTTTTTAGAACTTAAATACCTTAATGCTTGATGATTAGAGTAAGTCACAAACTCCCGATAAGCTAGGTAGTGTTGCCAATGTTGAATAGCCCGCACTAAAGCATAAAATTCCAAATCAAAAGTGGAATATCGCCGCTTGGCATCTGATAACTTCTCACTGAAAAACTCAATTGGTTGCCCATCTTGGCTAACAACAGCTCCAATGCCTAAGTGAGATGCATCACATTCCACAACAAATAATTTTTCAAAGTCTGGCAACACAAGGACTGGTGCTTCAGTCATACAATTTTTAATCTCCTCAAAAGCTCTTTGGGCAGATTTTGTCCATGTGAATTGACTATTCTTCAAGCATTCAGTAATTAGGTTCATAATAGAGCTGAAATTTTTGATGAATCTCCTGTAAAATGAGGCTAAGCCATGAAAGCTTCTAACTTCCTGAATTGTTTGTAGGACTGGCCATTCTGTAATAGTACAAACCTTCCCAAGATCTAGTTTTAATCCCTAGGCTGAAACAATAAATCCCAAAAATACGACCTCACAGCACAAAAAGGAACATTTTTTTAAATTTATAAAGAGCCTCTCATGATGAAGTGTCTCTAGAACCTTGCGCAGATGAATTAGATGTTCTGTCTTGGTTCTACTGTAAATCAAAATATCGTCAAAGCAGACAACAACGAATGATTGCAAGAAAGGTTTTAGTACCTCAGTCATTACTCTCATGAATGTGCTCGATGCATTAGAAAGGCCAAAAGGCATCACCATCCACTCATACAAGCCATCAGGTGTCTTAAAAGCTGTCTTCCATTCATCTCCATTTCTCAATCTGATTTGGTGGTAGCCGCTCCTTAGATCAATTTTAGAAAACACCCTAGCACCAACCAATTGATCGAGCATTTCTTCCAGTCGAGGAATAGGAAATCTATATTTAATTGTGATCTTGTTGATAGCACGATTGTCAACACACATCCTCCAGGTACCATCCTTCTTTGGAGCAAGCAAGGATGGACATGCACATGGACTTTTACTCTCACGCACCAAGCCTTTAGTCAGCAAATCCTCCACTTGTCTCTGCATTTCTGCTCGATGCATAGGTGGCATTCTATAAGCTGGCAGATTTGGCAATGCTGCTCCAGGCGCCAAATCAATAGCATGTTGGATGCTTCTCTTTGGTGGTAAACCTTGAGGCAATTGGTCACCAGCCAGCTCTGCAAACTCCCCCCACAATTGCTGAATTTATGGTGGGTACTCGGCTGATTTTGTTGTCTGATCATCTCCCACTATTTTGCTAACAGTACAGATACAATTCCCTCTTCTCTGCTGACTTGTTCAAATCTAGTGGCAGAAATAATAGCAGCAATTTTGTCACCCTTAGATGAGTTATAAGCCCCTGCAGTATCTTCTTTAATAGGGTGCAATGTATATTTCTTGCTGCCCCTATAAAAAGAATAGGTATTGGGTTTGGCACGGTGTTCAACATCATTATCAAATAGCCAAGGTCTGCCCAAAAGAAGATGACCAACATCCATAGGCACAACATCACACAAAGCTTCATCTTCTAACTTATTACCCATAGTAAAATTGACTAGGCACCTAGATGTGACAGGAACTTCATTACCCTTTTTAAGCCATCTGATCTTATAAGGATTAGGATGCTTTTCAGTAATCAGCCCTAATTTCTCCACTGCATCTTTTGAAATAACGTTCTCCATACTACCTCCATCAATAATTAAATTGCATACCTTTCCCTTGCAAAACACACGTGTTCTGAATATGCTATGCCGCCTCCAATCTGCTTTGTCATCTTGGGTGGTGGCTGTCATTACTCTACGGATAACCAATGACTCCCCTTGCACTGGATACACATCAACTTCTTCGTCCTCATCAGGAAAATCATTATAAACAGGTTCAGGTATTTCTTCCCATTCTTATCCTTCTACAAAATTAATTCTACGTTGTGGGCAAGCATATGAAGCATGCCCCTTTTCACCACAAGAGAAACATCAAAATTGGGAGCCACTACCCAGTTTTAAAGCACATGTTTCAGTATTATTCCTCTACCCATATTTCACCATGCTCTTCCCTTTGTCAATCTGAGCAATATTTTCTCCATTGCTTTTGCTTGCTGCACCATTCACTCGACCACTTCGTGAGGCTGTTTGATCATTCCTAAACCTCCTCATGGTGTTACTAAAGTTTTGTGAAGTATTCCCCATTCTGCCATACCCAAATTTCCTCATTCCAAGACGCAAAGCACGTTTCTCAGCCATTAAGGAAAATTGTCGAGCATCTTGTAGGTTGAATGGGAGAACCACTCCTATTTCATCCCTGACAGCATGGCACAAACCAGCAAGATAATGAGAGGTCATCTGTTCTGTTGTCTCATTCAAACCAACCCTAATGGAAAAATTGTTGAACTCCAAAGTGTACTCTTCCACTGACATATCACACTGCTTCAATGAATGAAACCGCTCATATAGATCCATTAGGTAGTCTGCTGGTAAAAACTGTTTTCGCATCTTTGCCTTCATGTGTTTCCAAGTGCTGATTTTCTCCTTCCCTTGTCGTGCACACTGCTTTTCAACTCTCTTCCACCATTGAAGTGCAGTGGCTTTTAATTTTAATTTCACAAACAACATTTTTCTCTCTTCCTGCATGGGTTTCCATTCAAAATAATTCTCCAAACTAGCCTTCCAATCTAAACAATCCTCAGTATGCATTTTTCCCATAAAATCAGCAACTTCAATTCGAATTCCACCTCCGTTCAAATCAAGGGCACGAACTAACCTCTCCTCTAATCCACCTCTTGCTGCTTGGTTAGCAGTTCCAGCTTCATGGAATGGGTTCTCCTCTCCTTGATTCGATTCTTCATCCCCCGAACTACCTTCCGGTATGTCCTAGTTTTCACGATCACCTTCTGGAATCTCCATACAGGCTTCCGCACGTCCCTGTCGCTGCAAAGCCTGCACGGCTCGCGACAAATCTTCAATCATCCTTCACATCTCAGCCAATTCTGCTTGCTGCTCTTGGTTTCCTCTACCTCTACCACCTCTACCACGACCAGCCATGAGCTCTGATACCAATTTGAGGTAGTATTGGGGCCAAACAGCAAGGATTTGGGGACAAAATTAGGGATTTGAGGGGAGAGATTGAGATAAGAACAGAAAGTAGGGTTCTAATACATAGAAACCTCTGATAACTGAAATTATAATCTAAAAAAGCTGCTACTTACAGTCGATCTTAGGTTATTTATACTAGGGTTTCTAAGTTTAGTACTAACTTGGCCCAACAGTACACAAGCCCAAATCTAATATAAGTCTAGAAATTAAAAAGGTCACATGCTAGACACTTGACAACTTAAATAAGATTAAAACACACATATAAAATAGAAAAGGCAGTAAACATGATGCTCCTGCATCAATTGGGAATCTCAGTGTTTATTTTGTGCAATATAACAACAATTGGAATATACTTTGAAAGAAGAAAAATTGAAAATTGGATACAGTTGTTAACAATTAAATGAAGAGATCAGATTAATATAAACACACCCACAGTGAAAAATGGGTGAAATGTAATTGTGGGTGTAAAGGAGAATTTCTATTGTGCGATGTGCTGGAAATCCATTGCCTAAAACATAGAAGAATGCCCAGGAACATTGATTGCATTTCTATACTAATTTTGATTGAATTTCCTTATATTTTGTTTTTTCAACTATTGTCTGGTGTTCTGATTTTTAAATATTTTGCATAGTTGCCATTGTTCTATGCCCAGGACAGGTTGTGTGGACCATGTGGCATATAATTTCTAAATGTTTGATTTATAATTTGCAGCTTCTGCTATTGTGAAATACTACTTTGCTCCTGGTCCTGTTTTGCTCCTGTTGGTTTCACACGCTCCATTTTGATTTCCTAAGAAATCAGAGTCAGATATAGATACTGTTTTAGTAACTGCTTTAGTAGCTTGCTGCTTTCCATATGCAACAACAATTTGGAGAATTTTCATTTGCTAAGTGAATAGCTTGACTCGAAAGGAGTATGCATGTGTGGGAACAGCTCCTTAAAACGGAAACTTATCACTTTTGATTAATTGGTGTGTTGCTGAAAGTTGAAACAGGTGGCACAAGGCCCTCAGTGGTCATGCTCAATTAATATTCTGCACAGGTCTTTTTGATCAGATGTAGGACAAAGAATTCAATTAATATTCTGCTTTCCATTTTGTTTATTCAGAAAATGTATCCATCTTTTGTCCTGCTTTCAGTTTCTTCACTTCTGGATGATTTTGTACCAATCTTCTGTTGTTGCAATTGGCTTCTGCTGCTATTCTGATCTATCTTTATTTTGAAATATTTTGTACGATGTACTTTGCTTTTAAATCTTAACATTTGTTGACAATTATCAGGTTTCCATCTTCCTTGCTTTGATGGCTCAATAATTGTTTTCCAAAATGTTATTTAATATTAAAAAATAGATTTAGGCCCATTTTGGCCTGCAGCTCGAAGTGGATTGGACTAGGTTGAGATTTTGCTAGCTTGATTAGAACTGAACCACTTTGGCATAACCTGTTTGGCCCACGGCCTGAATGGGCTGGGCTGGCCCGTTAGCAAGCTCTAATTAAATGTACGTTGATCTTGTAATTATTTTATCTTATTTTTTATATTTATTGTGATTGTGTGTGTTATTATTTCCTAATATGTAGAGGAAAACAGTTTGAACGATACATCTGTTATAACTATTTACACAAAACTAGGGGGGGAAATGGTCATGGGGGTGTCATGTTCTCTATCTTCTCTACTGTCAATACTGTGGCCCTCTTAGCATCAGCTCTTGCAATCTATGTTCTACTACGAGCTGCTGGTGTATTCTTCCTTCCTTTAATTTATGTGTGGGTTTGTTGTTACATTATTGAAGGAAAAAATAGCTTATTCTATCTTGACGACGCCTGATTTTGACTTGATAAAGAGGGCCTGGTAAGATGGGGACTCCTACAAAAGTGTATGACAAAGGTCGGGTATTTGCCCCGAGCTCCGATGCTTAAGTCAGTAACAATTCAGATATCAAATAAGAGTTTTAATAATCTTAAATCTATTGCGAAAAAAGGTCCCCTCTTACCTGTCGTTCCTGCTATTTATAGGGAGATCCCCGGGTTTAAAGGGTCCAGGGAATGGTTTCAGATATGAGCTTTAATGACAATGGGCTTCGCTGATAATGGGCTTAAAACCTTATGGGCCGAAATACTGGGTATCTACATATCTATTAATCAGCTGTGTTATCTTGCGGTTGACCACTATCTCAACATAATCAAGCATTTGAGAAAATGTGCACTCGCTCACGAGGTGCCTCTAATTGATATGTGCAAACCAAATAGCAGCTACACAAAATTCTTCAGTTCATCTTTGTATAGGCAAGTGGTTCCATCTATCAAAATAGAGAATTTAAGATAGAGAAATTTTCCATTATTTTACGAGAAGCAGAACCAACGGGGTTATATGAAACTTGGTACATAAGTGAGTTCAAGGCTGGAATCAATCTCATAAACAAATCCCCTCTAACAATAATTGGTAGATTTAGCATTTAGTAGGAAGTTTTGTAAAACTGAGCTCAATATTTGAAAATTTTACATCTATGAACTTATACTCAATTATGCAAACTACAGTGAGGCACATTAGCTATGCTATGTGCCATACACATTTTCTGAAGAAAAATAAGAATAATGGCTCACAGCAAGTATATGATTATAAGAACTTCTCTTCCTTTTTAGGGTCAAGAAAATTCTACTTAAGTCATTGTCATTCTTTCGAAACAAAATGATGCTAGCCTTAGCAATTGTTTGACTTCTAGCTTTAATTATCAAACATAGTTCCTACTTGTTCATAATCCTTCAACTAGGGAACCATATCTATCAAACCAAAGGAGGGGTATCAAACCCATTGGCCAATACCCATTTCACTCTTCGAATAAAACTACCTTCCTAACAATATTTCTTAATTTCAAAATTTTATCTAATATCCATGATCAATCTTGATGGGTTTCAAAAATTGCAAGAAGCTGCTCCCTCTTGAGAAGCAAAGGATGAACCCAGGTTAGCATTAATGCACAAATAAGCATCAGCCAAAACAACCTAAATATGGTTTAGTGTAGAGGCTTATTCACATTCAGCAAGTTTTTTTCAAACCTAATGCACATTGGGAGATCTAATCAAGAAATTTAGTAGAAAAAAGATGGTAGAATAATTGCAACTTATCAAAGAGCTCTAATTACTCGTTAAAATTATTTTTCATTTTGTATTTTATTTTGATTTTTTTGTTCACTTTCTTCAAGTTATTAAAAGCTTATGGTATCCGCATGCATATGATTTATTTGATTAAAATTATTGGCCTCACGGTTCTCCAACTCTAGTTTGATGATAGCAAATAGTCTTGCTTATCATTAAACCTTAATATGTTTGTTCAAGTGTTTATTTTAGTGAACATGTTAAGTGATAATCTTGGGTCTGAAAAACAACCAGTTTTCTATAACTAGCTCGAAGTTCAAGAACTAGATCTACTTGCTGATATGAAAGCCTCAAAATTCGTAGACCAACCAAGGTTGAAGCCAAATTCATATGGACTAGTTAATGGACTTCAGAGACGTTGGAAGGAAACCTATCAGAAGAATTTTGAATTAGAGAGAATTCAGCAACAAGAAAGAAAACAAGAGCTATATAAGGAAGTTATTTGAAAGGAAGAGAATATCTCTCAATTTGAGATATTATTTTTGATTTAGTGATCAAGACCACAAATCATGTAAGCAGAAGTCCAGCCCATTAGCAATGATCATCCTCTATCTTCTGCTGCTATATAAACAAAGACCCAAGGTATGGAAGAAAGAGTGAAGAGAATCCATTAAATCATTTTGAAGAAAAAATCTGTGTCAAACTAGTTAACTATCTCTTTTGCTAACTCTGCACTGTCTGTGTCAATTTTTTTTTATGAGAATTGTAAATTTGTGGGTGTCATACCATTCTAGGAATTTGTAATAGATTTCATTGGGAAATCTAGAGAGTGACGTTTGTCTTTGTTTGACAGAAGGAGAGAGTTTCTAGTACGCTTTGTAAGAAATTAGAGAAAGAGTTTTTCTAGTTAAGCTCATTGTAAAAAGCAATGTTATAACGAAGTTTGGACAAATAACCTTGATAGTCGAATCCCAGCCTTGGGAGAATGGGCGTAGGCTCGGTTATTGGCCGAACCACTATAAAAATTATGAGCTTCATCTTCTCCTTTCTTTCTCTTTAATATTCTGCTCAATATTTATTTTATGGTTTGATTTGCCACTGCATATTCAGTTCTACTGCTAAATACTTTCTAAAACTAGTTGTGAACTCTATCTCTTTAGCCATTGCCTTGTTCTTCATATTTGTCAAATACTTACATGCGCTAAGAGTTAATCTTCTGATCTATTTATTTGAGCATCAATTTGGCTTATCTACTGAGTTCTCAAAACATGTTCTCTGTTCAATGTTTCAGTAAAAAAATTGTGTTAGTTGATAACCAGCTTTGAAACAAGTTTTAAATGCATACTGGTTAACACATAAATTATTTTAATATGTAATTTTGCATAATTTTTATTTTAATCTCCTATTCACCCTCCTCTAGGAGCATACCTACACTTTCAAAAACATTTGAAAAATAATTGGGAAAAAGCCCAAAAAGTTCTTAAACTAGCTTTTACCATTTGGACCAAATTTATGAATATCTAGTTTATTGAAAATTTGACATGCATAATCAGCACAGTAAACCATAATCCATAAAAATGAAAAACTATAACAAATGATTATATATATATATTAAGCATGGAAAATTTCAATTAATTAGACTTATGTAAGTGACTAATCAATTAGTGGACATCTATATTCCACCACAACCCCTTAACAAATATTATAGAATTAAAGCTAAGTAACTCATTTCGGCCTACTAAAATGTGTAAATTGGTATTGCAATCCTCATTCTTCAAGTTCAGGGTCGATTTGAGTGGATCCCAAGCACACGAGTTGTGGTTACATTGAAGCCAGTGAACCAAAATTTTGAGATCCTTCAACTGTGTACTATTCACAGCAATGTGCACCGTAGTCTGACTTTAAACTGTCTCATCTTCAATAAATTCTAGACAATCTGGTAGAAATTCAGCTAAAAGGTCAATTTCTCCCATTTTAGTTACGAAATGCAAAGTTGTTATAATGTTTGAACCTTATAGTCATATGTTATAATATGTTTTAGCTAGGCAAATTTGTTGAGTAAAATTACCCCTCGAAATTTAAATCAATCACATAAAACAGACGAATATTTAATGCAGTTTGGCAAAGAGGAATGATAGACTCAAAATGACAACAAAGTAATTAGAGTTCAGCTATATGACTATCAATCATTTGATAATTTGAAGCAGTATTGCTACCATCTATTTCCTCCTGAAAACCTTGATTTGATCTCCCAATTCTTCCTATATTGTTGTGAAAATTCCAACGCAAGTGTACGTTGTCGTTTGCAAGTAATAAAATGAGATCAATTTATCGTTCCCACGAGGACTAATGTACCAACTACCGAAATAGGGTTAACCTTAACTTTGTCTAATCAATCGATAAGAAGATATTTCAATGAAACAACTAAAAATAGAATGAAGACAATGTAAACCAGAAAAATAGCAAATTAAACAGAAAAATAATATATTCAGCAAGAGAGAAACACCTAGGGTTCCGATAACCAGAAAAATAGCAAATTAAACCAGAAAAATTATAGATTCAGCCAGAGAGAAGCACCTAGGGTTCCGACTTCACCATAATTACTCCCAGCTTTCATTCCATATTCCATTAACTCCAATTTATCTTCCTATTTGCTAATCAAGATTCCCTAATTTATTCACTAGCCTCTCCCAAGGTCTAGTGTAAATATCCCTTAACTACTAACCCTGTATATGCCTATACGAGTTACAATAATTATGAATTCATTTAGTTTTGTGAATCTTTTTAACTGATTACATGAGCCATAGAGGTATATTCCTATCCT
>QAOA01007237.1:17066-75951 GCA_003255065.1 Cercis canadensis | reverse complement strand
GTATGAGAAATTCTGGAAGCAGTTCTCTAATCCCACTTGATTCTGATATAGAGAAGACCTGTCGAAAAAATAGAAAGGCAAGAAAAGCGTCTACTAGAGTTTTAACAAACACAATGGCAGAAGAAAACCCTCCAAAGGCACTCCGTGATTATGCTCTACCTTCCATCACGGATACCAATTCGGGTATAAGGCGACCGGCTATTGAAGCAAACTCTTTTGAGATTAAACCAGCTGTGATCTACATGGTCCAGTCAGCCCCGTTCAGTGGATTAGCGAGTGAAGACCCTCATGCTCATCTTTCTGGATTCGTGGAGATATGTAATACTTTCAAGCACAACGAGGTTGGTAATGATGTTATTCGCCTCTGCCTATTCCCTTTCTCATTACGAGATAGAGCCAAGGTTTGGCTTCAGTCTTTGCCAACAGGCACCATCACCACATGGGACGTTTTGGCCTAAAAATTCTTAGCAAAATTTTTCCCACCAGCTAAGACCGCCAAGCTCCGGAACGACATTGCAACATATTATCAATTGGATAATGAGTCACTTCAGGAGGCTTGGGAAAGGTACAAAGAGTTGCTTCATAAATTTCCTCACCATGGACTCCCTGACTGGTTGCAGTTGCAGACTTTTTATAATGGATTACTAAATTCCACCAAGGCCCTAATTGATGCCGTTGCTGGTGGGTCTTTGATGAGAAAAACATATGACGCTGCCCATGACTTGCTAGAAGATATGGCTACCAATGCCTATCAGTGGCCTAGTGAGAGGTCCACTTCAAGAAAGGTGCTTGGGGTTCATGAGGTTGACGCATTTACTGCTTTATCTGCAAAAATCGACTCACTAGCTAAGCAGTTGACCGTCCGGAATGTAAATGTCATCCAGTCACCTCCTGAAAATTGTGACCATTGTGGAGGTCCTCATGGTAGTACAGATTGCCAGGTGGGCAACCCGTTCTCTACATCTCAGGCTGAGGAAGCAAAATATGTAGGGAATCAGAATAGACAGAATGACCCCTATTCGAACACTTATAATCCGGGGTGGAGACATCATCCAAACCTCTCTTGGAAAAACAACCAAAACACTGCTCAACCACCTGTGCAAGCAAAGGTTTCTTTAGAGGATGCTCTAGCCAAATTGACCATGAATACAAGTCAATTCATGGCCCGAATAGATGCCTCCATTCGTAACTTAGAGATGCAAGTGGGTCAACTCTCCACCATGCTCACTAGCAGACAGCAAGGATCATTGCCAAGTGATACAGAAGTGAATCCTAAAGAGCATGTCATGGCCATAACTCTTCGTAGTGGTAAGACTTTGGATGAACCTTCTGAAGTTGTCAAGAAGGTGCCTAGT
This sequence comes from Cercis canadensis, assembly GCA_003255065.1. Lineage (NCBI taxonomy): Eukaryota > Viridiplantae > Streptophyta > Magnoliopsida > Fabales > Fabaceae > Cercis > Cercis canadensis. The sequence continues at coordinate 74,596 of QAOA01007237.1, read as the reverse complement.
AAGCCAGTTGAGCCTGAGGTAAAAGAAGACACTCCAGTGGAAACTCATGTGACACCTGTGGGGAAAACATCTAAGTTATTCCTAGATAATCCTCCACCATATGTTCCACCTCTTCCGTTCCCTCAGTGATTCCAGAAGAAGAAGCTGGATAATAAATTCTGTAAATTTTTGGAGGTGTTCAAGAAGCTGCATATCAATATCCCATTTGCAGATGCTTTGGAGCAAATGCCTTGCTACATGAAATTTATGAATGAGATTCTCTCAAATAAAAGAAAGCTAGCGGATTATGAGACTGTGGCACTTACTGAGGAGAGCAGTGCAATCTTACAAAAGAAATTGCCACCAAAATTAACAGATCCAGGGAGTTTCAATATTCCTTGTTCTATTGGCAATATATCTTTCGGTAAGGCACTTTGTGATCTTGGTGCTAGTATTAACCTCATGCCTCTTTCTGTTTTTAGGAAATTGGGTATAGGAGAAATAAAGCCAACCTCCATCTCCTTGACATTGGCGGATAGATCAATCAAGTATCCAAGGGGAATCCTGGAGGATGTATTGGTGAAAGTGGACAAGTTAATCTTCCCAGCAGACTTCGTTGTGCTTGACATGGAGGAGGACAAAGAAATCCCAATTATTCTTGGTCGTCCATTTTTAGCAACTGGGAAAGCTCTTATTGATGTGCAAAAGGGCCAACTTACTTTGAGAGTGCAAGGTGATCAAGTGTCCTTCAAAGTTTTCAAAGAAATAAAGCATCCGGAAGAAGTGAGTGTCTGTTGTAAAATTGACACTATAAATGGAAGCAATAAATTACAAGACCCAGTTGGAGCTCACACCATGGGAACGAAAAACAAGGAGAAGCCTCCTGATTTAGAGGTCAAAGATGACAAAATTCCCAAGAAGCCAATGACTGGACCAGGGCCTATAGCTGAATCTCACAAGAAAAACAAGAAAAAGAAGCCGTCATTCCAAAAGATTCTTTTAGAGCATCTCAGAAAATCTGCTTGTTTTGGAGATGGAAATAAAGTTTGGAGCTTAAAAGAGACTTGCCAACAATCCAAAGCTCAAAGAAATAGTGGAGTAAAATTCCAGAAGTCTTCTACTGCTATTTTTGATCCTGGTTAATTTATTCCAGAGACAGTCAGGCTGAGGACTATAAAACAAGCGCTTTTTAGGAGGCAACCCAATCTTTTTAACCCTTTCTCTTAATTTTTGTTTAGTTATTTTATTTTATTTTCATGCTTGTGTGTTTAATTTTTTTTATGTTTTAGGTATACAATCCATAACTTTTATTCCCCCCAACAACTCCACCTGATGAAGATGCAAAGTGATCCATCTCCATTTCAAGGAAGTCCTCACATCTTTTTCTTCTTTGTTTTAAACATTGAGGACAATGTTTCCTTTAAGTTTGGGGGTGGGGAATTATTTTCTGAGCTGCTGTATTGATTTGCACTTAACTTATTGGGTATCTTTAAATGCTTTTCTAGGTAGTTTTTATGTTTAAATTTTATTTTTCTTTAAGTTTAGTAGAATAGAGTGAAATTTTTTGTTTAACCTTAGGCTAATGATAAAACTGATTTTCATTGTTCATAGCTCTAGAAAAATGATAGATTTTGTGTTTGTGTTTTTGATTAACTCTTGTGTTAATTTTTGTCTGACTAGAATTTCCTGAATTATTGAGCACATAGCCTTGTTTATTTGAAATCTACATGCTTAGAGATGATTATGTGAATTAAGTCATTTCAAAAGCTCACAGAATGCTAGAACTTGCTTGATTGTCAGTCGAGGCGAAATCCTAGGCTGCACAATATTAGGGAGATGATTTAGGCTATTTTTGTTTTGTTTGAGCCTTTCTAGCTATCCCTTTGTGTGATATTTTATCCCTAGCATACCTCATTGCGCTTAATTTAGCCTGTTTCTTTGTCACCTATACTGATCATATCCCTTTGTATGATCTTTTGTCTTGAACCTTTCACCTAAAATACATTTTCAGTCTTAAGAGCATCTAGAGCTAAGAAAATTAAGGAGGATTGGTGAAGAAAAGAAAAGGAAGATTTCAATGAAATGGCCACCAAAGAATGAAAAATCAAAAGCTACATCCCTGCTGTAAAGAAAAAAAAAATATTTTGCAATGAAAAGAAAAGACATTTGTGCAAATATTGAAAAGAAACAAAAAGAAAAAAGAATGTCTTAGAAAGCATTAAGTATGGAATGTAGTGGCCCAAAAGTAAGAATTCTATTCGTGGATGGCAAAGTAAAGAAGAAAATAAGTTTGGGGGAGTTAGAAGTGAAAAGAAAGAAATGAGCTCTTAAAATTTGCTCTAAACTGAATTTGTGTGATGGGTGAGTTAAGCCATATGTTTATCCATCATCCTACCATTAACCCAACCACACATTACAAGCTTATCAAAAGTCCTTTTGATCCTCAATATTGTGAAATGCCTACATTAGTGGAGATTGACATGAAAAGCAAGCATATGGGGTTCTGAGAGAATAAAAGTGGAGAATATATGTTTATGAGCTTATTTGCATATTCTGATTTAAGTGAAGAGAGTAGGGTAAGCAAGGGCTATACTTACACACACAGAGGAAATTTTAGTGAGATTGAGATGAGATTGACTTTGGGTTGAAATTATACACATTCATGTTATCTTGAAAATTTTCTAGGAGTTGTGCTTAATAGAGATCTTTGAAGCCTGTATGGTTAGTAAATAAATTTTTCACTTTGTTAGTTAGTTGTTGAGTTTAATTTTATTTTTCTTTTTCTTTGCTCGAGGACGAGCAAATGTTAAGTTTGGGGGTATTTGTTGAGTGGCTTTTATATCCACTTTTTAGATATCCTTTACTTAAGTATTTGATTGTTTATTGAGATTAATCATCATCTAATGTGATCTTTTATGTTAAATTGTAGGTTTCATAGGTTAGAATGAAGAATTGAAGAATTGAGAAGTTTTGGGGACAGAATTCAAGGGTTGCGGCGCTCAAAACCTAGGGTTGCGGCCCCTGGAGCATGAAACTTAAAACCAGGACAGCAGCTCAGGGGTGCACCCCTTGAACAGTAGCGCCGCACCCCTCAAAATACAGAGGTGCGGCGCCCAAAAGTGAAAAGAAGCAAATTTCTTCCAGCGAATCAGAGGTGCAGCGCCCAAACTTCAAAGGTGCGGCGCCCGAATTTAATTCTGCAGACGCGGCTTATTTTCTCATGGGTTTTAGGGCCTTAGAGTGAGGGGTATAAATAGGAAAGCTAGGGAATTAGAAAGGGGTTTGTTCTTAGACACTTTTGGAGGCACAAAGGAGGCAAAGCAAGGATTGAAGGGAGGAGATGCAAGACTGATTTAACCTTCAAACCAGAGTTTTTCCTCTTTTACCTTTGAATCATGTCTCAATTTTATTCTTTCTTGTTCTCTTCATCTAGTATGAACTAATTCTCTTATCTAGGGTACGATGTAGCCTAATTAGGACCAGCTGTAGTTTCTTATGAAGTTAATTTCATTATTTATCTCTTAAATTTGAGCGTTTATCTCTTCTCTGAATGCTTCTGATTGTCTGGCCATTAATTAGATGAATTGTTAATCACAATGAGACCGGAAGAAAAGTTGTGTGTCAAGTTCCTTGGGGTAAATGTCATGAGTTACATGGAGGATAGGAATATACCTCTATGCCTCATGTAATCAGTTAAAAAGATCCACAAAACTAAATGAATTCATAATTATTGTAACTCGTATAGGGATATACAAGGTTAGTAGTTAAGGGATATTTACACTAGACCTTGGGAGAGGCTAGTGAATAAATTAGGAAATCTTGATTAGCAAATAGGAGGATAAATTGGAGTTAATGGAATATGGAATGAAAGCTGGGAGTAATTATGGTGAAATCGGAACCCTAGGTGTTTCTCTCTTGCTGAATCTATCATTTTTCTGGTTTAATTTGCTATTTTTCTGGTTTACATTGTTTTCATTCTATTTTTAGTTGTTTCATTGAAATATCTCCTTATCGATTGATTAGATAAAGCTAAGGTTAACCCTCTTTCGGTAGTTGGTACATTAATCCTCGTGGGAACAATAAATTGATCTCATTTTATTACTTGCAAACGACAACGTACATTTGCGTTGGAATTTTCACAACAATGTTTGAGGGATAAAAATACATAAAGCTCTACAATATTGAAAAAGGGTTACTTTGTCATTAATCTTGAATTTGTTTAATGATACAACAACATCAACCATAATGATTTGTCCTTCATGCAAATTTTCACGTGAACGAAAGGCTAATTCAAAAATTGATGATATAGATGTTATGATGTCATCAATACTATGCTTTTATTCTCTTTGTAGCAAATTGGGATCTTACAGAAGCACATAGCACAATTGGACCAGGGATCTCTAAAATATATTGAGATCCTAGATTCACATTCTCATTCTTTCATATTCTCACTTAAAAGATTTAGCTCTATCTATCATTGACAAAAAAATAATTGCAATTCACAACTTAAATTATTGCATGGGGAAATGAGCCATTATCCGACCCTTTCAATCTTAAACCTTCAAGAAACATGCCATCATTTTACTTCTTTCTTGTGAATGTTTCTATTAATATAATCTCAAAGCTATAAACATCTACTTTTGTAGAAAAGAAAACACCTTTTTATCCAAACTCTGCATTTCAATTCAAGTTACTAGTCATAGCACTTTTCAATGGAAAATAGGAAGAAGNAAATTTATGTAGATGATATAATTTTTTGTGCTACTAATGAGCTTCTTTCTGAAGAATTTGCTAAAGCTATGCAGGGAGAATTTGAAATGTCTATGATGGGAGAACTTAAATTCTTCCTTGGTCTCCAAATTAAGCAATGCAAGGATGGTATCTTTATTAGTCAAACAAAGCATGCAAAAGAGCTATTCAAGAAATTTGGAATGGACAAGGCAAAATCAATTGAAACTCCCATGAGTACCTCAACAAAACTTGACAATGATGAAGAAGGTAAATCAGTAGATATTACCAAGTATCGAGGTATAATTGGCTCACTTTTATATCTTGCAGCCAGTAGGCCTGATATAATGCTTAGTGTTTGCTTATGTTCTTGTTTTCGAGCTAACCCTAAGGAATCTCACATGACGGCTGTCAAGAGAATCCTTAGATCTGTTATTGGTACTGTCAATGTGGGTTTGTGGTATTCTAAAGGTGCCTCAAGCAATTTGGTAGGCTTTCCGAATTATAATTATGCAGGGTGCAATACCAATTGAAAAAGCACAAGTGGAGATGCCACTTCTTCGGAAATTCTTTTGTCTCATGGCATAGAAAAAAACAAAATAGTGTGGCTATGTCAGCAGCGGATGCTAAATATGTTGCAGCTGAAAGTTGTTGGGCTCAAATCCTTTGGATGAAGTAACAACTACAAGACTTTAGGCTTAACTTGAAACAAATTCCAATTAGGTTTGATAATACAAGTGCTATAAATTTGTCTAAAAATCCTATTATGCACTCTAGAAAAAAGCACATTGACATTAGACATCATTACATTAGAGACCACGTTCAAAAAGGGGATATTTCTATGGAATTCATTCAAGCTGAATTTGAGCTTGCTGATACTTTTACAAACCCCTTAATGAAGAACGATTTTTCTTTATTCAAAGAGAACTTGGAATGTCTAATAGCAATGAACTTTGATATTGTGACCCCAAGGTGCTAAACTTGCTTTAATGTGTGTTGATTATTATTTTTTTCTTCTTATACTTTCACTAACTTAAGCATTGGACAGTCCATCAAATTTTTTCTGTAGGTCCATTCCTCATTTGGTGGATGGAAAGGTGTGCAAACTCAAGTTGCTATATGTATTTGTACTCTATCCTTTTTGAATGATGTCAAAGGGGGGAGAATGCACCCATGTTTATTGTGCTATGCTAGAACCGAGAACCTTTATTTACTATGTTTATCACTTTTAGGATCTACTATGATATTTTAACTATGATTATGAGCTTGGTTCTTTAAGAAATCTTAAAAGGTACGCATAGAGTAAGGGGGAGACTTTCATTAAGTTATTGATCTTTTGTCTTGTCTCACTACTTGCTCTCATTATTGTTAATTGTTTGTCATTATCAAAAAAAGGGAGATTGTTGGCCCCAAGGTGTTGTTTTGATGATGNTGCACATTGAGGAATCTATTCATGTTGTATTTGATGAAACTAACTCTCTTAATCCAAGAAAGCATGATGATAAAGCTGCAGAAATTCTTGAGTCTACAAGCTTAAAAATCAATGAAAAGGAGCAAGAAAATAATAATGAACCCTCACGAGAAGAGAATAACTAAGTAGAAAGAACACAACCTCAAAGAAAATGGGGAATTATGAAGAGTCATCCAATCGATCAAGTGATAGGTGAGGTAACCAAAGGTATGGCTACAAGGAGCTCTCTTAGAAATATATGCAACCATTTAGCTTTCTTATCTCAAATTGAACCTAATAAAGTTGAGGAGGCCATAGAGGATGAAAGTTGGGCTCTTGCTGTGCAAGAGGAATTGAACCAATTCGAAAGGAATGAGGTTTGGGAGTTGGTCCCAAGACCCACTAATCATCCATTCATTGCCACCAAATGGGTATTTAGAAATAAACTTGATGAAGGTGGTATTGTTGTAAGAAACAAGGCCATATTGATTGCCAAAGGGTACAACCATGAGGAAGGCATTGATTATGATGAAACCTTTGCTCCGGTTACTAGACTTGAGGCTATTTGTATTCTACTTGCTTTTGCTTGTATCATGGATTTTAAATCGTATCAATTGGATGTTAAAAGTGCTTTTCTAAATGGCTTTATAATGGAAGAAGTTTATGTTGAACAACCCCCTGAATTTTTAGACTATGCTTTACCTAATCATGTGTTCAAATTCAAAAAGGCTTTATGTGGTTTAAAGCAAGCCCCATGGGCTTGGTATGATAGGTTGAGCACTTTCTTGCTTAACCAAGGTTTTTTCAAGAGGTAAAGTTGATAACACACTTTTCCCAGAAACAAAGGGGAGCAACATAATACTTGTTTAAATTTATGTAGATGATATAATTTTTTGTGCTACTAATGAGCTTCTTTCTGAAGAATTTGCTAAAGCTATGCAGGGAGAATTTGAAATGTCTATGATGGGAGAACTTAAATTCTTCCTTGGTCTCCAAATTAAGCAATGCAAGGATGGTATCTTTATTAGTCAAACAAAGCATGCAAAAGAGCTATTCAAGAAATTTGGAATGGACAAGGCAAAATCAATTGAAACTCCTATGAGTACCTCAACAAAACTTGACAAAGATGAAGAAGGTAAATCAGTAGATATTACCAAGTATCGAGGTATAATTGGCTCACTTTTATATCTTGCAGCCAGTTGGCCTGATATAATGCTTAGTGTTTGCTTATGTTCTTGTTTTCGAGCTAACCCTAAGGAATCTCACATGACGGCTGTCAAGAGAATCCTTAGATCTGTTATTGGTACTGTCAACGTGGGTTTGTGGTATTCTAAAGGTGCCTCAAGCAATTTGGTAGGCTTTCCGAATTCTAATTATGCAGGGTGCAATACCAATTGAAAAAGCACAAGTGGAGATGCCAGTTCTTCGGAAATTTTTTTGTCTCATGGCATAGAAAAAAACAAAATAGTGTGGCTATGTCAGCAGCGGACGCTAAATATGTTGCAGCTGAAAGTTGTTGTGCTCAAATCCTTTGGATGAAGCAACAACTACAAGACTTTAGGCTTAACTTGAAACAAATTCCAATTAGGTTTGATAATACAAGTGCTATAAATTTGTCTAAAAATCCTATTATGCACTCTAGAACAAAGCACATTGACATTAGACATCATTACATTAGAGACCACGTTCAAAAAGGGGATATTTCTATGGAATTCATTCAAGCTGAATTTGAGCTTGCTGATACTTTTACAAACCCCTTAATGAAGAACGATTTTTCTTTATTCAAAGAGAACTTGGAATGTCTAATAGCAATGAACTTTGATATTGTGACCCCAAGGTGCTAAACTTGCTTTAATGTGTGTTGATTATTATTTTTTTCTTCTTATACTTTCACTAACTTAAGCATTGGACAGTCCATCAAATTTTTTCTGTAGGTCCATTCCTCATTTGGTGGATGGAAAGGTGTGCAAACTCAAGTTGCTATATGTATTTGTACTCTATCCTTTTTGAATGATGTCAAAGGGGGGAGAATGCACCCATGTTTATTGTGCTATGCTAGAACCGAGAACCTTTATTTACTATGTTTATCACTTTTAGGATCTACTATGATATTTTAACTATGATTATGAGCTTGGTTCTTTAAGAAATCTTAAAAGGTACGCATAGAGTAAGGGGGAGACTTTCATTAAGTTATTGATCTTTTGTCTTGTCTCACTACTTGCTCTCATTATTGTTAATTGTTTGTCATTATCAAAAAAAGGGAGATTGTTGGCCCCAAGGTGTTGTTTTGATGATGAACAAACAAATTTATAAAGTGTATTTGAGCTAAAATGATTTCAAGTTTGAATGATGGTGAAATAAGTTGAGAAATCTAAGTTGGAAGCAAAGAGTTCACTACTTTAAGGCAGAGAGCAAATAGTTGACTACTTCAAACTTAAAAGAGTTTCAGACTCTAAGAACCCATAAGACTCAAAAGAGTCGACGACCTATCATATGGGAGTCGACTACTTGGCCTTGGGCAGCCGTTTACATTAGGGTTTGAGCAATTAATTCTCTCCAATAGCTAGAATTGATTTGCGGCTATAAATAGGAGTTCTCAAGGCACTCCAAGACATAAGAGAAGAGACTAAAATTGTACATAGCTATTATAAGTTTTCTTTACCTTTATTGTTAGATTCTTCTCCATAGAGCTTCATCTTTGTAATCAACTCTTTAGAGAGAGATCTGGGTTTTCTATTTTGTTTCATAAACAAAGGTTCTTGTAATAAGGAAGTGGTTCTCTGGGTGTGAGATTCAAGAAAGAGAGAGGATCCCTTGAGAGTCTAGATATAGAGGCGGTATCCTCTTGAGAAAGGAGTGTGTGATCACTCGCTTTGTAAAGGCTTGCAAGTGCCCAAGAAATCTTGCAGAGATAGTGAATAGCTCAAGGGTAGGTTGAGGGAGAGGACGTAGGCTTGGATTAGAGCCGAACCTCTATAAATTCTGTGTTTGATCTCTCTATCCCTACTCCCTGTAATTTCTTCACACTTGCTTATACTTGTTTAGATCTAGAATTACTTGGTTCTATTTATATTGCTAAGATCTAAATTGCCTTGGATCTAGATCTGTGTATCTCTTGTTTATTTCCAAAAGTTTGTGATCACCCAATTCACCCCCCTCTTGGGAGATTGCACTGTATAACAATCAACGGTAGGAAAATGCCAAGCTAAACGGTTTTGTGCCTGCACTCAATTATTAACTGCAGCAAAATCATGCTATGTTTGGGTGACACATGTGAACAGAATCATATTAACTTAAGAATTAATTACTTGTAGGTAAATAGCAATTACAATTGAAATCAAAGAGATTTGAATAGGGGAAGGGGGTGAACAAACTAGTCTTATAATTAGAAGTATGTTTCACTGAGCTAGAACTCATGCTCTATGTTGTGATTGGTTGACACAATTTGGCAAAACATTATTTGGCAACTAATTTGCTTTGATGAATCAGAAAAGGTTGTGGAAAATATGGGTCATGAAGAGGATGTCAATCTCAAGGCATGCTGGACTAAGATAGTCTTTATTAATTGGTTGCAGCATAACTAGCTAAAGCTCTATCTTATTCATAAAATATTGATAGTTCATTATTCACAAAGAATAAAACATGAATAGGAGAGTATTAAGATCCATAGAACTATTAAAATGCTTGAATTCTTAATTATAGTGGTTTCTTCTGATGCTACATAAAGTTTTGAAGCATGGTGAAAAATAGAAAAGCATATCAGCTGGAAGATACGATGGATTAGTATATAGCATTCTTAGTTCTTAACTATTGCTAGCTAATCTGAAATTTGTGCCCAAGAGTAATATGAGGAAGAAAAGTAGAAAACACAAACAAGGTGAATATGAGATTTTAGCAGAATCCGTGCCGCTTCATTTTTGCAAGGCTTTTGTCATTATAAACACTATTTTCTGTCCTGTTCTTAAATGGTAATATGCTTTTTAGTTATTGTTGGCAACATTTTACTAGCCAAGAGGGTTCTGTTGTTATCAATTTAAAAGGAAATTGTACTCTTTCTTTTCTGTAATGCTACTTAACTATGTGCTATACACAAATCGCATTGCTTCACACTTCGTACAATTCAGGAGAAAATAAGAATGAGAGCAAACTTTTCTCTAGACCAATTATGGTGAGTATACTTTTTTATTTGGTTGCAGCCTTAGAGTTGAAAGGTTGCAACAATTCTAACATTTCTACTCTGCTTAATTAACAACAATTTAGAATAAAACTCCCCATATATATACTACTTACATAAGAAATAATAAGTTCATTAATTTCATTATAATGAAAAATCGTGAGATCACTAGGTCAACCTTATGAAAAATCCTAACACTAGGTCAACCTTGGAAACAAATACGTGTTCACTTGAGCTACTGTTTACTCATTGCCTAACCTTTGTTTGATTTATATCTATAACAATTGACACTAGTGTAATTTTTTTTTTTTGACAAAGTTAGATAGTTATCATTAAAGTTAAGGCCAAGAGTTACAGAAACAACTCCACAAAATGGCATACAAGCCAACAACACACTCCTAGGCTCTGTTTGGGAGTTTTTTTGGAGGGGAGAGGAGAGGAGAGGAAAGGGAGGGAAAGGAAGGGAAAGGAAGGGAAAGGAAAGAGAGGGTTTTGATCTCCTTTGTTTGGATGATTAAAATGAGAAAAAAGAAAGGAAAATGAAGGAAAAGTCTTATTGTAAAGTATTTTTACTAATTTACCCTTTATTATTAAAATCGACATATTTAATATAAAATTAAATAATATAATACACTTATTTCTTTTTTTCTCTAAACTAATTAATTAATAAAACTAGAAAATAAATTAAATACTTTTCTAAAAAATTAAATTAATCAACAAATTAATTATAAATCATCTTAACATATTATAAAACAATGATTAAACATAACAGTAAAAGTTCAAATTGAGGCAATTTGATCACAAGAAAAAATATATATAAAAAAACTAACAACTCTCAAGTCACATGAAATATCTAACAACTCCCAAGTCTTTAAATGTGACCATTTCATACGATAATAAGCCCTAATTAAATATGAACTATTCAAAAAAAAAATTAAACTAGTCCACTTCAAATCATAAGGTGATTTACAAGTATTATAGAATAGTAACATAGCTCTTTAAAATTGAGAACTAGTTGCTCAGAAGAGCCAATTAAATATAACACATTTAAATATAGTGTTTCGATTAACTTCTTCCTGCTTTGAAGTATAAAATGTTCTTAGCATATATATATGGAATTTGTTCTTGGTCTTTCAGAGTTCTATAACAGACATTGCCATGTAAATTTCCTTGCCTAGTTTTTCCTTTGATCAGGTCTGAAATGTGCAATGGTTCCCCTCCCGCCCCAAGAAAATAAGCCAGCAAAGGGGGAAACCAGAGCATAAATCATTCAGATACATGTGTGAAGCTATAAATAATTAAATACAAGGGATATGAAAAGTAAACTAAACCCAAGATTTGTACATTCAAAGTCAATAATTTTTCCAGTCTCCCATGATGCAAAGTACAACATAAGTTTTCTGAGCCTTGACCTTGAATTAGTTTCACTTTCTGCTGCAAAACAATCGGGAACTTGAATGAGGGAGCCTATACATGTATAGAAAGCTTCACACCAAAGCTATATTTGCACAGCTCATTGCAGTCACAGCAATACTAATATTATTTGAACTAATATCGAACATGCAGATAATAGACAGGAAGATGCATATAGATTCTACTTCAAATACTTCAGAAATTAGTCCTATATATCATCCAGTTTAGAGAGTTTAACAAAAATGATAACGTCTGTCGCAACGTCCCTTTCGGGAGCGCGATGCGGAGTGGCGAGATCCCCCCACGCGAGAAGGAATAAAAAGTTAACAATATGCAATGATATGTAAGAAAAGAATGGAGTCGCCACCAATCATTTTATTCTATTTTTAGCAAATAGAATGGTGTGATTGGACACCTAAATAATTTGGTCCACGTTCAGAGCTTGGATTCGGGGGTTGATTACGTGTAGGGAAGGTACTAGCACCCTACGACGTCCGTTCTTAGAACGGTTACCCATTTAATCACTAGTTATCTTTTTAAATGAATTAAGTTAGTCCTAAAATTTTGTTAGGTTCTACCAGCACTTCTGGAAAAAACCTAAAGGATGTTTCAAGACTATTAGGTAAAGTTTGTGATTGTCATTACAATCATCCCCCAATCTATTCTATCATAAGCAATATTTAGCAATCTCACTAATTAAGTGATATCTAGATACATGAAAAATAATTTATGTGTTTATGAAATGTTTAAAGTTCGTGATAAAGATTTTTATTGGAGGTATTTCTTTAAGTCCACCAATCTACTTGGAAAGACTAAAGTGACACTCCTCACCTCCGGAGTATCAAGGAATCACTGTCATTACAGTTATCCTTAACTATTCTTTCGTCGGTACTTTTTAACTCATATAAAGGTAATTAAAGCTAAAATATTATATTTAGAAAATGTTTGTTTGAAAATTATGCCCCGACAAAGATTTTTATTAGGGATTGATCTCATGCCCTGCCAGTACCTCTGGCCAAACTAAGGACATCCCTTTACCTCCGGAATATCGAAACCTCGTCATTATCATGACTAATTTCAATTATTCCCTTGTCAGTAATCTTTTTCTAACATAATTAAAAATAATGTTAAGATGTAAGGAGATGAATTATAATGTAATAAATTAATACTATAAATGTGGTAATTAAAAGGATAAAGACGATATTGAGAATTTTATTTGGCCACACCAATAACCTTGGCATAATCAAGAAATTTATCTCTCACATCAAGAACATTAGAAAAAATTGTCAACACAATTTTTCTAACTTAATCCGTCGTCNATCCGTCGTCGGGCTTTAACTTTATTTACAACAAAGAAAATTAAGTATAATATGCATAAAGCGTAAAATAAAATAAACAAAGACCCTAAGATAAAGAGTAATAATAATAATAATTAAAGAATGAATAAAAATTATAAAACAACAAAAAAAATTAATTAGAATGATCTAAAACAAATAAAATAAATGTATTTGGACCAAATTCTATTTTAGCCCAATTAATTATTAAAACAACATTAAACAAAATAAAAATATAAGTAGTATGTAAAATAAATAGGCCCAATCTAAATAACACTTAGAACAAAAGCTGAAAAATGTTGGGCTACTAGCCCAATTCGTGGGCTTGGTCCAATAGCAACAAAAATTAGAAACAAAAGGCCCATTTCATACTAAGTTGAAGTAAAAACTATGACTAATGGACTCCTCTAATGTGGCCCACGAAAATTAGTCCAAAATAACACATGGACCGGCCCAATAACATACAAAAACACAACAAGTCTATAATGGGCTGCAAACATAACAACAACCCAAATAAATAACAACACAAACCAAAACAAAAAAAGAAACTCAATCAATTAATAAAAGAAATCTGAAATAAGTAACTTAAGCCCAAATGAAATACAACCCATTCAGCAAAAAAACAAGAAGAGGCCCACGAAAATTCAGCATACAAAGAGGCCTCACAAAAAATAAGAACATGAAACCAATGGATAAATAGGCCCACGAAAATTAGTCCAAAATAACAAATGGACCGGCCCAATAATATACAAAAACATACTAAGTCTATAATGGGCTGCAAACATAACAACAACCCAAATAGATAACAACATAAACCAAAACAAAAAAAGAAGCTCAATCAATTAATAAAAGAAATCTCAAATAAGTAACTTAAGCCCACCGAAAGTCAGAAACCAAAACCCAAACAAAACAAAAGCCAAAAAAACACATAACCCAATTAAATAAAAGAAAAGCCTACACATATATTTACAGAAATTTCAAATGGAATTAAAACACAAAAGGTTCAGCAACCAGGATAGACGACGTGGGGAGAAAAGAGAAAGAAGAGAGGGGGAGAGAGGAGAGGGGACTTCGCAGGAGAGGGAGAGAGAAAGAACATGGCAGAGAGAGGAAGACATGCAAGGAAATATCCCTCTAAACCATGGCACATGTAAGAAAACTCTTTCTTTCTACCTCAAATTTTCTAAAAGAACTTTATCTGTCTCTCTTTTCTTCTCTGGAAATTCTGTTTCTCTCTAAAATTCTTTCTCTTTCTAAAATTCTTCATTCTATTTTAGTTTCCCTTTGTCTAAATTAACTTCCATTATGCTTAACCTATGATTGCATGCATATACCGAAAAAATTTAATTTCTTGGTTTTTACTCTCTTTAACAAATTGGGGGTTTGGGGACTTCTCTCTAATTTGGTATTTTTGCTCTGTGTAGTGCTTAATCAACCAGAAAAATAAAATATTTACACAACAAAGAGAGGCAAGATAGTGCTAGTACCTGAGATGAAAATTTTGGAGATGAAAATCTTGCTTATTGGTTGTTTGGTGTTTTCGGTATTTTACTCTCTGTTTGTTGCTTGCCTCTTGTTCTCCCACGATGTCTGTATATTATACTGTGTTATGTGTATTGCCTATTTCCTCTTTCTGTTCACTCTTCCCTTTGTGTATTATCTCCTTTTCCTCTGTTTTGTGAGGCTTTTTATAGCCAAGATTTTGCGCAAGTTCCCTGGCTCATTGATGAGCTTTCCTGGTTTTAAGCTGGAAATGGGACTGTAGGNACAGGAAGATGCATATAGATTCTACTTCAAATACTTCAGAAATTAGTCCTATATATCATCCAGTTTAGAGAGTTTAACAAAAATGATAACGTCCAATAAATAAAAACTGAAAAGAAAAATGCTGTCTTCAAATTATCTTGTTAATTCCAAAAATAGTTTCTTCAGCAAACACATTTCAGTACTTAACATGCACATTTAGTTCCCTGAATAGAAGATTCCAAGGGAACTAGTTCACAAAAGCTTAAAAGCTTGTTACGGGATTAAAACAGGAAAAGTATAACATGGCCAGTACATTATATAAATTCCCCAAGTAATTCTGAAGAGAAAAAAATTCTTGAATACACCAATAAGGGAAAGAAGATAAATGGTGAAATAGATGGAGAAAAAAAATGAATGAAAACAATACAAGACTATGAGAATTTTCCTTCTCATTATTTGGGATGGAAAGGAAATGATATATTCATTCTCTTACTTGATTTTATCAATGAAATGAGAGGAGATGGATGCAAACAAATGGTGCAGCTCATGAAACTGATGCATTCATTTTCATTTCTTTCATTTTGTTTGAAAATTTTCTATCTTTATCTCAAATTTAAGTTACGGTTAAGCTGTCTATTTCATCCTATAACTCTCATCTTATTAGTTTTCAACAATATTTAATCATGAGATGTTGGTAATGGAGTACTGAGAAATGAGAAGGAAGAGTGAATATTAACTCAGTCTAATCTGATCAATGGTGGATTGGGCCTCTGACTGAGTTTGGAAATTGACCCAGTAGGACATATCTCAATAACTTTACCTTGCTTAATTCAATCTATAGAATAAATGAGGTGATAGGGACAAGGCAGTAGTACTAGATTTCTTTTTGTGATAAACCTCTTAATACTGACAAAAATGTTGCCTAACTTGAGTGCTGGATTTCTTTTGTGCATGCTTGTGTCAAAGATTCTCATCCCTTTTCACTCTTATTTCTAACTCCACTAATGGGACAATCTACATCAAAATGTAATGTCCAGTAGTTTCTTAGCTAAAGATAATGATAAAATGACATCTATAGAATATCTTTGAATTCTATTTGATTAAGTCATCTACCATATCTGCTTTGCTTAGCTAAAGATATCTTAAAAGATCTCCAAGTTGTTTCTCGAAGCTTGCAGAATATAACTAATACTTCTGTTTTGAAAGAATTGGAATTCAAGTCCCAGAAAATGTGAAAATCATATCAGAGTTGATAATACTGATTCATTTCCAGAGCTAAGTCAAGTTCCAAGGTGAATAAGTTAAGCCAGAATTTAGCCAACATCAACATGAATCTTGATCAAATTAGTGACTCAAAGTCCAAGGTAAACTCAAGGCAGAAACAGAACATACATCAAAATGTGATTCACAGGCAATGGGAAAATGGTGAATCAGTAATTTCTAAAGGCTGGTAGGCAAGAAGTTGTTCTACAAAGAATATACCTTGGAGAAGAGGAGCTTCAATTAAGAGCAACTTGCCACAAAAATCAGTAATAGCACCTGTTAGTCCCACAAGTTTCTGAACCTGTTTTGATAATAACAATAATGTCTTAATTTCTTATATGTGTTGTTTGTCTTGTTGTTATTAATCTTTGCTATGTTTTCTAAGTTGTATCCAGCTCAACCATCAAATGAGTCCTAAACAACTTGTTCTTCAAAACCAGTTCTGGCTTATATGATAGGACTATGAGATTGCTGATGTGGACATGACTGTTTGCGGACTTCGGGCCAAAGTTGCCCTTTTGCTTATCTGACTAAGAGTTGTACTCTCAGCAAATAGGAAATATCCTTCTATTTGCTTTTGGAAAATCTCAAGTATCAAGAAAGGTGTTTCTACTCTCTTACACAAAGAGAAACTTTTTGGACAAAAAGGACAAAAGGAGGGTGACTGATGGACAAGGGGTCAGCCGGCTGATGGGTTCTTTTTTCCCTCACCATTTGACCTTTCACGTGCAAGGGAAGCCAATAAAGCAAGAAGGCATCAAGTAGTCAAGACACTCATGAAGAATAGAAGAGAAGAAACACACGAGAAAAGAGAGAGAAGGAAGCCATTGTTAGAAAACTAAGCTTTGCATCTTCTTCTTCCTACTCTCGGATATCTTCATGTATCAAGATCCTCATTGTTTCATATATACTCTTTGAGAGAGAGTTTCTTCTTGGGGCTAAACCAAAACACTTGGGTTTTGTATCTTGGATTTCTATGGGAAAAATCCATGGGTGTGATCTCTAGAGTGAGAGAGAGTAAGTTCATGGTGAGCTTGGAAAACAAAAACCATGGGTGCTAAGCTTGAAGAAGCTTGTAAAATAAACTTGGTGTAAAGCTTGGAGAAACTTGAGAAATAACCTTGAAAGTATAGTGGAACCCCATTAACATGGGAGAAGTGGATATTGGCATGTTAGGCCGAACCACTATAAAATCTCTGTCTAGTTCTTTCTTACTTTGTCTTTGCTTCTCTGGTTAATCCTCTGTTTTAATGGTGTGTGGTTTATAAAGTCTCTGTTTGATTATTCAAGTCTGGGATTTGTAGAAGAACTTGTTTGTAAGAACTAGTTTTCGTTAACAAGTTCTTAAACAAATCTGCTATTTGAATCAGTTTTAATAAGCAATTTTTAATTAATTCCTATTCCCCCCCCCCCCCCCCAGGAATAGATCCTGCACTCTCAGCACCAACACCAGAAAATGGACTATGTACATTTGCAAAAAATTGATACAACTTCATCTAAGGATTGCAAAAATGGACTGTGCAAGGATGAAACAGTCCTAGGCCCCGACTTCATCCAAATGTGATTCATAGGCAAGGATGAAATAAATTCACAAGGGAGGTATTGCAAGTGGCACTGCCCAGCAAACCATGGGTGTCCAAGTGCCATTCATTGGTACTAAAGGCTAGAGTTCCTTTTGAGACATGCTTGGATAGTAAAGGCATGGATAGATGAGTGAAGGTGAAGCCTATGGTAGATGAGAAGGTCTATATGGGCAAGTCAAAAATCATGCAATTGTTTTGCTCCCTATGGTTGTCATCATATGCTGCACTGAAGGCTCGCAGGTCATATGGTCTAGAAGGGTAATGAAGGATGAGTGTCCTAATTTTTGAGAGTTCAACAGTAGGTTATTTACATATCTAACGGCTAAACCTCTCACTAGTAGACCATATATAAGACTTTTATGGGAAGTCCTCAATATTTGCCCACATTCTAACTCAAGTATAAGCAATTCTAGACAACCAAAAAGCGTTTGCCAATTTTTCACTGTACTTAATAACATATTGAGAAGATCATTATAGGTGACTACTAGAAACATGGTTTTTTAAAAAATTAAGTAGCATCTAATAATTTCTCTCAGCTATTCACTTCATTAAGTAAATGGTCATCAATCTGCAATTTATGTTCACCACAAAATAGTTTCCATATCAGTGTAGAAAACTAACTATATGTACAGATCATGCATCCCCCATAAATAATAATCAGTAATTTTCAAGGGTTAAAACTTACTAAACAAACTACTAAGATAGAGTTTTCCCAATCTCCAGAACAATGAATATGACAAAGGAAACTATATTAAACCAGATACCCATATCCTAGTTCAATAATGCAATCAAACAAAGGAACATGAGAGACACAAAAATTAGCAATCAAACAGAGGAACATGATGCCGACACTGCTTCCTTCTTCCTTGTTTCAGAAAGTGTATATGGGGATAAGGGTTCGAGGGTAGAAGAAAGATTACCTAACTCAATATCAAAACTAAAACATAAACCAGATACCCATATCCTAGCTCAATGATGCAATCAAACAGAGAAACATGAGAGGCACAAAAATTAGAAATCAAACAGAGGAACATGATGCCAACACTGCTTCCTTCTTCCTTGTTTCAGAAAATGTATATGGGGAGAAGGGTTGGAGGGTAGAAGAAAGATTACCTGGAAGTGGACTACAGAGCAATCAGTGACGGCGATCAACGGCGTCGAGGTTGGGTTTGTTTCTGGAATGAAGGGAGGCAGAGGCGTCTGAGAGATACGTAGAGAAGAAAGGAGAGTATCGGGTTTGTGTGGGACGCAAGTGAGGAATTTTCAAAAAAGTTTAGGGGTATAATAGTCATTTGCATAGTTTTCCTCTCCAAACCCTCCGATTTGGAGGAACACGGGAGTTGGTCAAAAAAGGATTCCGGGGGTTGCAATTTTTCCCCTTGTTTCCTTTCCTTTTTCAAGTTAGATCTCCCAAACAAAGGAGAGGAGAGCTTTATTCCTCTCCTCTCCCCTCCTAAAAAACTCCCAAACACACCCCTAAAGTGGCAACAAAAGCCAAGGAAAAAATAAAAGGTGCTATGCACCAAGAGAAACAGAAAAACAAACAAAACCCAAACTTATTAGAGGGTGCCAGAAATCTTTCCAATATGAAATTTCCTTAGCAAAGGTATCTGGAAGGGTCCCCCCAACTTTTAACATTAAAAACCAGATCATTTCGGTCCAACCATAAGTGCCACAAAATGAACACTGCGAGTTTTATATATCCATAAGGATCCGTAAGTCTTTTAAACTTACTTAGAATGAAAATCCACCACTAAGGAAGGGATGTAAAACTATGCTGATTGACAACAGAGATAACTGCCAAGTCACACATTCTTTTGAGCACTCCAACAACAAGTGAATTGCTGATTCTTCTTTAGTACCACAGACGAGACATATCTCATCAACAAAAATGCCCAACTGCCTATTTAAATTGACACCAGCGTATTTCTTCAAAAATAATTTGTCATTGGTGTGTTGCTTGATATATTTAGTTATTTACAACATTGAATAATTTCTTTGGGATTGTGATTTTTATCATTGAAATTATTAAATTATGAAAGATTATAGTGTTAATCTTGTCATGCATATCAAATTTGAGGTAAGCAAGTATAAAATCACATAAATAGTATGAGAATCTTATTGAACTAATTCAGTACAAATTGTGTTGGTATAAATATGATTAATTTAATATACATGATGCAAAAATTAAAGCTAACTGTTGATGTTATGAATAGTTTTAACGCAAAAATCTATTAAGTGCTTTAATTTTGATTGCATTTATTTATTTTGGTGAATTTTATTTATAAAAATCTTATTGAACTAATGCAGTACAAAATGTGTTCGTATAAATATGATTAATTTAATATACATGATGCAAAAATTAAAGCTAACTGTTGATGTTATGAATAGTTTTAACGCAAAAATCTATCAAGTGCTTTAATTTTGATTGCATTTATTTATTTTGGTGAATTTTATAGATGCAAAATAATCAATGAAAAACTAAAAGTGAGGCCTTTGTTGTAATTACATCGATGATGAAGGCAGAAAATCAAAGTCTCACTGCCCTCTTTATTTTTTATTCACAAAACTCTACCACATTATTTATTTATTTATTTATTTATTTTTGTATTTACATGGCAATGCAGAGGTCTGATCCATTGACCTTCTGCAAACTATATATATAGGGAAAAAACCCTAGCCCTCAGCCAAAGGAAAACACCCAGCCGCAATGCTCTAATTTCAGACAAAGCTTTTACATCAAAACCGCAAGAGGCTACTGCTTTCTACCTCAGCAACACAAGAAAGCCATGCCAAAACGTAGAGTTGTTCCACATCACCTTCATGAAGAACTCGTAGAGGTAATACTCTTAGGATTGCCGGTCAAATCTCTCACTCGATTCAGGGGCGTTTCTAAACGTTTTGATGCTGTAATTTCCGAACCCCGATTCGCTAGATTGCAGTATGAGACAGCTTGTAGAAACCCTTTTGACAACAACCGGTATGAGATCTTTGTGTTAGATAATGATCTTCGCTGCCTACAAGGTGAGACATTATCTAAAAGCGTCGTCTTTAATAACAGGTTTGAAAGCGTAGATGCTGGCATTGAGTTTGATAGTTTTGGCGTTACAACAGTCTCCTCATGCAGAGGCCTAATCTGTTTTGCTATCAATTCGTGCCAGTTTCATCCGCCTCATGTTTTCCTATGGAACTCGTTGAATAGTCACTATTATCAGGTGCCAGAACTGAGATACAACTCAATTGTTCTTCCTCTTTACAGTGGTATGGGTTTTGGGTATGATTACTTTGCTGATGATTACAAGATTGTCGTACCCTTCAGACCAAAATTAGATGATGGTACTCTAATTCAAGTTGAGGTATTTTCTTTGAGGAACCTAAATTGGAGGACGATTGTAGCAGAAAATAATCATGGTCAATTTTCCTTTCCATTCAAAAGATCTGGGATCTACTTCAAGGGCCACATTTGTTGGTTGGAATCTTGTGACGTTCAGAAAAGGAAGATAGTACGTTTTGATGTAGCCAAAGAGAAATTTTGTCTAATGGACTCACCATCCCATAATATTCCCCAGGTAAACTTAATGGAAATGGGGGTTATAGGAGGTTGCTTGTGTGTTTGCATTGGTGAAGAGGGAAAGGGTGTGGCAATGTGGGACATGAAGGATTTTGATGACGACGGGTCTTGGACTAGGATAGCCTTCATTCCTTGCAGCATATTACCAAGTTATAAATGTTGCTTGCTGCCACTGTTTGTATTGGACAATGGAGAGATTTTGATGTTCTGTCCTTTCAATGGCGATCTATCAATTTACAATTTGAAAAAAAACAACCGTAGAACCATATTCCACTCTGCAAAGGAAGAAGTTAAGGTCATTACACATTTGGAAAGCCTACTCTCTTATTTATAGTTTTTTTCCCAGGCTGGGACGATGATTGTTCATTAATCTTGATGTTTTGTAGAAGCCATAGAGACCTGCATGCTTATACATGGAATTTTGCACTGTGGTGTTATTGTCATTATTACATAGGTTTCAGGCCTAGCTATTATCAAATGGACTATGCTTTTCAGGTTTCCTTTGCTTTATTTTGCTTGACAAAAGGATTTGGAGTAATCAATTCTCCTTCTCTTTCGCTGTACTCTTATTTTACTTTTAATTGTTTTATTATGTAGTCTAGATTCTTAATTTTGTATCTCGGTTTCCTCAATTCTGTCAACAAATTTAGTTTCTCTTTTGCAAGCTTTTACTTTTGATTGCTCTCCATTCTCCAATGCAAAAGTTAATTTTATGTAGGAAGTTTAGCAAAAATCAAGAGCCAGAAATTGATCACTTTACAGCTTTAAAACTACACTACCTATTGGAGTGACTACACATTTGTGAAGCCTGCTTTCTTATTTATATTTTTCTTTGTTTTGTGATTGTTCTTTATGTGTCTAAGTACTACCCCCCCCCCNCCCCCCCCCCCCCTCTTCCTCTTTCTCTTTTGCCACTAGAAAGCACGCTTATATATTTGGCATTTTCATTGTGTTACTGAACTTATGACGTTATTGCACACTATTAACACTCATACTAGCTCACATTTTTTTAGGAAAATTTTGAGCCATATAAAGAAAGTTTAAGTTCATAATATGCTGCTAGCATTACTTTATTTTTTTTTTCTTTTGTCAAAAACCATATGACTATATTTTGTTTGACAAGAAAAAATTAAATAGGATTTATGTGAATTTAGAAATCATATGTAAATTTATGCATAGCTATGAATGTAAATGTTGTGCAAGTAGATAGCATTACTCTTTTTTAATACCCTCGCCATCATAAAAATTATCACTTAACAAACAACGTTTCACAAGCTTATCACAAATTGTAATCAGGGTCAAGGCAGCTGAGTTGATCAGCCACAAAATATTACTAAAGCTCATTTGTTTTTTGTCCCCCTTGTCTTTATTTCTCTTATTCTCTCTATGGTGTGGAGCTTCAATTTGCTCAAAAGATTTTGAAACTCAGGTCTTCATCCCATAGTAAAAATCATTAGTAAACATTCTTCAAATTTGATATCCTCTAAGAATGTGTAAAATTTTAAACTACAATTCTCTCTTTCGATAATTATCTGGTCTTTATGTGCTAATTGCTATGACCATTATATGGGCTTATATGTAGGTAATGGCTACTAGCTTAAAGAACAACTTTTGATGTACTATATATATGTGTCTTCTTAATGTTTGAGGAAGAGTGATATATGCTTATGCGAGAGCTGGATATATTTCTTCAAGCCGTCATTAATGGCTGCATTAATGCAGTGTGAAAGCGTTTTGATGAAGAGAATAAACAAATAGGGAGAAGCCACTAGATACTAGTCTAGTGGTGAGGAGTTTGAGTAGTTTGTAGGAGTTTAGGGGTTCGAGTTTCTATGCCATAATGTAACAAAAAAAGAAAGAGAGAAAAAGATAGTCACCTTGTCTAATTCCCCTAGATAGAGTAAAAGCTTCGGTAACTTTGCTGTTCCAGTTAATTTAGATGCATAAACAGAGAAGCAATACAGTGCTAAATAATGTTAAGAGTGAATTCTCCAATCCAACATCAAGCAAAGTATCCTTAACAAATTCCCATTTTAACCTATCATAAGGTTTCTCCAAATGAATTTTTATTGTCATTACGCCCCTCTTGCCTTTTTAACAAACTGGCAAACAGAATTCCCAACAAGAAATCTCTAGCCTGTAAAAGATATTTTCTTAACATTAAGTACGTTGGTACTGGATTTAAAATAATAATAAAAAAAAAAGGTAACTCCAACAATTTCATTGTCTTCAACCCTGCTTAATTTCCAGGAATTAGTCACTTCAACAGTCTTTGATGGTTATACTGGTATCCAAAATACAAACGAGATAGATGTTTGTTGTCCCAACTATTCTTGTTAGTCCCAATCCTGATCCGATAAGGGATAATACAACGACATTGGGATTGGATTGGGTTCCCCACTCTTTGAAGCCGAATTTACTTATGGCCAAGTTTACAACGAGTACACTCCTTGGAACGAAGAGTTGTACAGCTTCGACGAGATTTCGAAAGAGAAGTATCTTTTGGAGTGGAAGTTGTGTGTTTACAGTATAAATCCTCTAATAGCATAGCAGAAAGCTTCCATGCCTCACTATCCTATCTTTAAAACCGCTACTATGGTGTCGTTAATTAAAGTGCAGTAACGTTATATAACAAGATACCCGATACTAACAATTTCAAGTAGCACAATTAGCCGTAGAATGAGCCTGCGACTCATAGGCAATGGCTTGGTTAAGGGAACCCACTGGAGCCATAGCGAAGGCGAGTCTTCATAGGGCAATTGTCATTGCTTATGGACCCAAACCTGGGTGATCTATCCATGACTAGGATGAAGCTTAGATGAAAATACGTGGAGGTCGGAACCGACTAATGTTATTCGTTATTTAATTTTCTTGTTTTTCCTCTTCTCTTTCTTGCACTACAAGAAAAATTCATAGATTCCAATGAAATTTTTCCGTTGAAATTTTGAATTCAAACAGAATTTAGATCGTTGGAGAAGTGGCCATTAAAATTGTAAAATTCCAATGGAACAGTAATTCCAACAAAATTTTACCGTTGGAATTCGCTTTTGAAAAAAAAAAATTCAATGGAAAATTTCGTTGGAATTTTTAATATATTTTAAATCCAAAAGAAAACATTACCGAAAGAAGTACATTTAAATGAAAATCTTTTAGATAATATACATGTAAAATGTAAATAAAGATATATTTGAAGTGAATAAATTTATTATTGATGAAGATATTTGATGAGTTACGTTACAAAGAATTAATTAAATAAAAAGAATCAACAACTCATAGCAAAATGCCTACACTTGCTCTACAGTGTAATGATAATTACAATTTTTTTGCCACAACATTGTACAAATTGTATTGTGTAGCAAAATATGAATTCAACTTGTTCCACATGAACTAGTTCTCTCAAACTCTATTCTGCCACATTACAATGTATGTACAATTGTGTGCAAAAAGTTTGTTAATTTATCATTTCTCTTTACCATCCATGTCTTTCCACTTCGGCTGATAAAATTCCATGAATGGCAGTTGTATCAATAAGCTTGCCAATCCACAGTTCCCTGCCCTTGATGCCATTTAAGGTCCCACCAGGATGCACCTTGACAATGTTTGCTATCTTTGTAGTTATCACTGTCTTATATCACCAAGATTGAAGAAAGCAAGATAGACTTCCTCCAAATTACATGAGTAATTGAAAAAACACAGTCTAAAAACAATAACTTTGAAGGAGTTAATCATAGCAGTCAGATTAAGCTTAATTTCTAAAACTGGAGTTAAGCTTTGAGCACCACTGTTTAGACAAAAAAACAAAAGCTTTGAGAACCATTTTGCTAGGATTCAAATGTGGAAAAAAGAAAGCAGTATGCACCATTTATTATCTGATGCTTTTTATATACAATCCTACAACATCTCTTGTTACAAACTTGAAACACATCCACAAATTTCTCAATGTGCATCTTCTCACAAATAGATGTTTCTCTCTTGTGGTTAGGGAAGAATCACTTCTTTCTCTGAACACTAGAAGTATTGTCACTAAATTTACTTCTTGTATGCAAAAGTGGAAAATAGATTTACCTTCCATCTCACAGTAGCCCAGAATTTTAAATTTTATGATTTAAAAAATTCAATCAAGCTTTCAACATATTGAAAGGAATGTTAAAAATATATATCTCTAGATTATCATGGAGCAGTTGTGAATAAGATTCCAAAGCACTCATATTAGCATATAGTTACCATTTTCTAGTTGCACATTTTCCTTTGGAAGTTCTGAGCTTGATGGCTTGAAATTTTCAACACCTAAAACATATCAGATTGATTTTGCAACAAATCTTCTTGAATTCATGAAGAATCCAGCAGAAACCAAAACCAAAGACTAGCTTGATGGTCAGGATGAAGGTGGAAACAATTCTCTGAAACATCATAGACAAAAATTAAACTAACTGATTACTCCAAACTAGCAACTTCTCTTATTCAGCAAGATGTGAATTCAGAAGTCACTATGAATGCAAATTTTAGCTGCATTTTAATGGTCCAAGCACACATTAAGACTAATCCCTCCACTGTTTCTAGTTTTCTAGAGATCTTGACAAATATCAGCCAACAACTAACTCAGTTTTGTATTGCACAAACAGTCAAGATCAGAATTAGAAACTGCACTGCACCAGTTAGAACATGACTAAGACTCAGGTGCATATAGTTGTTTCTTTATCTTAGGCTCTTATACAGTAAGAAATTGAAACTAGAAAATTCACATTGGCAAAGAACCATTACTAAACAGTAAAATAGATAACTCCCAAAAATTAAAATCCAGTATAACACACTTAATAGGGAAAATAAATTCATTTGTGTTCCATCTTGCAGAAATTTTTTTTCTGTGTCATGTCTGCTATGTCTTCTCTCAAATTAGAATCACTGTCTCTTATCAAAAAGCCCCACTCCTCAATTCAATATGCTTTTCTTCTCAACAAATAGCTGCATCATTCTCATAATTGCATCACTCACACCCAAAAAAATGAGGTAGATCAGTGAAAGAAAGGAGTTAAAAAATAAGGCATGCTCAGAATAAAAGGTACTTTAGCACACTGCATAACTAAAAACTCAGATCAGTTTATCAAGGACCTCATGATGCATTCTGAAAAGGATAGTTATAAAGCAATAAAGTTATTCAATAGTGTAATGAAAGTTTTCCATACAAAGAAGCAAATTGCTATGATATTTCATGGCACAGGATTTCCTATAATCAAAACTGTTATGTTATTCTCGTCACATGATTTAACTGACAATCTAAATCGAGAGCATGGGATAGGGGTAAATTTAATCCAACTGAAATTGTGAATAACAGAATGAACTTCTAAGAACCTGTTCCATAAATGAGGAAGCATAATCCTGAGTAATTGTTCAAGGACTTGAGTCCTAGCTGACTCGATTGCTTACCACTGGTATTGGTAGGAATGAAAAAGGAACTTCAATGCTTACCTGGATTCAACATAATAACCCAAAGATTTTTATACATATAAGTTCCACAAAAACAAACAATCACAAGAAATTAGTAACCAAAGTACCACCTCAATTATTGTGTCTGAGGTGAGTTGTTGCACTGATGATTTATTACTATCGCTATCACATCATATCCGGTTGACAATTATAGCTGCATTAACATATCAAATTACAGTCAAAGCATTCCCAAAAGAAGCATAAACCAAATTACTTGACTTGATGCAGGCTTTTAATTCATCATTGATTCTTCTACTGCTTTTTTAGTAACTGGACAAGAAAATTGTGTAGTAAAATGCCCCCCNNNAAAAAAAAAAAAACCCACCCCCAAAAAAAAGATAATGACGTGCCACCCCTAGCCTTAGCTTTTGCGTCAATTAAGGAAATATGATGAGTATTTGCATACTAATTTACTTTACTACTTTTCAGCCAAAAGCTATTGAGTTACATCAAAACCACAGTACAGAAAAGAACGAGATTGAATTTACAAGTTATTCCACATTAGTTCACATGTCTTACCGTGTTTGCAGACAGGTTAACATATGCACAGTAGTTTTTAAGCAGGAACTACTTATAGCTTGTTCTAGTCAGCGTTGGCAAGCCCAAATTTGCTGTCCTAAGGTAGAAAATCCAAAGACCCTAAATTGGAATCTTTGCAATTCTTGCCTTGGGACTACAAATTAAGGGGAGACAGCTCTCAACCCAAACAAGCTATTACAAAGAACCAACAACTACCATATCATTTAGAATCCACCTTTAAGCTGTAACCATTTTAATGCTTTAAGTGAGATAAGATAGCTTTTTGTTACCAGATCAATGAATAATAAAAAATTAATTCTACTAATATACTAAGGAATGAGTACTTAAACAGATTCAAACTAGTGTCATTTTTTTTTTGGGGGAAGACAAACAACTATAGGATTCCAGTCTTGCAATTTCAGCAAATGATGAAAAATAAATTGTCACAATTGAATAAAAAGATGCTTGAGGCATTATCAACAGATCAAATTTATGGGAGGAAACTACTTCACCAACAACTTTTTGGCATTGAACTTTCTGATTAAGTTAATATTTTAATTTGAGATGAACACAGGGATAATTATATATATACCTAACTTAGATCTCCAATGGTTCATGAATCTAATTTTACACAAAAGAAGTAGCAAGCAAAATTCCTTGCCACAATAGTAGCAAGTGTACAACAAACTAACTAGATTAACTCCTGTATATCTCACATGAAGCTTGAAAATACACAATCATAACCTGTTGATAGTGACCTATACATTGTGAAATGCGGGAGTTGTATATATCTCATAATCCTAAAACATAAATAACTAAATTGAAGATAGAACTAGGGAGTCTAACTCAGGATGTCTGATTGCAGATAAGTTAGCATCAAGAACTTGACAGACTAACTATGTAGAAAGCAAATCAGACTTAGAAAAATTAGCACTTGACAACTCAGATTTATTCTCATCTCAATAGATTAAAGAACTTAACTTTTCCTTTTAACAGGATAATAGAGAGTTTACAATGTTTGATGCAAAATTCCAATGCGAAAAATAAAGAACACATAAAAAAATTCTGGTTTGGGGATTTTCTTATAGGATATGAAACTAGTAACTGGTTGGTTTCAAGGCAGGTACACGATGAACTTAATTAGATGAGTTACTGGAAGAGAAGCTAATATATGAACCCTTTTATTGACTCTCAAATGCACCGAATAAGCATGGAAACAGAAATGCACAAGTGAAGAAGAGAAATAGCATAACTCACTTGCAACACCCAAACACCAAGATAGTGACAAAGGCACAACAGAGACACCGGCGGCGGCGAGGCGATGGATTGAAGTCCAAGGATGGAGGAGAGTCCTAAGGAGAGAAAGGAAAGTTAGGGATTTGAGTTTGGGAGAGTCAGAGAACGAGATAAGAGAGGAGAAGGAGAGGATTTGAGTTGCAAATTTTTGAAGATCTAGTCTTTGAAGAAAAGTGACTAGGGCAGAAAGGGAAATGCGAACTTAGGGATTTCAACGACAAAAGGAAGTTAGGGATTTCAGAAACACTTCTAATCGAGAAAGTGAAATGCGAAAGGGAATGGTGGAAATTAATTTACAAGATTCCAACGGTAATAAAATAGAAATTACCATTGGAAATACCGTTGGAACAAACAAAAAAATTTAAAAAAAATTAGAAAAAAAATTCTAACAATATATTCTGTTAGAATATTCAGTTGGAATTCTTAAAAAAAAACTTTTGGACATTTCCAACGATAATTCTAATGAAAAATTCCAACGGTAATGTAATTCCGTTGGAATTTTAACAAAAAATTTCTTCCATTGGATGTTTGAAAAATTCCAACAGAATTTTGTTCTGTTGGAATTTTTTGTTAGAAAACTGTCTTTTTCTTGTAGTGTTGCAAGGTTTCCGTCTCCTTCTTGTTCCTTTTCTTGTGCTCCGCTTTGGGGCTGCCGCTACCACTTTGTGTGCGGCGACTAGAGCTGATAAACAGGTCAACCCAGCCCATTAGGGAGGGGCCATATCTAGCCGGGCCAAAGTGGCCCGATTCTAATCAGGTTAGCAAAATCTCATTCCAACCTTACCCACTTCGGGCTGAGGGTCAAAACGGGCCAAAATCTGTTTTTTAATATTTTTTTTCATGCTTATTTTTGAGAGAATATGAGAACATATTGATTATGAAACATTAAATATTAACATACTTAATCAAAATACAAATTCAAATAAACTTATAATAACAAACTATTAATGTATCATTAACCACATACTACTTAAAAAGTATTTAGCACAATAATCAAGTCACTTGAATCTTGACTAAAACATAATGGATACATTTTTAGAATAAACAAAATGGAAACCAGAATATTAATGGAATTCTTTGTCCTACATCTGATCAAAAAGACCTGTGCATAATATTAATTGAGCATAACCACTAAGGGCCTTGTGCCACCTGTTTCAACTTTCAGCAACACACCAATTAATCAAAAGTGATAAGTTTCAGTTTTAGGGAGCCGTTCCCACACATCCCTACTCCTTTCGAGTCAAGCTATTCACTTAGCAAATGAAAATTCTACAAATTGCTGTTGTATATGGAAAGCAGCAAGCTACTAAAGCAGTCACTAAAACAGTTATCTATATTTGACTCTGATTGCTTAATCAATAATCAAAATGGAGCGTGTGAAACCAACAGGAGTAAAACAGGACTAGGAGCAAAGTAGTATTTCACAATGGCAGGAGCAAAATATTTTGTGTATAGCAAAGAGACCTTTACTGGAGGTTATCTGCCTAGAGAAGATCCTTAAATTTATAAAATTGCAGAGGTAAATTACTCAAATTTTGAACTAGTAACATAATTTTCCCTCATAAGTAAATTACTGAAATTTTGGACTGCCAACAATATAATCCCTTAGCACAGGAAAATTCTATCTAACCTCATAAGTCTGATTACTTGGGCTGTCTTTTAGTTGGGTTAGTTATTAATTGGCCTTCTATCATTCTATGTATAAGTAAACTTGTATTTCTCTCTGTTCTTGTCTGCACTCTTTCCTTCTATCTCTTATGTGTGTTCTTTGTGTGAGTTTATCCTTTAGAGCAAAGAAATGGTAGGCAAGAAATTATGAACTCAACCAATCATTTCTCCACATGCTTAGCACTTGGAAAACATATACCCATATAGTTAGGGTGTGGTCCCTTCTCTTATAATTGTTGTTATATTCTGGTAGTGGTAGCCCATGAACTGTCCTTGGCTTGGGCCATTGACAAGAGTAGAATAGAATTTAGCTATAGGCATGACATGAAGGATTGAACAATAATTATTTTGGTGGTCCATCCATTATGAAGAACTAAAAGCCATGACAAGTTTCCTTCAAATCAAATGGCTTGCACATAAGAGGACAAGATCCTTTTTCCCTCTATCTCATCCCCACTAGGGGTGTTCATAACCCGGTGAAACCATGACAACCCGACCGAACTGGACCATTTTATTGCCAATCCAACGGTTACAGATAAGGGGCGGACGGAATCGGATGGCTAGGATTGAAGAATTTGGCTTGGACCGATCAGTTCGGTTTTAACTAAGTAAAACAGAATAAAACCGGCACTTTCTCTCTCCCTCATTAAGTCCTTCCCACCCACTTCTCACTTCCTAATGGCTGAACATCTCTCTATTTCCGTCCTTTCAATTTTTGAAAAACCATTCTTTGACTTTTCAACTCATTCCACCTATTTAATTATATATATATTAATTACAGTTGTGGACACCTATTTTTGTCCAAATAATAAATTATATATATATATGATATAATTAAATGTGTGCGAAGAGAAAGACATAGAAAGAGATGTAAGTGCATGAAAAATAAGAGACATGAGTAAGTTGGAAACAAAAGAGAGACATAGAGATTGTGTGCAATTGAAACACCAAAAAAGGGATAGAAGGATAAGTGTTTTAAAGAGAGAAAGAGATGGGGGTTGACACAAATAGTGAGAGAGACGTTAAGGACTTAGGTGCAAGGTGAGTAATATAAAAGCAAGAGGCAAGGGCTGAAACAGATACCAACAGCAACACACAGCCGTCGAAGTAGAGAGAAAAGACCGAAAACAGAGAGAGCAGAGAGCATAGAGAGGAAGCAAGTCTTTGGTAATCCCTTTTATTTTCTTTATATTTCTCAACACTCACTCACACATTTACACATACACATGAACACAAATCACATTTGCACCATTCTTGTTCTCTTCATTAGTGTCAAGTAGAGAAAAACCCATTTTTAGAGAGAGAAACAGAATTTTAGAGAGAGAGATGGATTTATTTAGAGAAATAGAAAGTAGAATTTCTTACCTTAACCATTTTTGTTGTGAAGTAGAGCCAATATCCATGGCTATACTCATGAACTAGGAATGAGAATGGCTTCCCTTTGCTCTGTTCATTGAAGGAGAAGGATGGGTTCTGCATTTTACTCTTGTTCTTTTTTTAGTTTCTATGCTTCTTTATTCTTTTTGTCTTTTACTTGCTTTTTCCATATTAGCACTATTCCCGTAACTTCCTCTTACTTGCTTATCACCATTTATTTTTTATTTTATTTTTGCATTGATTTGAGTTTTTGACTAAAGTTGATTTGATTCTTTGCTTTTAGTTTCTTTATTTGGTTTCACGTTTTGTCCTTCTTCTAGTTTAGATTGATTTTGTTTCTTTGGGTTCTAATATGTTTGTTTGTTTCTTTATGGGCTAAACCATGCATCTTGGTTTTCATTTGTGTAGACTTTCTTTGTCTTGGGCTGAATTATTAGTAAAGATTGGGTCAAATTCGAATTTGGGCTTTGAGGTGTTTTATTTGTGGTGTTGAGCTTAAGTGTTAAGTTTGCTGATGGGTCTTTGTCGCAACGTCCCTTTTGGAGCGCGATGCGGAGCGGCGAAATCCCCACGAGAAAACATAAAAGTTAGTGTATATGATATGATGCAAATGAATGGAGTCGCCACTAATCGTTTTATTCCATTTTTAATCAAATGGAACAGTGCGATTGGACACCTAAAAAGGGAAAGGTCTGCGTTTTTAGAGTTTGGATTCGGGGGTTAATTACGTGTAGGGAAGTTGTTAGCACCCTACAACGTCCGTTCTTAGAACGGTTACCTATTTAATCTTTTGTTATCTCTTAAAAATAAACTAAATTGGTCCTAACATTATATTTTAAATTAACGTCGCTAGGTCCCACTAGTCCTTCTCGTAAAACCTAAAGGATGCCTCAAGACTATTAGGTGAAGTTTGTGATTGTTATTACAATGCTCCCCTAATCTATTCCATCATAAGCACGTTTTAACATTTTTATTATGCATGTTAAAAAATGAGTTTAAGATTTGTGAAAAATGATTTTTTATTGAAGGTCTTTTTTAGTCCACCAGTACATCTGGGAAGGCTAAATAGACACTTCTCACCTCCGGAATGTCAAGGAGTCGCTGTCATTACAGCTATCCTTAATTATTCCTTTGTCGATAATCTTATTCCAACACTTCAAGGTAAATATGATATTAGGCATAAAGAATATTTTGGAGAATCATGCGTTGAAAAGATTTTTATCAGGAGTTAGTCTCAAGCCCCACCAGTACTTCTGGTAAAACTAGAGAAATCCCTTTACCTCCGGAATGTCAAAATATCACTATCATTATAGCTAATTTTGATTATTTCCTCGTCGGTAATCTTATTCTAGCATGAGTAAAAATAACATTAAGATGTAATGAAATGACTTATAATGTAGCAAATATATGTTAGAAAAATATTAATAATAAAAAAAGCGATATTAGGAATTTTATCGGCCATACCAGTACCTCTGACATAACCAAAAAAGTTATCCCTCACCTCAGGAACATTAAGAAATAATTGTCCACACAATTATTTCCTGATTTAATCCGTCTTCGGATTTTTATTTTATTTCATTCACAAAATGAAATGAAAATAATCATAACAACATATCGCATAGGGTAAATAATTAAAAGCATGAAATAATAATAATAGTGATGATTGAATTTATTCACTAAACAATAACTAATCTACACATTATTAATGGACTCTTCATCAAATGGAGGCTTAAAAAGGATTAACACTAATACTAAGCCCAACCCAAATAGTTGTTGTGAGAAATCTTAACGCAAGTGTACGTTATCGTTTCCAAGTAATAAGATGAGATAGAGTTATCGTTCCCACGAGGACTAATGTATTAACTACCGAAATTGGGTTAACCTTAATTTTATCTAATCAATCAATATGGAGATATTTTCAAGAAACAACTAAAATAGGATGAAAACAAACTTAAACCAGAAAACTAACAATCTAAACCAGCAAAATGATAGAATTATCAAGAGAAAAATATCTAGGGCTTTTGATTTCACCATAGCTATTCCGATTTGCTATTCCTAATTCATTAACCAAGAACACTCTTCCTAATTGCTAGCCAAGAACCCTAAATTATTTATTAGCCTTTCCCAAGGTCAAACAAAAGTATTTCTAAGTTATGAACCCACGATATTCCTATGTGAATTGCGAACAACCTAGAAATTCACTTAATTCTATGGTTCTTTTTAAATAGCTACACAGGCCATGGAGGTATATTTCTATCCTACATGCAACTTATGTTCTTAATCTCTATGATCTTTAATTACAAATTACCTCACAGTCTTATTGTAATTATCTAATCAACTAATTGGTGATCAAGCAATTAGAAGCATGAAGATTTGAGAAGAAGAAGACAATTTAATAAAGGAGTTCTTGAATTAAAGAAATAGAAAATCACAAATCATCCTAGCTAGGCTACATCATAGCCCTAGAAGGGAATTTAGTTCATAGCAAAAAGGAATAACAAGGTAAAATTAAATCTAGGCATGGTTCAAAGGGAAGAAGAATAAGAACTCTGAAGAGAAGCCCCAATCTTGTTGTGCCCTTCTCCAATCCTTGTTTTTGCTCTCCTTCTTGCCTCCAAAAAGTCTAGAAAAGAATCCCCCAAATTATTCCTAAATGTCTCTATTTATACCCTAAGCAAAAGCCCTAAAGAAACTTAGGAAAAAGAACACGTATTCAGAAATTTGGTCACGTGCGCCGCGGCGCTGGAAAACGGGTGCTGCGGCGCTGGGTCTCTGCCTAAAAATCCAATTTCTGCTGACTCTGGCGCTGCGGCGCTGAATTCTTGGCACTGCTCCTTTGCCAAAAACATAAATTTTACAGCAAATGGGCGCTGCGGCGCTGGTCCTCTGTCCAGCATAGAATTTTGAGCGCTGCAGCCCTTGGTTGCTGTCCAACTTTTGCATTCTGATGTTCCAGGAGCTGCAGCTCTTGATTTTGAGGGCTGCAGCCCTTACTTTCTGTCCAAAGTCTTCATTTCTTCATTTTAAACCATGAAACCTATAATTTAACATAACCAACCCATTAGATGACAATTAAACTCAATAAACAACCAAATAATTAAGTAAAAGATATCTAAAGAGTGGGTATGAAACTCACTCAACAATAGTCTTAAGGCAGAAGGCCAAGGAAATACGAGGAAAGGTTGGACCAAAAGCCTATTTCGTATGTGTTGTCCATCAAGCCCAAAATGTCATCAAGAAAGAAAAAAAAAATGGATCTAATCATAAAAACTAAGGCCCAAACCATTAATAAACCCATTAACCTAATAAAATAAAGCATGTTCAAGAAGCCTAGCAAACAAAAGACCCAAATGCATAACCAAAAGCATATCTGCCCCAACAAATTAAAAAAAAAAGGGACAAATCAACCCAAACTAATAAATGGACTAAGAAAAACGAAATGGACTGATACTAACCCAAGAATGAATTCAGTCCAGCAAACATAAGGCCAAATAAGCAAATAAAGCCCAATATTAACTCCACACTAAAAATAAAACAAAACCTCTATGACCAAACTTAAAGAAAACCCCCAATAGCCCTATCAAAAGCCCAAATGATCCCAAACTAAACAAAAGATAAAAAAAAAGGAATAAATGTGCTGAAAACTAAAATGCACAATCAGAAGAGAGCAAGAAAGAAACGAGAATAGAGAGTTGGGCGACTGTGGGAAAGACAAAGCAAGAGACGTGGGGATGTTGGTAAAAAGAAATTCCCATGGGTTTGGTCCCATTTTCAACCATTGGTAGCAATGGTACATATTCCCCATTCTCTCTTTATTTTCTCTTTGAATCTCAATCTTTCTCCCTCTAAGAATCCATTTCTCACTCTAACTTGTTTTTCTCTACCTTGGGGGTTCCCTTTTTACTGGAAATGGTTGATTAATTTTGGCTCTCTCTTTCTTAATTCGGCCTCTTTCTCTTAAAAGGGAGTTTCTCTCTCTAGAAATTGGGGCTTAGGATGAGCTTGGTGGAACACTACCGCTAGAGAAGCCACCTAGCTATGAGTTTGATTTCATTGGCAATAAAGATTTCCTCCTCTTTATGGTGTCTCTATTTGGTTCCCTTAAAATTTTTGGATTTGGTTTTATCTAAGAAAATGGGGAATGGGAATGGGTTATTTCTGTTGTGCTTTATCCCTCTTTCTCTGTTTCTGTTTTAATTTTTGTTCGATTTCTCTAAGAAAAATGAGAATGGGGTAAAATTATATAGACAGATATGTGAATATGTTGTGTGTGTTATTTAACCAACGAGAAAATAGAAAATTTAGCACACAAAAAAAAAAGAGCATGAGACAGTATGGGTACCGGAAATGACCAAAATGTTGGAGCTCTTTCCCTATGCGTGCTACTGGGTTGCCCTCCTTCTTGTTGCTCCGTGTTTCAGAATTTCTTCTCTTTTATCTCCAATTTCTCTCTATTTTTCTTCAGAGTTTTTGTTCTCTCTATCTCCTGGTGTCTGTCCTTGACTCTACCTAGGGAGACCCATTTTATAGCCAGGACTGAGATTAATTTCTCATATAGGCTAAACTCTTCTTCTTCAATTTGCAGGTTGTATACCTAAATGAGGCACTGGGGCCTTTGTCAGCGAAGCATGGTATCACCCTGCAAGGTGACGGAGTTGGTTGGCAGAAAATGCCAAAGATTGTTTCTACTGCAATTTGATCTCTTTCTGTCATTTTTTGGACAATATCTTTTACTTTGAAAAAAATAGAAAATATGCTTTGTAACCAAATTGATTTGTATTTATACTTTCTAATTTTATTTTTTTTTAATATCTGAGACATAAAAATAAATAAAAAAATAATATACCCACAAGTGCAAATTTGGGTATCAACAGTCTTTTCTTTTGTTTGGGCTAATTTGCTTAATTTCCTCTTGTTTTGTCTTCGTTTCTGAAGATTAAGGGTTCGCCTGTTTAATTAAGGATTGCTTCACATGTGGCATCCACGTAGGATTACTTCACATAGCTAGCATATTGATAGTTGCCACGTGTATGCCACGTCATCATCTCAGTTAAAATTTGGACGGCGTTTGCGTCATGGACCAAATGTGCAACGTCATAGTGAACAGTAGGGACTGTTTTGTGGTTTTTCAAAATGGGGGGACCAAATCGTTCATTCAGGTAAAATAGGGAGACCAAAAGTGCATTTAAGCCTTTACTTTTTTGAATGGGCCAATCACTTGTGCTTTAGTCTTGTTTGGTATTGATTGGGCCAAAATTTGAATTGGGCCAATTCATGTGTGTGTTTAATTTTATTTCTATACTTATTTGGATTAGGCCTTTATTTTAGTTTATTTTATTTTTTTGGGATTAGATTATTTTGCTTAATTATTTATTTATTTATTTTAATTTTTTGTTTATTTATTTATTTTATTTTTAGATTATTTNGCCAATCACTTGTGCTTTAGCCTTATTTGGTGCTGATTGGGCCAAAATCTGAATTGGGCCAGTCCATGGGTGTGTTTAATTTTGCTTCTTTACTTATTTAGATTAGGCATTTATTTTAGTTTATTTTATTTTTTTTGGGATTAGATTATTTTGCTTAATTATTTATTTATTTATTTTAATTTTTTGTTTATTTATTTATTTTATTTTTAGATTATTTTAATTGTTTATTTATTTTAATAATTTCATTTTTATTTTATTTCTATTTCACTTTATTTTCCTTCATTCTTTATTTAAATGGTTTAGTTGGAATAAAATTAGAAGTGAATTCATTTTTTTTTTAAATCACATATCATGTATTTTGCATTATTTAGTTAAATCTATGCGAATAATATCCATAAGTCCCTTACTTGTCAAGGGAGGGATAAAAACGACTTACCCTCATAAGGGTGACTCTTCTTTCTGCCCGAGGTAAGGATAAACGTCATTTTGAGAACCGAGAAGCGTTGGAACAAAGTGGAAGGATTAGGACGCGATTAGATTCATACATATCATAATTTTAACTTAAATCTCTTTTAATTTCAGGTTTCAAAAAAATAATAATAATAAAATAAAAATAAAAGATAAATAAAAAATTTCCTTTTGAATCATTACGAACTAAGCGGACTTTGATCCCTAATTAAGGTACATAGGCATTCGAGGTTGACGAATCAAGTCCAGATTTAAATAATCACCCATTTTTTCTTTTGTTTATATTTTGGGATAAAATAAATACAATTCGGTTATGACTTAATTTGCACAATTAATTTTAGGTAACCGTCTTTTAGACAGGTGTTATAGGGTGCCTAACACCTTCCCTATACACAATTAGACTCCCGAACCCTCTCTGGTTCGTAGACCAAATTTTAAAAATTAAAGGAGTTTTCCAATTGTTCCCCAAAATTTTAATACGATTAGTGGCGACTCCAGAATTTTCATTTCGAAAACTAAATCTCTTTTTATTTTAGCCATTCGTGTTATAGCGACCTCCGGATACGTTATGACAATAGTCATAAGTCATAACTGAATAAATGGAGGCATGGAGCGGTGGAGGTGCAGGAGGACCTTGTTCTTCTTGTTGGTGATATGATCAGTTGATGAGGGAGGAAGGGGTGGAGAAACGGTGCTGTATTCATGAGCAGGTGATAGGAATAAAGCTATGAAACAAGTTGTTGGGCCCAATGAAGCTGCGGAAGGGAGTAACCAGGCAAGGCCTTATAGAGCATCCAGAAGGCCTGTAGGATGGAATGATTATGAGCATTAGAGTAAAATAATCTATTGTTACAATTTTGTTAAGGGAATAGGGTGTGTGAGGGGCGTGAAGGCATGAGATTAGTTATAGATCCATATTTTCAGGGATCCAGGGAATGCATGTGGTAAGAAAGACCTTTTATATATATCTTGATTATGGAAATAAAAAGGCAGAGAAGAATTTATCCAATTTCCTTTCTTGTATTCTGTCTGGAGGTTCTTGACCTCCAATCAGGGGTATTTTTTATGGTTTATTATATGTGTTCCTATCAGCAGGCCTAGGAGCTTGCTCACCCAACACCACCATGTTCACGTCTCTGGCCCTCATCTTGTCGTGTGGATCCACCTGCGATCCCGACGTGGCTTTTCTCACTTACTCTGAATTTGATCTCCACGATTTTCTGTGCTTTTGCCTGTGGACTTGGAAAAATATTGGTGTACTCGCAAGCTTGGAATAGATTACAATTAGAGGGCTTGCGGTCGTTGCATCTACAATAGAAGTATAGAACACCAAGTCAACCCACCCGAGCCAACCCAATCCATCTCAAACTGAATCCATCGGTTCCGTTGATGAGGTGGTCAGTGACGGGTGGGAAAATTCTCAATCCGATGACCATCGGTCGGGTGAGATATTCCTCAAATCCGACCAAACCCGACCGATGAACATCCTTAATCCCCACTACCTAGACACATATTAGAAATTAGAAAAGCATCCAAATCAATTTTATTTCAATAGCAATAAGAGCAGAATAAATAGGAGAATACAATTACACAAGCAACAAAAACATTCCAATCTTTGGGTGTGGGGGCTTGGACGCTAAGGGATTGCAAAATGCCAAGCTCCACTAGTTGTAAACGAGCTCCAATATGGCAGAGAGAAAGAGAAAGAGAACAAGGACTTACCACAAAGGGAAAAAATATGGGAAGTGCTAGTTGGTGCTGGAGAAGGAGAGGCGCCGGTGCTGAAGTTTTGCCGGTGTCGGCTTGGTCAGTGAAGAGAGGGGAGAACCAGAGTGTGAGAAATGAAATGTTGAGTTAGGGATTGCAAAATGAATTAGAGCAATTGAAAGCTGAAGAAAAGAAAAAAGAAAAAAAAATCAGGCCAACCGGGCAACCCATTCGGTCACGAGCTATATCGGGCTAGGTCAAATTGACCGGGTTTTAAACGGGCCTATGATTTTGAAACCCAACCCACCATTTTATTGGGCCCAACTGGGCTTAGCCCATTTTACCAGCTTTAGCGGCGACAGCCCTATTTGTCTGTTTTATTAAATTGTTTGTGTTTTTTAGTTGTTTTGGTTTGTCCTTTCAATAAATTGTTCCAATTTGTCAATTGTGTTTTATACTCTCTCCTTGTTCAAAAGTAGATCTGGTGTTCTATAGGGCTAATTTGTCAGATTAAACCTCTATTTTGGGTAGATCTCGAAATTTTTATGTGTTCTGTAAAGATAATACTTTAGATAAACTGAGCATTTAACTTCGTGCAGCACATTTGGTGTTTTTCTCCGTCATTAAAGATGTTTTGTTGTCGATTGTCATTGGCCTCTGTTTTGCTAAGACCTGGAGCCGTGCTTTTATTCGCCCTTTAGAAGAGGGAGAAAAATGTAAAAGTTTACTTTGGGGTATTAGCTTTTTGAATTTCAAGAAATATTATATTGAGAATTTCATATGGTGTTATTTGTTATTGTGTAAGTGCTGATTGGCTTAATGCAATAAAGTTATATTTCTAATTAAAAAAAAATGGAATTAAGGTTCAAAGGACCTAATTAGAGAAGTCCAATTCATCATTTTGGTAATTTAGTTGGATTAAAATTACCAAATTAAGTCCAAAAAACCGATAAAAAGGGAGAAGAATTTGGTAGTTCAATTGGGCAAGTTGTAAATAATTGGACATATTAAGTGAATAACAAGTTATATATCTCTCTCTTAAAGAGAAATCATAGATAATATCATTTGGAGATTTCAATATATAATCTCCAACACAATAAGCTAAGCTAAAAACATCCTATTTGGCTAGCTAAATAAGTAATCTTTCACATTATATGATCCCAACACATTATTTAAATTGCATATGGATCCTAAATCAGTAATTTATATGGTGATTGCTAATCCGGCCTGAATGAATTTCTTCTAATCATGGTATGAAAAAAAAATTCTCACCGATGTATAAAGTTGTACTCACAGACTCAAATGAAGCGGACCAGAAACAATAGACCTACAAAAGACGGAGAAAATGATTAGAGGAGACCAGAGCTGATGTTTCAGTGCCTCCTCCTATGCTCAAGTCAGTGGGAACCTAAAGAGAAAAAGCGTGTAGAGCTAAGAGAGTTCAGTCCTTGTCTATGTCAGTGTGAAGGAGGAGGAGTTAGGGGTATATCTCTCAATTAAGGGCATTATCACATTTTTACTGTAGCTATAGTGTACCTATATCAACAATAACAATGGAAATGGATGATTTCAATACATCCCAATTACAATACAAGAAAATATGTATTTTTTAATGAAAAATTCCAACAGTTAATATTTTGTAAAAATTCTAACAGAAATTTCAATGGAATTTGTTTACCAAGGGATATCTAGCATATGTAAAATTGTCCTTCTAAATCATGAAATTCTTTCAAGAAATATTCAGTGCTTAGTGTCAGTTATTGTTATTATTTTTTTAATCGAATCTCTCTGTCAGGTTAATTTTCTACCATATGCATTTCTTTTTGGGTGTGTTTGGAATTTATTAAAGCAGGGCCAGCCAAGGAACAATTGATTCTTCCTGCCAGCTAATTGAAAAGAGACCCTAAACTCAAGTCATCTAAATTGTTGTGTAGGCATGTCTATGAATATGCATTGGCCGAAAACATAAATTATCCTATTTGTGAAAGTATTTACTCGTGAAAACATTTTTTTCATTAAGATAGAAATTTTATTGTTACTGAAATCAAAAAAGGAGTAACCACAAAAGGTTATAAAACGATTACCCACAACGACACCAATATAAACAGGACCAACCTAAGAGCACTAGCTCAACTTGAGATAGGCAAAACGAACAATATGCTCAAGACAGAAAATTACAAGTCATGTAAGAACATAAAGAAGTAAATATAGAGATACAATAGAAATAGATGCAGTGGGATTCCTCCTAAGGCAATGAGTGAGTTAATGGGAACATGAAAGTAAAGTGGGATAGGATTGTTAGGGTTTGGTGGAGAGTCCCAAACAGAAAATGCAGTTGAAGAGTTCATCCACTTGTGTGTCATTTCTGGGTAGTGACGATCTATCACATCCTTTGGGAAGCCTTAAAAAATAAAAATAAAATACTAATAATAATAAAATGTTAGTAAAAAAAAAAAAAGATGTGTTACCAAGATGATGCACGAGTATATCCCTTTCTTCAAGATAAGTTACATCTCCCGCAAGTGATTCTTTATATCTTCAACCAAGAGCAACGGGGATACAACAGCCCAGTGACCACACCTTTTGACTCTCTCTAACACTTTTCTCTACTCAAGTAGTAAATAACATGCACACAAGATAATTAGAATTGCATGTATCACACATAGTTTAGGAATAGAAGCACACGGAGTTGGTAGAGACTTATAGGCTTCTAGCTGTTGGGCACAAATGAAGGCACATTACACCATAATAAAAGTGCATGCCCACAACCAACTGTGCTGTAGATCAGTTGGTCACAAGGCTCTCTTCGCAAGAAGATGGTCTTGTGTTTGAGACCTCTCATTGACAAAATGAGGGTTTCAAAGTGCTGCACAACACAAAGTTACAGTTGTGGGTGCTTCGACAGATGTGCCCCTGGAGTAGGGAGGACCACCCTATGTTTGGTAAGTCTAGCTCCATCCAAAAGTTGAGGTCAAACCCTAGTTCTTGGTTACTAAAAAAGGTGCATGGCCACTTAAAGAGGATATGAACGTTGGCCACTATAAAAAGCTTTAAAGAAATTTCTTTAGCCATAACATGGCTAACCCGATTGGCCTTTATGGTTAAATAAATTAGCTATTATGCATACAATAATGTAGCAATTAAGCACATGAATTGAAAGCCACTAAAGCAATATATACGTTGGACATTAAATCATAAATCATATATTTATTTTTTATAAAAAACCAACATCTTCACTCATTCTAGTCCCTTCTTTGTGTATGCCTCCTCATTGAAGTTGATGGTGAAGAACCCATTTGCCTCAAGCCCTTGATCTTCTTCTCGGCCATGAGACCCACAAGTAAATCAAGCTTTTCAACATCATCACCGAACACTTCTTCCAACACTTTGATTGCTTCTTCGTCATCCGTCAAGTCTTGCCATTTGGA
This sequence comes from Cercis canadensis, assembly GCA_003255065.1. Lineage (NCBI taxonomy): Eukaryota > Viridiplantae > Streptophyta > Magnoliopsida > Fabales > Fabaceae > Cercis > Cercis canadensis. Next base: position 31,982 of record QAOA01007237.1, on the reverse strand, counting down.
GATGGGAATTAGTAGTCGTTGTATCTGGCAACGTTCCTCTCTGTCCCTATATACTGCATTATTGTTTTGCTGATGACCACAGTTATTAGTGAATTAATATTTATATGCAAAACCATTTCTATCAAAACGAAACAAGGCCTTAGACTAACATTTTACAAGTGTGCTAGTGTGATACGAACTAGTATGCAACATCATTATACAGACAGAAAAAAAGAGAGAAGCTTTTAGAGATGAAGCATTAAGATTGGTTATTCATATGTCTCTTAACTGGAGGTAATCGGTTAGGAGGGAGTGCATCCTATAAACACTCACAAATTAAATATTTCAATTATATAGCGATAATTAAATAATTACTAATAATTTTCATTTTTATTAATTTATTAAAATTCGAATTACAAAACAAAAGAGTAGAGAGACACTAATTCATTTATGAAATTAAAGTACTTAGCACCTCTAAATTATCCATTGTTCAATCATTAAGATGTAAACATGCTTAATTTCTCATATTATGTGCTTAATTGAAGGTGACCAATGGTGCCTGTCTTACCAGTGAGCACGCATGCTTGGAAGTGAAGTATCAGTTTTAAGAAGCCCAACAGTCCAGCCAATGGTGTGAACTTTGCAATCACTGCAGAGGTCATGTCACTAGCCTTGCATGGCGGCAAAGATCTTCATCTTCCAACTCAGGGTATTCCTTCTGAACTAACACATAGAAATGAACATATGTATAAGTTATGTTAGGCATGCACATGTAATGAAAGAAAATTGTTAAAGAATCAACCTTCCAAAAAGTTTAAGCTAATAGGAGAGAAAGTTATAAGTATCTAACTCCGAACCATTAGGTTAAAAAGACCATGATATTATGCTAAGAAACCAACTCTCTCAAAAGTTTAAGCTGTTAGAATAAGATTCAAAAATAATTTTATATCTAAGAAATGATGGTGTGTTATTCTTAATTAATAAGAAGGTACCTTGAGAGCATCACAGACTGCATTGTACTCTTGATAGCAGTTCCATTTTCGTTGTGGAGAAGGTTCCCATCTTTGGATATCTTGAGCTTCCCATCTTCAAAAGCCCTTACTTTCCCAGAACTTCTCCGTTGCTCCCATATACATATGGCGCTTCCATCCCTTTATTTATACATATATTCACATTCATAACACGTCAATTTTAAATTAAACCATGCATGCAAGACTAGAAGGAGGTTTTAGATACGTCTACCTTACAAGAGTTCAATCTCAAATTAATAAGGGTAATTATAGATTGTTTAGCTTGGATCTTGAAAGACTAAAGATGTAATTTACAAGTTACAATTATACATTTTCAAAGTTATGTTGTGTAATTAATTCACACAAACAAAAAATGATAACAAATAGTAATAAAAAAGGAGGGAACAAGAGTAAAGAGCCTACTAAGATTTTTTTTTTTTTTTTCTGAATAAAATGGTAATATAGATAGGTTACTCCAATATTATCGACCAGGGCGCCAGTGACATATTTGAGAATCTACAAATTGGTAGACAGAGGAGTGAGATTGTTAGTCGAAGGGGGGTTTGAACTAGGCACCTGGGAAATATAGAGTCCTAAACTAGAACCCTTAGACCAATTGAGCCAACTCGTGTTGACAGCCTACTACTATTTTAATTAACCAATCGAATCAAAACTAAAATTGTGTAAGTCATGATTTGATGTCACAAAGTCACGAGTTAAAATTGTATAAGCAAAACTAAAGTTGTTGTTGGACCACTGAATACGAGAAATGTGGTAAAAATAAAAACTAAAAAATAAAAAAAAACAAAAAGGTAGAGGAAAAGTCTTAATTGAAATCTAAAATATGCGATGATGATGATGATGTGGTGATGTAAAACAACTCATGATATATTGCCATTGCATAATGTATTTCAACTAGTACTCCATGTTACGTTGTCAAAATACTACCATTCCATTCCATCCCATCTAATTGCTCTATATGGGTATATATTCTGGAAGAGACGCAACATTGAAAAAGACACCGAGGAAAGGGACAAGGGTCCCTTGAGGGACAGAGTCTCCTTAAAAGATATATGACAAAAAATGAGGAAAGGGACTTCTAACTTCTAGCTACTAATAAATGATTTTTTTCTTTTTCAAAAGATTGATAAATTTATATCAATTTATTGGCTTAATCATGTACAAGTAGACAAGAAAAAGAGATTTTAAGGAGTCCTTAATCGAATAAGATAATATAAATAATGCTCAAATAACATCATCAAGAATTCAAGATATCCTCAAGCAACAACAATAACATAAATAATATTCAAACAAAATTATAAAAATTGTTCTTAAACAATTATAAAAGTCAATAAGAAATCATAATAAGTACAAAAGGCTCCAAGCAATTAAAATAAGTACAATTTATGAAGTTCTAATGTTGGTTGAAGTTGAACCACTCTCCATATTCTACAAAACCAACAAAAAAAAAAAAGAAAAAAATTTAGGTTTAGGGAAAATGGAACTCAAGGTCGAGGGACTGAGGGAGGAAGGGTCAGGTCAGTGTGTTGGTGATTTAGTGTGGGAAAACCTTAGGTCATAATGACGCTGTTTTGTGAAGAAACTTTTTTTAAAAAAAATTATGTAATGTATTTTATATATATATACAGTGCGGGGTGGGGCAGGGCTTCCCCATCCCCATACCCGCCCCTATCAAATTACCCATAAAATTACTCATCCTCATCCCCATACCCATTTTTCTGCCCCATACCCATACTGGAACGGGTAAAAAAAACCGGAGCCCCATCGGGTCAAGGGCAAATTGCCATCCCTAATAAAGATGAAAAACAAAATAATAAATTATTTGGTCCACCGCCGGTGGACTTCCAATTTCCACCGGCGTGGACCAGATAGCTACAAGTGTCCCTATGCATTTTTTTTTTTTATATTGCATCTCACATCTGATTTCGTCAACTGCATCTGTTTTTTTTTTTTTTTTTTTTTTTTTTTTTTTTTTTTTTTTTTTTTTTTTTTTTTATTTTTTTTTTTTTATTTTTTTTTTTTTTTTTTTTTTTTTTTCTACTGCATTCTGATTCTCATATTATTAAAAAAATCATCTTCTTCATCTCTTCTCCATTTAATTGGACTATTTCTAATTGACTGTGAAATCTGTAATTCTACCACACTAATTAGCCAAAATTTAATGATTTAAAAAAAGAAAAAGTTGACCCAAATTCACTTTCATATCACCCAAATCTCAATTCTTAGCTATTAAAAATGCTCTTTATTCTCAGACTCCTCTAAATTCTACCATTATTATTCTCTTTCAAATCAAGATGACAAACTTAAAGTCCCTAGTCCTTTTCTTCTGCATTCAAGCTTTACTTGCTTCCATTTCAAAGGGACTCTTTGAGTTATTGTGTTTCCCAATACACGGCTCTCAACAGTAGAGACTTTAAGTTGGCAGAATTGAAGATAACTGGGCTGGTATTAAGTGCTCCATGTGTGAGGGTAGTTTCTTCACAGCAGAGCCACCAGCTGGATCACCCATCACTGATGAGAAGATGCCATTTAATTGAGCTGACAAGATGCCATTTAAGCCAGCATCAGTGGTACTGTTTTTATTTATTTATTACTTTTTTTATTTACCTTCAGAGTATTCCAACACCCTTTAGAGATGAAACTAATATCTGTTTAGGACAGGAGCAGTAACTGGTAAATCCTTCTCAACAAGTGCGACTCTCAAGATTTAAACTCAAGACTTTTGGCCTAGAACATCTTGGGGCTCAACTTACTTCAAGTAAGACAACACCTTGTTAAGCAACTATCAGTGTTACTGTTTAGTCATGGATCATCTCGCTAAGATCTACAAACATAATTCANGATCATCTCGCTAAGATCTACAAATATATTTAATTTTTTTTTTGTCTTTTTTTTGTTTTTGTTTTTTGATATGAGATCTACAACATATTTCTTAAACCATTTACTAATAAATAACACCCTCACAGTTGAACAGATTTTTTTAAAAAAAAAAAAAAATCTGGTGGCTTCATTGTCTTGTTTGCTAATAAAGATTTAATATTTAAAAAAAAAATTAATCCTTTTCTTTTCATGCATCGATATAAGTTTATAATTGGATATAAAATAAAATTTTCCAGTGTGCTTAGCTAACATTTCAGGTGGCTTATATGTCACCGAAGTTCTCAGTCGGTAAGCTGATCGAACCAATGGAAGGTTACCACACATACTTATACTAACTGGTCCCACAAAAGCAAAGGGTCAACGTACTAGCATTTTTAAGTTAATTACTTTTTTATCCACAAATAAGTTACATATTATTTTATTCGCCCATTTTTTTGGCTTTCATTTTTAAGTTAATTGCTTTTCTATTCACAACCAAGTTACTTATTAATTTATTCGCCTCTAGTCACTACAATGTATAAGTTAGTTTTCTAAGATCTCTTACTTATGCTATGTAAATATATAATCTAATTAAAATAATGAAAAGGCAATTAATTAATTGAGAATTATATTATAAAGTAGAGGTTACTTGTCATTGATAAATTATTTATACATATGTCAATGCTTTATATATCTAGCTAGCTAGTAATTAAGGATTGTCTTAATTTGATCAAAATAATGCTTTAGATGAATAATGCCACTAACTAGAGTAATTAAATATCTAATCTAATTAAATAATGTCACTAATTAGTATATTTTGTCTTAATTTGAAAGTTAGTTTGATAAAATGAATAAAATCATATACGTTTAGTTAGTAATTAAGGATTTCCTCTTAATTCAAAAGCGATTTGATTATATGAACAAAAGTATAAGTTCTAGGAAATAGAAACTTATCATCTTAATCTCAAAGTCTCTCAATTATTTTAAAATTTGACCGATACTGTGTGACTTGATTTTTCGAAATCCTTATTAGAACAATACCAATTTCTAGACGCGAATGTCACCCACACTTGGTGGAGGAGTAGCACTACCCCCTACATAACTTAGCAATCACTATTATATACATTATGCCACTAATTAAGTACTTTGTCTNAGTAGAGGTTACTTGTCATTGATAAATTATTTATACATATGTCAATGCTTTATATATCTAGCTAGCTAGTAATTAAGGATTGTCTTAATTTGATCAAAATAATGCTTTAGATGAATAATGCCACTAACTAGAGTAATTAAATATCTAATCTAATTAAATAATGTCACTAATTAGTATATTTTGTCTTAATTTGAAAGTTAGTTTGATAAAATGAATAAAATCATATACGTTTAGTTAGTAATTAAGGATTTCCTCTTAATTCAAAAGCGAATTTGATTATATGAACAAAAGTATAAGTTCTAGGAAATAGAAAGTTATCATCTTAATCTCAAAGTCTCTCAATTATTTTAAAATTTGACTGATACTGTGTGACTTGATTTTTCGAAATCCTTATTAGAACAATACCAATTTCTAGACGCGAATGTCACCCACACTTGGTGGAGGAGTAGCACTACCCCCTACATAACTTAGCAATCACTATTATATACATTATGCCACTAATTAAGTACTTTGTCTTAATTAAAGGTTTATACCTTTCTTCATCTTATCAAATTCACTTTCAAATTAAGAGATTAATGGCTAGATGTATAAAGCATGGTTTAAGTTACCATGATAGTATTCTTGTGCTTTTGTTCATCTTATCAAATTAACTTTCAAATTAAGATAAAATAGACTAATTAGTGGCATGACATATACACTAATTAGTAGTTGTATAAAGTATGCCTTAAGTTACCATAATCAAGTATTTTTGTTTTTGTTCATCTTATCAAATTAACTTTCAAACTTAGACAAAGTTATTTATTAATTATGTTTTTGAAAAGAAAAAATGAAATTAAAGTTAAAATTACAGGAAATCTTAATAATTAACTTTCAAGAGAGGAATGAAAATTCCACGCAGTTATACTTTTTCTATCTCAATCTGACATTAATCAATTTCAATTGAAGAGAATTACATGAAATCTAATGGAAGCTTTTCTAATTTAACACTAATTACATAAAATTAACTTGGGAAGTTTTTAATTTGAAACTAATTAAGTTAAATTAAAATAGAGTTACATAAGATTATACTTTTCTTCTCTCAATTTGATATTAATCAATTTCATTTTAAAACAAATTACATAGCCCAAGGCCCAAGCCTTGTTTTGTATTTTGAAAAAAACAAAAACAAAGAAGAAGGGCTGCCGTATAGCAGCAACCCTTATCTCGCAATGACGAAGAAGGAACTGGAGAAGCTTCGCAGCTTTGTCAGAACAGAGTTAGTTTTTCCCCTTTTTCTCCATTGAACAAAGTTGGCTCTCTCTATCTCCTCATATTTCTCAAATTCTGTTACCTTTTCTCTCACTGTAGTACTCTCTCTTTCACTCTCAGACAACAGCTTTGAAAAAACCCTCACTCAGGTGAATAATTGTATTTTGTTCACAGCGTTTGACAGAAATTTCAATATAAATGGTACAGGCTCCAAACAAAAATTAATTTACACCATTTTAGCAGGTTATAAGTTAGAAAATGACAAATCCACGTCAGCAGGTAAGCTGGTAAGCTATAAGCCACAAACATTTCAATATAAATGGTACAGGCCATCATTACTGTGCTTAACTAACATTATAATTCTACCACACATACAATGATATGTCATGTAATTTGAAAATTCCGCAAATATTTCTAAGTAGTAATTAACTCACTCATTCTCTGGTTTTGGTCACATGTGTTAGTTCTGTCATTGTTGTTCACTCATTAGCTCTAAAAATACATTACATTCTTCGCCGCCGGTTCTACTAGCGTTCCGGGGACGATCATCATCCTCAATGCTGCCCTACCATACTCTGCACGAAGCCGAGGTGGTCCTTGGCCGGAACCTCACCTTTGCCGAGACCCTTTGGTTCAATTACTCCGGTAACATGTCCGATTACTTCCTTTATGGTCACAACACTCTTTTCCTCTTGCTCCTATTCTCTGTCGTCCCTCTCCCCATGGTCTATATGGAGGTTAAACGCTTAGCCAGCTTCGATAAGTACAAGATTCAACCCCAGGCTCGCCTATCGTTGGATGAAATGCTTAAGTGCTACAAAGATGTCATGCGCATGTTTTTTGTCGTTGTTGGACCCCTGCAACTTGTTTCATATCCTACTATTAAGGTATCTTCAATCTTTAGTCAGAGAATCATCTATTCCACATTTTTATGTTCTTGCAATTGTTTACGTTATCTAAATTTCTTTCAAAACCCCAAGAATTTAGTTTGGTAGTAAAAATGTAATATGTTCAAGTAAACTAGCTAGGGTTCGAATCCTAGGGTCAGTGAGGAATTTTTCCTTTGAATGCTCTAAGTGGNTCGCCTATCGTTGGATGAAATGCTTAAGTGCTACAAAGATGTCATGCGCATGTTTTTTGTCGTTGTTGGACCCCTGCAACTTGTTTCATATCCTACTATTAAGGTATCTTCAATCTTTAGTCAGAGAATCATCTATTCCACATTTTTATGTTGCAATTGTTTATGTTATCTAAATTTCTTTCAAAACCCCAAGAATTTAGTTTGGTGGTAAAAATGTAATATGTTCAAGTAAACTAGCTAGGGTTCGAATCCTAGGGTCAGTGAGGAATTTTTCCTTTGAATGCTCTAAGGATTTAGTCCCGGTGTGTGAAAGTTAGTCCGAAAATACCCTTACTATTAAAACCCAAAGAAAAAAAAAAAAGTTTCTTTCAGTTTCTAAACAAAGAGCCTGAATCTGATGTTGGGAAAATCATTTTAAAATCATTACATTACGGAATGATTGTGAGGATTCTGAACTTAATTGCATCTTGCTGTTCATTATCAGATTATAGGAATCCGGACGGGGTTGCCATTGCCGTCTGGGTGGGAGATTCTTTCACAATTTGCGGTGTATTTTTTGATAGAGGATTACACCCATTACTGGCTCCACAGATTTCTGCATGGCAAGTGGGGATATGAGAAGATTCATCGAGTCCACCATGAATACACAGCTCCAATTGGATTCGCCGCACCGTATGCGCATTGGGCAGAGATTTTTATCCTTGGATTTGCGTCTTTTCTTGGTCCAGCTATGGTTCCTGGCCACATGATTACATTCTGGTTGTGGATGGCATTACGGCAAATGGAAGCGATTGACATTCACAGCGGGTAACACATTCTTACCCTATTAGATATAAAAGCACTTTGTCCCTCAAAAAAATAGAATAAAATAAAACCATTTCGAAGCTTTTGGGACCAACCCTTTTTCTTTTTCTCTCACACTTCCTTACTCTCTTTACTGCTTTAGTTGATTGTCTCCAAATGATATCCACTTCAGGATACCTTTCACCCCTTTCTTTTTCCAAATACAATCCTGTGTGAGGTACTTTGGATTTCAAGGATCTCCAACAGTGGCTTGCTTTTTCTGATGGGGCCTAGGGTTAGACTTAGTTTGGCACATTTTTTCTTTCTTTCTTTCTTTGCTACATTTTTAGATTTTGTCTTTCCTTAGGAATTTACTTGTGATGATTTTTTCTTTTCCGTTGATAGCAAGCAGCATAACCCTTTTCCCACCCTTTTGGGACATTCTACTCATTATTCTTCTCTAGTTTCTGCGTTGCAGTCTTGACTTTCTCTTCTGACCATTCCATGTTGTGACTTACCTTCATATCAGGTATGACTTTCCCTGGAGTCCCACAAAGTATATTCCATTTTATGGTGGTGCAGAGTATCATGATTACCATCATTATGTTGGAAGACAAAGCCAAAGCAATTTTGCTTCAGTTTTCACATACTGTGATTACATCTATGGAACTGACAAGGTTATATTACGAATGTGGAATTCTTTTGCTATATGAATCACTGTATATTTGTTTCAACATGTTAATGGTTTTACAATAATTCTCCTTTCTTTATTTGACAGGGATACAGGTATCAGAAGAAAACCCTTCGGAAGGTAAATTCATAAAGCTTTGCCAATTTTTGGAAATTGAATTGCATGCTGAGGCTTCTCAGTTAGTTTAAATGCTTGTGATTAACCGTAGACCTTTTTTTTTTCCTCTTTATTAAGTTTATTTGTTTTCCGAGTGATGTTATTCTGTAGTGGTTAACTTTGTTTCTTTCCCCTCTAATTGCTGCTTGGCCACTTGACTCAGTTGAAGGAGGAGTTAACAAATGGCGTTGAGCAGAATGGAGGGTCCTACAATACTATCCAGGATTATAAATCTGATTAACTTTGAGATAGCAACAGCCTAGCTGCTTTCATGTAGATATATCTTACCTAAGTCCCATTTAAGCGCTTACATAAGAAGGTTTTATGTGGTAAGCTCTTATAGAATAAGGTAATTTTGAATTAAGTTATTTAGTGTTAGGATATATAGTTGGAGAAACGTTTTTAAAATTTGTAAGCTCTTTCTAAAAGTATTTGGATAAATAAGAGTATATGTACTTATAATTGTAAACATTATTGAAAAATAACATTAATAAGCACTTATTAAAGTTGTGTTTACATAAATAAGTATTTTTCATATTTTGTCAAAAAAATAATTTACAAATAAATAATTTAAATATATATCAGCTCCATAATTATTATATTTTGATTCAAGTTATTAATTTTTAGTTGTTAGATAACTGTTATTTTGAAGAATCACTTCTTCTTATAATCAAAGTGGTTCTTGGCTGATTTCAAGATTTTCATCTCTTTAGCTTATGAAATATTTGGATAATTCTTGTTAGATAGCAAACCAGTTTCACCACTCACTACAAGAAAACAGCTAATTTGTTATGTCCAAAAACCGTGGTAAAATTGACATTTTCCGTGGCTAAGAGCATTTACCACAGAAATTGCCATGGAAACATAACCGAGGCATTTCCTATCATAGCAAAGACCATTTGCCATGGAAAAAAAAAAAAAAAACCCTNAACCGAGGCATTTCCTATCATAGCAAAGACCATTTGCCATGGGAAAAAAAACCCTAGCTGCTTTCATGTAGACATATCTTACCTAGTGGTAAAATACTTGTCTTTGGTTGCTTGAGGTTGAAGATAGATTACAATAGGGCTTTACAAATTGTGATTCTGTGTAGCATTTCTTATTTTGTCAAGTTTCAGAATTCAAACTTATGTTTTTGCTTCATGTTTATATCAAAATGGATTCCTCCTGTAGGATTTAATTCAAAAATCAGGATAAAAATTAGAAAACAGTTCAGTGACTGGGACCATAAATGGTTTCTGTTACGGTGGCATGAAACATTATATATATACAAACAAACATATGTTCAGTCTAAGCTTGACAAGTTGTAAATAATTGGACATATTAACTCAATGACAAGTTATCTCTCTCTTAAAAAGCAATTATAGATAATATCATTTGGAGATTTCAATATATAATCTCCAACACAATAAGCTAAAACAAAACAAAAAAATCCTATTTGACTAGCTAAATAAGTAATCTTTCAAATTATATGATCCCAGCATGTTATTTATATTTGATATGGATCCTGTGAGAATAGTGAAAAGGTTGTGAAACTAGCTCCTCACAGTTATTATTTTTTACTAACTGTACAACAATAATGGGCCTAATCTTAGGCCTAATCATAAGCTAATTACAAGCCTAAATATATGCTATAATAACTCTATTTCCAACTAATATTCTAACACTCCCCCTTAAGTTGGAGCATACATATTATATGTTCCAGGCTTGTTACAAATGTAGTTAACCCGAGGGCCTCCGAGAGACTTAGTAAATATATCTGCTAGCTGGTTGTTTGATCTAACCAAACTAGTAGCAATATCCCCTGAAAGTATTTTCTGTCTAATAAAGTGACAGTCAATCTTTATATGTTTGGTCCTCTCATGGAAGACTATATTAGAGGCAATGTGGAGAGCTACTTGGTTATCGCATATTAGTCTCATTTGTTGAATCTTCATGAATTTTAACTCTTGAAGTAACTGTTTCAGTCATATGCGTTCACAGGTTGCTTTAGTCATGGCTCGGTATTCTGCCTCAGCCGTGGATAGAGCAACAACTAATTGTTTATTGCTCTTCCATGACACTAGATTGCCCTCAACAAATACACAATATCCAGTGGTTGAGCGTTCATCGTATAGACAGTTTGCCCAGTCAGCATCTGAATAGCCAACCACCTGAGTATGTCCTCTACTTTCATACAATAGGCCTTTACCTAGTGCCTTCTTGATGTATTTTACGAACTACTGCTTCCCAATGACTGTCACACGGAGCACTTAGAAATTAGTTGAGTACACTCATTGGAAAGGCAATATCAAGACGTGTTACTATGAGGTAGTTGAGTTTCCCAATAAGTCTCCGGTATCTACTAGGTTTTGATAAGGGCTCCCCCTGATCAGGTAGGAGCTTGACATTTGGATTCATTAGAGTATCCACAGGTTTGCAGTTTGACATGCCTGTTTCTTTTAATATATCCAAGGCATATTTTCGTTGTGAGATGGCAACACCTTTTCGGGATTGAGCAACTTCTATTCCTAGAAAGAACTTGAGTTTGCCCAAATCTTTTGTCTGAAAATGCTGGAATAGATGTTGCTTAAGTTTCTGTATGCCCTCTTGATCATTCCCTGTAATCACAATGTCATCTACATAGACAACCAAATAAATGCATCCGTTAGGGGATGAGTGTAAGTAAAAGACTGAATGATCGGTCTCACTCTGAGTCATACCAAATTGTCAGACAACTGAACTAAATCTCCTAAACCAAGTCCGTGGAGATTGTTTAAGTCCATAGAGAGATCGACGAAGTCTACACACCATTCTAGACTCCCCCTGAGCAACAAATCCAGGAGGTTGCTCCATATAAACTTCCTCTTGCAATTCGCCATGTAGAAAGACATTTTTAATATCCAATTGATAAAGGGCCAGTGATGAATGACAACCATCGAGAGAAAGAGGCGAACAGAGGCCATCTTGGCAACTGGAGAGAAGGTGTCACCATAATCAAGTCCATAGATCTAGGTGTATCCCTTGGCAACCAGTCAAGCTTTCAAACTATCTATCTGGCCATCAGGGCTAACTTTGACTGTGTAAACCCAACGACAACCAACTGTGGATTTATCATGTGGTAAAGGCACCAAATCGCAAGTGCTATTGGAGTCTAAAGCAGCCATCTCATCAATCATTGTCTTACGTAAGTCTGGGTCAGAAAGTGCTTCACCTATATTCTTGGTAATAGAAACAGGAGACAAAGACGACACAAAAGTAGAATATTCTGGAGACAAACAGTGATAGCTCACAAAATTATAAATGGGGTAAGGGTTACGAGTAGAACGAATACCCTTGCGTTTAGCAATGGAACAGTCCGAGTCAGAAGTCGAAACTAGAGAAGTAACTGGAGCAGGAGATGAGTCCAATGGGATAGGAATAGGATTGGCATTGGCAGTAGGGCTTTCAACAGGCTCAGTGACAGGTGGTACAATGGTAGGGTTCTCAACAGGCTCAAGGACAGGTGACACAATGGTCGGGTGCTCAACAGGTTCAAGTCGAGGCCGACGATGGTAGGTGAGGAAAAGAGGTGCCAAGTCCTCTATAGGACCACTGGAGTCATTGGAAGAAACAACCTGTGGAATAGGACTAGAACATGAAATAGGAAGAACCTGAGTAACAGTAGAACAAGTAGGATGCCCTAAAGAGGGAAAGAATGAGGTTGTCTTAAAGAATGTGATATCTGGGGAAACTATATAACGTTTAAGTTTAGGAGAGAAACAACGGTAACCCTTTTGCAAATGGGAATAACCCAAAAAGACACATTTGAGAGATTTAGCATGTAACTTATCTTTTCCTTGAGTGAGATCATAAACAAAACATGTGCAACCGAAGACACGAAGAGGAAGAGAGTAGAGTGGCTGAGTGGGAAATAAAAGAGAATGAGGCACCTAATTTTGTAAAATGGAGGATGGCATGTGATTAATCAAATAACATGCAGTAATAATCGCATGTCCCCAAAAACGCAACAGAACATTATTATGAATGAGGAGAGTACGGGCAATCTCAATCAGGTGTCTATTTTTCCACTCAACCACCCCATTTTGTTGAGGAGTATGAGCACAAGAAGATTGATGGAGAATGCCCTGAGAAGTCATGAAAGATTGACATGGAGCAGAAAAATATTCTCGAGCATTATCACTCTAGAAGGTGCGAATGGTGAGTCCAAATTGAGTTTTAATCTCTGAGTGAAAAGTTTGAAAAATAACAAATAGTTCTGAACGATTTTTCATTAAAAGTAACTAAGTATATCGGGAAAAATCATCAACAAAGGTAACAAAGTATAGAAAACCTAGAGTTGAGTTGACACGACTAGGACCCCATACATCAGAATGCATAAGTGAGAAAGGAGACTCAACTTGTTTATTGACACGACTAGGAAAAGAACTACGAACATGTTTTCCTAATTGACAAGACTCACATTCTAAAGAAAAGACACTAGAGAGACTCGGCACCATCTTTTGTAGTTTATGTAAGCTAGGATGTCCCAAACGACGATGAAAAAGTTCAGGTGAATCAGTAGCAATACAAGCCATGGGAGATGGTGGTGGGGTGAGGTAGTATAGCCCACGGAACTCATGCCTTACTCTAATCATCCTCCCAGTGTTCCGTTCTTGCACAAGAACCGAATTAGCTACAAAGGTAACAAAATAAGGTAGGGTCTAGGTTAATTTGCTAACAGAAATAGAATTAAATGGACACCCAGGCACAAAGAGAACAAAATTTAAAGATAGGGAGGGCAAGGGTTTGGCCTGTCTAATGCCTTTGACTTTAGCTTGTGAGTCATCAGCTAAGGTAACAGTGGATAATGAATTAGAATAAGCGATATGAGAAAATAAATTCTTGTTACCAGACATGTGATCAGAAGCAGCATAATCAAGAACCCAAGGTCTAAGAGAGGATAACTGAGAGATGCATGCAATAGGATTACCAGTCTGAGCAATGGAGGCTATGGAGGTGGACTGCTTGTTCTCTTGGAGTTTTAGGAACTCATTATAATCAGCAACAGAGATGGATACAATGCTAGAGTAGGAATCATACTATGCAACATTAGCACTCTTAGGTGGTCGGCCATGAAAAGAAAGCAGCGATCCACTGTATGGCCAATTTTATGGCAGTGAGTACACTGAAGGCGATCTCTATTTCGAGCTCGCTGATAACCACGTCCTCCCTTACCATCCTCTCGATGGTTCACATGAGAGGCTAGAATAGTAGAATCAACCGAGGTAGTCGAAACAGAGATACCTGTAGGTGCGGAAATACGGATTAACTGTTCAAACATCGTGTCCATAGTAGGAACCCTAGGGTTGGCCAGAATTTGATTTTAATTGCTTAACTGTTAAATTCTGGCACTGCTTACGTTTTTCACCATATCTTTTGCTATAAATGTCCGATTGATGTGATTCTAGTTTCGTTGGAAAGCTGACAGAAAATTCCACATTTCATATGAAGAGCCCAGAAGCTGATTCTCGCGTCTGGACAACTGAAATTCGCGTACAAGCAGTCCAGATTTTCTGCTCCGCCCAGCACTCCGCCTAGCATTGACTGATTCCTTTCCTTAGGGCTGCCTATTGGACCAGAGCATGTTTATTTGGGCCAACATCTGTTTTTGGGCCAGCACACATGACACTAGGGCTTGATCATGTTTTTACCATTAATAATTTAGGAAACTAGGTTTATTTTGTAATTAGGAAACCATTAGGAAACCTAGAGGAGGCAGCCAGCTAGTATATATTCTCAAGTTGTTGAGGCAAATATACACAATCAGAAGAGATACGAAATTCCTTGAGCTGCTGCTGCCTCCTTTGCTTAGTTCGTTTTTCCCCTTTGCTTTGTGTTCAAGTCTTCCATGGAAGGCTAAGTTCGTTTGTAATCAATTCAAGAGGAGCCAAACTTGACAATCCAGAGTTCCTGT
>QAOA01007237.1:5490-15857 GCA_003255065.1 Cercis canadensis | reverse complement strand
TTAACTGTTTAAATAACTGACACGAATAATTGTAAAAACAAATTTTGGTCCCTAACTTTTAGTGTGCCACTATTAGTAGAAAATAGAAATAGTAGTGACAATGGTGCATGTCACCGTGATAAAACTTAACCGTTCAAATCATGAGTTTAAGGGTTGTATAATTGTTAATCATAAATTAGTAATTAGTAGTTGAAAGATGTCTAAAACCATACCTAAAATTTTCTTTAGGAAGCTTTTTCTCTTTTATTTTCACGGGATGCTAGACAAGTATCATCGTATCTCAATATATAGAATTCAAACCTAAAATTTCTATGATGAAGTACCTAATATTCAACTATTGGGGTATACCATTGGCAATATTTTTTAGAGCGTTCTTTAGATTTTCATGATTACTTTGTGCTTATTTCTGCAAATTGACTGATCTAAAAGAAAGCTTGCTATAATCACTACAACAAGATAATGGAAGCAAATATCAGCTCATGGAGATCTTTTAAACAATATAAACTCTAGGATTAGCTCAAGCTTAGCTCAATCAAAATTAAATCAGCTCACAGTTCAACTCGATTTAATGTGAGCTCAAATCTAGGCTGAACCTTGATTTGCACTAGGCTCAAGTTAATCTCCCTCTATCGTCTACACAGAAATTGAGATTTACATACAGTTTTTGGTATAGCTTGTTAGAGATCACTAATCAGAGATGACTAAGATTTCTTTCCCCACCATTATCTTGCTTGTCCTTATCATGTCAGGTTCGTTTATTGGCATCCTATTGCTCAACACATGTGCCATTCAACTTATATAATGTTATCTGTGATGCAAACTTCTTTAACATTGTTTTCATAATTTGTTTTGCAGTCTTGTCAATGGCAACTCATGTGTTTGCGGAAAACAAAACATGCGTCGAAACATTGGACCCGTGTAACTGCTATCTTCCTGACTGTCTGAAGCAATGCTATGAGAAACACGGCTCCGCACAAGGAGGCCAATTAGCTGCCCTTGATCCTGCTTGAACAACTTATAAATGTATCTGCGTCTATGATGGCAACTGAGTTGTTTTTATCTAATGTTTATTTCAGAATAAATTTTGCTATGGGTAGGATGATCTCAAATATGACAGACATTTGCATTCGGATCAATACGAAGCAGAAATAAATGAAACTATAATTTGCTAACTCTTCTTTAACATTGTTTTCATAATTTGTTTTGCAGTCTTGTCAATGCCAACTCGTGTGTTTGCAGAAAACAAAACATGCGTCGAAACATTGGACCCGTGTAACTGCTATCTTCCAGACTGTCTGAAGCAATGCTATGAGAAACACGGCTCCGCACAAGGAGGCCAATTAACTGCCCTTGATCCTGCTTGAACAACTTATAAATGTATCTGCGTCTATGATGGCAACTGATTTTTTTTTATCTAATGTATATTTCAGAATAAATTTTGCTATGGGTAGGATGATCTCAAATATGACAGACATCTGCATTCAGATGAATATGAAGCAGAAACAATTGAAACTATAATTTGCTAACTTCTCTTTCCATGTTTTACTTTAAGAGTAAAATACATTTTTTTTCGTTTTTGAATTATTTCTCAAGTGTTATTTTAGTCTTTGATTTATTTTTTGTCAATTTAATTATCGAATAATCACATTGCCCATCAAATTAGTTCTCTGTAATATAAAAAATAATCACTTAAATGACTGATTTGACGGATAGAATGATTATTTAAGCACTGACTTCATGAGAACCAATATGATACAAGTATCATACCCTTTTCTTCTTCATTCCTCAGTTTTTCTTAGACTCATTCAGCCTACCACTAAACACGGAGAAATTGTTCTTTTGTGTCCCTGTTTTGTTCTTCTAACTGCATTGCTTAGCAACAGTATTACCAACTCAACCACTGCTGAATCGGCACTTCTGCTTTCAAAGCCTCAATCAATTTAGACCCTCAAGACTTTTTGACTAAAAATTGGTGTTACTTATGGTGACTACCATAAAAATGTCCAGGTCTTGAATCTGACCAAACCACATCCCAACAGCTAGGAAATCTTACTTTCCTTGTTCATCTTGACATTCATAACAATAGTTTCTATGGTCAGCTGCCACAAGAGTTATTCCAATTGTGTTAATGGAAGCTGCTCAACTTGGGTTTCAATTCAGTGGAGAAATTTCCAACTTGATAGGCAGCTACGATTCAGTGGAGACCTTGGATTAGAGATACAATTTCATCCAAAAAACTATTCCACCTAAGCTTGGTCAACTTTCAAACTAGAAGAATTTACGTCTTGCACATAACAAACTTAATAATGGAATTAAATTAAAATTTTGGGCAAATGAAATAAAATTATATAAAATCTATGAGAGTCAACANAAGTCTTTTCTTTCAAAAATTTATATATAAAATCTATATCTCAACATGATTTATTAACTAAGGTTGTTATTCTATTAAAATAAATTATTTCGTTATACATTCTTGTAGTTCAATAAATATGAACTTTGTGCTCGCGTTATCCCGGAAGTGGCTGATTTGAGGAAGTTGTTTCTATTTTTCTCAACGGAAAATGACAGTTTTTATTTTTAATTATTTTATAAACTGGTTTTCACTCTTTTTATGAAACAAGAAAGATTGATGTCATTCAATTTTACGTCTTTTTGTAATACATCATTTTACTTAGTATTAGTAAAATCATTTAATTCATTTTTTCTATTTGTGTGTCTCAATCCATTTTTTTTTTTTATATTTGCATTTAGGAAACACGCCAAGTCAATTGAGTTGGTTTTCTTAAACAATAATTGGTAAAGACTATGACAATGACTATAGTTAGCTACAATATAATTTCATCCTAAAGAGTACAACATTTCTCTAGGTAGGTGTAACAATTATTTCTTACAATTAATACAGATAATCAAGATGTTTAGAATTTATGTAAGAATATTCCTGTGGATAAGTTCACTTCCCCGAGCCCCAATTCTCAGGAGATTCATTCCACTCAGCCAGCAAAGTATCACTCCCTCTAGAGCCTACCTGAGCCGTCCAATATGTTCTTTTCTTTTTTATTTGATTTTGTGATGACTCCATCTAAAGCCTAGCAAGAGATCTGTACTTTTCTTCAACACATGTAATCTTACATGTCCGCTTCAATTATATTTGGATTTTTCCTTTTTTGCATCCTACTTTAGTTTGTATAAACTCATGATCGTTTCCAATAATTTTAGCAAATATCACTTTTCTTCTACTTACAGTTGAAGATTGTTTTACGCTTCTCCTTTTCAAATTGAATTCAAAAAATTTCTAACATATTATTATTATTATTATTATCAATATATTTGTTATTCTAAATCAAAATTTTTAATATTGATTTTGTGCTGAATTATAGGAAACCTTCCTAAGGAGATTGGTGATCTTCCACAACTGAGAAAAATCTATCTTGGAGAGAATCATCTCTCCGGTTCCATTCCATTGACATTCTTCAATAATTCAGTGTTACAGGAGATTAGTCTTCGTAATAATAGATTCAGGAAAGGACACATACCAAGTGACATTGGAAACTTGACCACTCTCCAGCTTTTGGATCTTCAAAACTGCAACTTTGAAGGTATGATTTTTATTGTTTCTAGACCAAAATTTGTTTTCTCAAGTTTATATGAATCCAATCCAGTAATATCTGTTATTTGTGCAACTTATTTGCTATACTCATTAACATCTTTCTAATTTTTTTAATTTTTTTTAATTTTTTTTTTTTAATTTTTGCATTGCCAAATGTTTTAGTTGGGAATGAGGATTTGAACAAGGAATTTTTTATTTTTTTTTTATGGATAGAATAAGACTTTCTAGTTGCGGATATGGGGAATTGGGATATAAACTTAGTAATGAATTTAAATTAAAATTTTGGCCAAATGAAATTAAATTTTACAAAATATATGAGAGCCAACATGTATTAATTTTTTCACTTTATGTAAACTTGACCCTAAATATTTTCTTTCATAAATTTATTGGGGATTCTATGATACTACATGAATATGTCATACTATACTGATGTGACAAGTATAAGTAATTTTCATATTTTATTATATATAAATATCATTTATCTTATTTTCTTAAACAAACTTAAAAAAAGTTGACTTGTACACATGTCATTCACACATTGGTTATTCTTATATAATATGACATACTATATAAATACCAAAAGTATCTAAGAAACGTCCTAAACTTATATATAAAATCTATGTAAGTCAACATTATTTATTAACTAGGGTTGTCATTCTATTAAAAGAAAATATTTGCATTATTCATTTCACGTGGTTCAATAAATATGAACTTAGTGCTTTTGTCCTTCCAGAAGTGGCTACTTTGAAGTAGTTTCTATTTTTTTTTTTCACTCGAAATGTCAGTTTTTATTTTTAATTTTTTTCACCTGTTTTCACTCTTTTTTAAGAAACAAGATTGTTGTCAATCAAGTTTATGTCTTTTGTAATCCATCATTTTGCTCAAAATTAAACAATTATTTAATTCATTTTTTCTATTTGTACGTCTCTATCCATTTGTTTTTAATATGTTTATAGTTCAGAAACACCCCAAGTTAGTTAAGTTGGTTTTCTTAAATAAGAATTGGTTAAGAGTATGACAATTACTATAGTTAGCTCCAATATAAATCTATCCTAAAGTGTAGAACGTTTCTGTGTGAAAATATTTCAAGGCCTTACAGTTTAGCTCCCTTGCAATTTCTATAGTTTAAGTGTTTCAGTGCTAGAAAAGTAAGAAAAGAATATTAAAGTCAAGAGAGGAAAGAAGTACTAGCTAAATTATTTAGTACATTATAGCAAATTAAAGATGCATATTCGTATTGATACTATTTAAAAACTTCTTTAACATAGGTGAACTTTTATAATCTCTTTTCATCAGCTTCTCTTTGAGAGTGGATAGCTTCTAGTTAAATAAATTGCTTGGTAGTCTCCCACAAAAAATATGTTATCAGCTTTCTCATATAGAAAATATTTATTTACTTCAGAAAAAATTTGGGGGAACTATTCTGATAAAAGAATTATTATGGCTCGCAACTCTTTCATAGGTATGATCTATTTGGTCATCTATGACTACATATTTATTAATAGCATCTTCGTCTATTTATTTATTTTCATTAAAAGATATTTAATTTTTGATGATCTTTGTACTCTTTTACAAAATGTAATTGGTTACAATCCAGCACTTTTATTCTATAAACTTATGTAAAAACTTTCAGTTCAAAACTTCTCATTTATGTTATTTGTAACTTTTCTTAGTAAAATAGATGGAAAAGTCAACATTTATGTTGTTTGGTTTCTTTTACATTATCCATGAATCAAAATAAAATCCTAATCATAAAACGATATGTCCATGCAATGCTTTTTAACTGACATTGTAAAAGGAAAAGTACTAAACTTCACTTGGATTTTCAATGGATTTTAGTCTCAAACTCTGATTTGGCTGTATAAAAGCTTTTGATGAATTTTGTTAACATTCCTTGATTCAGTTGTCCAAGTTAGCTCTGTTATGTAATTATGTGTGAATACCTTGCTACATAGTAGGGTCTTTTTATAAAACTTAACAGATTTTGTAAAATCAAAATAGTTCATTTTTTGAGGTATCTAATTATTACAAATATCTATTAATGACCTTTGGATCAATGTTATAAATCATGTTAGTCTTCAGGAAAAGAGGTTATGAGAATTTGAATTATTTGAAAATATTTGAAAAGAGGATACATACCAAGTAATCATGACCCTTAATCTTTATTATTATTTTTTCACTTTGTAAGCCTGATCCTGATTTTTTTACTATGATACAATGTCTATCTTTGTGCATCTTTCCCAATGTCTATGCAGAATTGCTAATTGTCTAGCAGTATAACCTTTTACGAGATTATTTCAGCACCTTCATTTATTTCAAAATAAAAACTAAAACAATTTCTGTAATAAATTTCTCACACTCTTCATTTCCATATCAAATTACAATAGATACTTTCTTTCCAATTTTTGAACACAATTGTTTCTTTACCTATACTTTATTCACTTAGTTAATTTCTTAAATTCATCTAAAAGTAAAAAATATATAAATATTTTACTAAAAATGATCTAATAGAAGTATGCCTATATGAAAAGCTAATAGTCTGTGGTTGAGTGCTATTGAGATTGTTCTCAATGCTTGTAAGTTCCGTGTACAACCTCAGAGTCATAGCCAAAAACACCCAAAAAAATAAGTATGCAGATATAACAATTATTTCTTACTAACAACTAATACAAATGGGAAGGATGCTTTAAATTTATGTAAGGAAATGCTTTAAATTTATGTAAGGAATATCCCATGGATAAGTTCACTTCCCGAATCCCTAATCCTCAGGAGCTTCATTCCACTCAGCCAGTAAAATATCACTCCCTCTAGAGCCTACTTGAGCCGTACATTTGTTCTTTTCTTTTCCTTTCTTTTTTTTATTGGTTTTATTTTTTGATGACTCCCTCTGGAGCAAAGCCATTTGATCTGTTATTTTCTTAAGCACATTTGTTCTTTTTCTTTTTTCTTTCGCATCCTATTTCAGTTTGTGTGAACTCATGATCCTTTCCAATAAATTTACCAAATATCACTTTTTGTTCTACTTACGGTTGAAGATTCGAATTGAATTCAGAAAATTGCTATTATTATTATATTATCAGTATATTTGTTAGGGAGCTGCTATTTTTACACCATATTATTTAATGTGTAAATATAATATAGACTAAATTAGCCTCACTCAATATAAAAAGTTTTTAAAATTGATCAATTACATTCTCTTTCTAGCTGTTGTTTATTGTGACTCTATTGTTTCCTACAATTATCTTTAATCTCATTCTTAAATGGTAAATGTATCTTTCTTAATTGTTTCTACTTCTACTCCTCCTATGGTTGATTCTAAATTACACATCATATTATGAAATGACAAAAACTGTAAAAAGACCTGTAGTTAAATATCTTAGGAAAATGACAGTTTTTATTTCTAATTATTTTATCAACCTATTTTCACTCTTTTTATGAAACAAGAAACATTGATGTCAATCAATTTTGTCTTTTTGTAATCCATCATTTTACTCAGTATTAATAAAATCATTTAATTCATTTTTTCTATTTGAGTGTCTCAATCCATTTTTTTTTCTTTATATATATATATATATATATATATAATTGCATTTAGGAAACACCCCAAGTCAATTGAGTTAGTTTTCTTAAACAATAATTGGTAAAGACTATATTTGGATTTTTCCTTTTTTGCATCCTACTTCAATTTCTATATACTCATGATCATTACCAATAATTTTTGCAATGATCATTTTTCTTCTACTTACTGTTGAATATTGTTTTACGCTTCTCCTTTTAGAATTGAATTCAAAAAGTTTCTAACATATTATTATTATTGTCATCAGTATATTGTTATTCTAAATTAAAATTTTCAATCTTGCTTTTGTACTGAATTATAAGAAACCTTCCTAAGGAGATTTTTTATCTTCCACTCATTTGACAATTCTCTTAGTTGTCATTTGTTGATTGGTTGTATTTGAATCTGATGAGTTAGTTTTGTGTCCATCCAAGAGAATCTCAATTTTGGATGTTTAGCATTTTCCAAACTATTTTGGGAGATCCTTGAAAAAGTTGTACTTGTGTAATGGTAGATTTAAACTTGAAGTTGTCATACAAATTAATTAGTTTAATTTCTATCTACTGTCAATATAAAGTTCAATAACCAATTATTAAATAAGAAGTGTTATTTTGTTTTGGTAAACTTTAATTATTTTTCTTATACATAGCAGAACATGGTTTAATAAAAGTGTAAAACTTTTTTACTATTTGAATAAAGGTGTAAAAGGCTAACACTATTAGTGGTCAAAATTAAACCCGATTATCAATAGATCAAAATTAAATTTTAACTTTATCAGATGAAACCTTAGAAGAAATACATAACTTTGGATAACTTCTATCAATGGGCGGTATCATATCCTGAATGAGCTTGAAAACAATAATCTGTCTGGTAGTCTTCCAGAAAATATATGCAGTGGCCTTCCAAAACTTCAATTACTAAGGCTTTGGAACAATGTATTCTCTGGTCAAATGCCATTTATCTGGCATCAATGCAAAGAGTTGGAAGACTTAGAGTTATCTGACAATAGATTCAACAGAGGATACATACCTAGTGACATTGCAAACTTGACAAATCTCCAATCTTTATATCTTACTAACAGCAACTTGGAAGGTATGCCTTTTACAGCTTCCAAATCGTAATTTTTTCTCTCGAGTTTTTTCTGAATCGAATGGACTCATGTCTGTTATTAAAGCAACTCTCAAGTTTTATCTGAATCGAGTCAACCATGTCTATTACTAGAGAGACTTATTTGTCCAACATATTAACATCTTTCTAGTTTCTTTTTTTGAAATTTTTGCACAGCTAAATATTTTAGCTGGGAATGGGGAACTGAAGATGAATTTTCTTTCTTTTTTTCTTCTTTTTGGCTTAGGTAGAAAAAAAGACTTTTTAGGTGAGGATATGGGAATTGAGATTGAAACTTAATAATGAAATTAAATTAAAATTTTGGGCAAATGAAATAAAGTTATATAAAATCTATTAGAGCCAACATAATTATTAATTTTGGGGTAATGAATTGGTTATAACTATGGCAGTGACTAGAAATATCCAAATTTCAATTCACCTATCCATTTTTTTGGGCCATGAACTTAGATAATTCCATTGTCCATCTTTCCAAAGTAATTGGATTTGAAAATTCAAAAATATGTGATTGTATATTTTTTTATTGAGAAATAGTAATGATATTGCATTTGACCTAGGATAGTGTAGAAACAATGAATAAGATAGAGATATATGGTTGCAAGCATTGACTTCATGAGAACCAATATAATACAAGTATCATACCCTTTTCTTCTTTATTCCTCAGATTTTCTTAGACTCATTCAGCCTACCACTAAATACGGAGAAATTGTTCTTTTGTGTCCCTGTTTTGTTCTTCTAACTGCATTGCTTAGCTACAGTTTTACCAACTCAACCACTGCTGAATCGGCACTTCTGCTTTCAAAGCCTCAATCAATTTAGACCCTCAAGAATTTTTGACTAAAAATTGGTGTTACTTATGGTAACTATCATAACAATGTCGAGGTCTTGAATCTGACCAAACCACATCCCAACAGCTAGGAAATCTTACTTTCCTTGTTCATCTTGACATTCATAACAATAACTTCTATGGTCAGCTGCCACAAGAGTTACTCCAATTGTGTGAATTGAAGCTGCTTAACTTGGGTTACAATTCAGTGGAGAAATTTCTAGCTTGATAGGCAGCTACATTCAGTGGAGACATTGGATTAGAGATACAATTTCATCCAAAAAACTATTCTACATAAGCTTGGTCAACCTGCAAACTAGAAGAATTTATGTCTTGCACATAACAAACTTAATAATGAAATTAAATTTAAATTTTGGGCAAATGAAATAAAATTATATAAAATCTATAAGAGTCAACATGATTATTAATTTTTTCACTCTTTGTAAACCTAATCCTAAGTCTTTTCTTTCCTAAATTTATATATAAGTCAATGTGATTTATTAACTCTTATTCTATTAAAATAAATTATTTCGTTATCCATTCCAGCAGTTCAATAAATATGAACTTAGTGCTTGTGACTTATTCTATTAAAATAAATTATTTCTTTATCCATTCCAGCAGTTCAATAAATATGAACTTGGTGCTTGTGGACTTCTGGAAGTGGCTGATTTGAGGAAGTTGTTTCTATTTTTTTTCACCGGAAAATGACAATTTTTTATTTTTAATTATTTTATCAACTTGTTTTCACTCTTTTTATGAAACAAAAGATTGATGTCAATTAATTTTATGTCCTTTTGTAATCCATCACTTTACTCAGTATTAATAAAATTATTTAATTCATTTTTTCTATTTGAGTTGGTTTTCTTAAACAATAATTGGTAAAGACTATGATAGTGACTATAGTTAGCTACAATATAATTCCATCCTTAAGGGTCTATTTGGAAGTTGAAGGGGAATGATAAAAAGGGAAATTGAGTAAAAGGAAAGGAAAGGAAAGAGAGGGATTCCCAAGCTCTTGTTTAGATAATTAAAATGAACACAAAAAAAATTATATTGTAATGTACGTTTAAAAGTTTATCATTTATTTTTAAAATAATATATTTAGTATAAAATTAAATAATATAATACAATTATTTTTTATTTCTTTTTCTAAACTAATCAATTAATAGAAAAAGTATATATTTATTATATGAAGAGAAATAAATATTTAACTGTGTATATGTTACTATTAATTAATATAGTCAATATATATA
>QAOA01007233.1:578745-719926 GCA_003255065.1 Cercis canadensis | reverse complement strand
AAATGAATCTTATCCATGATTGTATTGTTTTGCCTTCTGTACCTTTTAGGTCTTGATTATTTATATCGTACTTCAAGTTGCCTGAAATTTTCCAAACTAAAAGTAGCAGTCAAATTTAATCACTTCAAAGAATTTTTTTTGTGGTTTGGTACATAGCTTAAATTATCTCATTGTTGTTTTGATAATTTGTGCTGTTAATAGCAAGTATAATTCTCTTATCTCTTATCTTGATTTGCAATCGTCATCACTAGGACTGAAGTCGATATCATTGACCATATTGTTGAAGATATTATAATGAAACTCGACATCAACTTATTGTTTGTTGCTGAGCATCCAGTCGGAGTGGAATCTCGTGTGAATGATATGATTACATTGTTAGAAGACAGATCAAATGATGTTCTCGTACTGGGGCTGTGGGGAATGGGGGGAATAGGAAAAACAACAATAGCCAAAGCAATTTACAATGAAATTGGTCGCGAATTTAAGCATAGAAGCTTTCTTTCAAATATTAGGAAAACTTGGGAGGAAGAAAATGGCAAAGTTAATTTGCAAGAACAACTTCTTTCAAACATCTTGAAAACAAGAGGGATGAAACTACAAGGCGTCGACTTTGGGAAAATTAAAGTAAAGGAAAGCCTTTGTCATAAAAGGTCGCTTGTTGTACTTGATGATGTAAATGAGGTTGACCAACTATTTGCTTTGTGTGGTAGAGGTGAATGGCTTGGTCCGGGAAGTATATTAATCATCACAACAAGAAATGAGCGTCTACTTAATTTCCCTGGAGTGAAAAATGTACATGTACATGGAATGAAAGCACTAAACGAAAGTGAATCTCTTGAGCTTTTTAGTTGGCATGCATTTAAGCAAAAATGTCCTGAAGACAACTTCAATGAACTCTCAAGAAATGTAGTTGCTTACTGTTGTGGGCTGCCACTAGCTCTTGAAGTTCTTGGCTCCTATTTGTTTGATAGGGAAATACCAGATTGGGAAAGTGCATTGGCGAAACTTGAAAGAATCCCCCATAGTGGAATCAAGGAGAAGCTAAAAATAAGTTTTGATGATTTAAGTGATGATACTGAGAAAGAAATATTCCTCCATATATCTTGTTTTTTTATTGGTATGGATAGAAATTATGTCACCCAAATATTAGATGATTGTGGACATTATGCACAAATTGGAATAAATGTCCTCAAAGAACGGAGCCTCATAACTGTTGACAAGAAAAACAAACTTGGAATGCATGATTTATTGCGAGACATGGGACGGGAAATAATTCGTCAACAATCACTAGAGGAGCCTGGGAAGCGTAGTAGATTATGGTGTCATGAGGAAGTACTTGATGTATTAACAATACATACGGTAAGAACTTTTTCTATATATAGTTTTGTTGTGATGTTAAAATGTAGACAAAACAAAACGAAGATCAATTAATTGATTGCTATGCATTTGGTTTCTTAAATATAATGTTCAAAAGTTTGGATTTAATTTGAATCGTTGTGTGCTTCCCATTTTTACCCCCAAATTATGAATCCATAACATATATCATATCTCATTATTCTGGTCAATCTGTTACAATCATGCTTGAACTGGAGGTGTATGTACTTCTTTTTNTTCAATTTATCATCGATAGTTATAGAGTACACTTTAAGAGTTGGGAAAATGTTAAAGATTGTGAGCACAATAAATAGTTCTAGGAAGTATAACAATTTAAAGGCATATATGCACATCATTATTGGATGCACACTATATTGAGGCCAATCATTTGAGTTTTTATATTAAAATTTTAAGTAAGGAATGACAAAATAACATATTAATTAGTTATAATAATAATAATTAGTTGAAGTCTTTTCGCTATCCATTAAAACTTATTATATAAGCGAGTTCATTGTTAGATGCAGTGTTTTAAAAATTGGACTAGACTGAGCGGTTCGACCAATGCCCGGTTTGGATTCTAGTTCGATTAGGGGGCTTAAATCGTAAGAGTAGTTAAACTAGTGAAAATCAGTGTGAGCCAGTGAAAACCAATGAACCGGTTTGATTTTACATAAATAGACGGTTCATTAATTTTATTTTATTTTTATCAAAATTGCATCATTTTGAAAAAAATTTGAAAATACTCTATCAAAGGAATCAAACCTCTTTCATTTACGAAGGAGATAAAAAGCTTGAATCATCAAACCAATATTTCTTTTGTAAATAAATTTATATTATAATTTACTTATTCACATTTAGATAGTAAATTAGATAAATATTGGCCAANTTTTCCTTGTTTTGTTGTAGTTGCTGCAGAAGCTGAAAATCCTAAATCTCAGTCATTCCCCTTACTTGACACAAACTCCTGATTTTTCAAAACTACCAAATCTTGAAAAGTTAATACTGAAAGACTGTCCTAGTTTGTCTATAGTTCACCACACCATTGGAGATCTCAATAAGCTTCTTTTGGTAAATTTAAAGGACTGCACAAGCCTTGTCAATCTCCCAAGAAGTTTCTACAAGTTGAAGTGTCTGAAAATTCTCATCCTTTCTGGTTGTTCAAAGATTGATAAGTTGGAAGAGGATTTTGAGCAGATGGAATCCTTGACAATTCTAATGGCAGATAACACTGCCGTAAAGCAAGTGCCCTTTTCAATAGTAAGGTCAAAAAGCATTGCATATATATCTCTGTGTGGCCATGAAGGATTATCAGCAGATGTGTTTCCTTCTCTCATTAGGTCTTGGATGTCACCATTAAATTATCCCCAGTCCCTTGAATCATTTGAGACCACCTCTTCTATAGTTTCTTTAGCTTTGCAGGGTGATACTTTTCATGGCCTATCGTCAAACCTCAGTGACCTTCCAGAACTTAGAAGTCTTTGGGTGCAGTGCTGCCCACAGCATCTGCAAAATCAAGATGTAGCAAGCATTTTGGATGCATTTCATGTGACACATTGTTTGGAAATGGAAAGAACACCAAATGTATCACAAATTGCACATGTGGAAACTTCTGCATTAGTTGATAGTCACAATCAAGCTCACATTTCAAGTTCAGTAAATTCATTGAGTTCTCTTCTGATTCAAATGGGAGTATGCAACAAAGTCAGTGATGCTGTTAGAGAGTGCCTTTTACAGGTTCTTTTTCTTTAAATTTTTTAATTGCAAAGTTATTTTTCGTGATCAAAATTAGTAATAGCTAGCTTTTGGAAAATTAACACCAAATGAATGAATAAACGATAGAAAGGAAATCCTTTCTGTATTGAAGAGAAATGCAAGAAGACCCTGATCTAGAAATCACTCAGAGGGGAGGAACTTCAAACTTTCTTCTTGCATTTATTTCTTTTATTGTCATTCTTCGTTTTCACTGAATACTCTGTTTATAATAATGTTGATTGTTTAAAACACAAATAATAGTGAAATAGATGTTTGGTGCTTGTGTTTGTGATACAGGGACCCCCTTTCCTTTTTGGTGACAATTATCCACATTGGCTAAATTTCACGGGTGAAGGATCTTCAATATTGTTTAAAGTCCCTCAAGTTAGTGGTTTTACCTTGAAAGGGATGACTTTCTACATTCTCTATTCCTCTAATTGCATGGACAATGTGGTATCTGACTGTCTTAAAATGATGTTGCTTATTAATCTGACAAAGGGTATCATTCAGCTTCATAAGAGAGATGCAATAACTACCTATGAAGATGAGGAATGGCAGGGCATGATATCAAATCTAGAACCTGGCGATGAAGTAAAGGTTATTGTGGCGTTTGGAGATAGATTCATTGTGAAGAGCACAACAATCTATTTGGTATACGGTGAATTGATGTCAAAAAGGGAGGGTTTGAGATTAGAAGATAAGAATGCTCTTTTTTCAATTGATGAAAATGTAAGTGTTTGACAACCATTAAATCAAAGCGAAGCACATGTGATGATAATGATGAGGAGGCATGCTTTACAAGAGCCACAAAGGCAAAGAAAATGTGATGAAAGCTTGAACCATGAGAGTGGTTTTGGTATTTTTTATTGCTATTTGTAAGTTTTGAAGTTTGAGTATAAAGAGGAGTCTTGTGTCATTGTAATTCAAGATACTAAAAATTGGAATATTGCTAATATTTGTGACTTAATAGGGAGTAAGTGTTGATTTAAAAAATAAGGGGAGGTCAATGCAAAAGGAAGAAAATGCGAGAGAGCACGTTTGATCTTAAAATATTATATATGTAGTTATTGTATATAAAATATGTTGTTAATTATTTCATTATCCTTCTTTAACCATGATAGAGAATATAGTTATGGATGTGTTACAACCTTGAGCTTGAGCTTTTTCAGCATCTCTTAAGAATAAAAGTTCTAAAAGCTACATTTATCAATGACTAGAAAGCATACGTTACCATGAGACATTCACCTCGTTTTAAAATATTGTGACGGAGCCACTCTTTATTATTGTCTTACTTATGGGTTGCAAGAACTTTTTGGATAATCAAGCATTTACCATTGTGGACACCTATTTTCGTCTAATAAAAAAAATAAAAAAAGATAAATTAACATGCTAGTGATAGAGACGTGAGGTAACAAAAGAGAGAGGGATAAGTAATTTAGAAAAATAAAAATTGAGAAAGAGACTTAGTGGGATTCATGTGCATGAGTTTCATTTTTTTATTTTAATAAAAGGAAGTAAGAGTCATGAGTAAGTTAAAAATAAAAGAGAAAGATAGAGATTGTGTGCAATTGAAACACTAAAAAATGGATAGAGGGATAAGTGTTTTAAAGAGAGAAAGATATGGGGGTTGACACAAATAGTGAGAGAGATGTGAAGGACTTAGGTGCAATGTGAGTAGTATAAAAGCAAGAGACAAGGGTGGAAACACATACCAACAACAATACACAGAAAAATAGCAATAGAGAGAATAGAACCGAAACAAGGAAGAAGAGAGGGCAAAGAGAAAGAGAACCAAGGTAAGATATCTTCATTTTTGCAGCTTTTAGACAGCTTTGGCAGTAGTTGTTTTTATTTTTCTAGACAAAGCTTTAGGACTCCAAAGTAAGGGATGTTGTTCTCATTAGAACGTAAGATGTGTGGTTTTAATATATATTAGTTTCAGATTTTTTGCATGTCTCATCTGCTCCCAGTTTTAATTTAAAGTTGGTTATTTCTCTATCCTGTCAAGCCTGTCAATTTTCTCTTTCTGGAGATATACAGCTCCAAATTAACTGATGTTAGTCTCATTAGAACCGTAAGATATGTGGTTTAAATATATATTAGTTTCATATTTTTTACATGTCTCATCTGCTCCCAGTTTTGATTTAAAGTTGGCTGTTTTTCTATCCTGTCAAGCCTGTCGATTTTCTCCGACAGTGTGCAATCTTTTATTTCTTTTTGGAGATACACATATCCAACTTAAGTGATGTTAGTGTCATTAGAACCGTAAGATGTTTGGTTTCAATATATATTATTTTCATATTTTTTTTCATGTCTCCTCTACTCCAAGTTTTGATTTAAAGTTGGATGTTTCTCTGTCCTATCAAGCATGTCGATTTTCTCTGACAGGATGCAATCTTTTATTTCTTTCTAGAGATATACGGCTCCAAATTAAGTGATGTTGGTCTAAATACATGTAATGTACACACCATGACACCAGGTTTTTAATTTTTGGATAAAAAATATATGCCTTAAGGCTCTCGACACTCGACCAGCTTAACTTTCTGATCACCCACTACGTACCTAATTGGAGATAAAATTACCAGGTCTTGAGTGCTATATAATTGGAGATTAAATTACCAGTTCTGATGGTGTCTTTCTTTTAACCATTTTGCCACTGTTTAGAGGCCATGCGGTAGTTTCGAATACCAGAATTGCAACCTCTTTACCAATCAATAAACATCCTAGGATTCATTCAAGCGTATATTCAGTAAGCACACAAGTATCCGTAATAAGTTTCAAGAAATTATTTTTTACCGGCACAATAACAGATCCTACATGAGTAAAAAAATCCAATTCATACCGTAATTTATAATAAGAGCAAAGAAACGCAGATTCGTGCCATAGATTTTTCAGTACGATGGAAGCAATTTAGAATCTGATGTCATTACAATTATCAAATTTTTTGCCACTTTTGTATGCATTGGCCAACTGGGAACCTATTTTACCGCACGTTTTGGGCAGCTGGAGCTGGGCTTCAGCTGGGCAGCTATAAAAATTTAAAGGCTAACTTTGTAAATATGAAATAGTATTGTTCCCATTTTATAATTACAAAAAGTTATCAACAGCCGGTTTTATAATTACGAAAACTTGTTTTCACCCGATTCCATTTACATTTACATTAGACAAAAACCTGAAAAAGCTGCAAAAGTCAGTGAAAATAGATGAAAGTCACTATCAGAGGTGTGGGAAGAGATCCAGTCATGTTAACTTGAGTCATGTTGCTTAAATCTAAGCCGTCTATTCTATTTAAGGTCATTTCAACCATTAAAATACATTAATATTTAATGGTTGAAATGAGCTTTAATGAAATGGACGGCTCAGATCTGAGCAACATGACTCAAGTGACATGACTGGATCCAAATCCGTAGCATAGCACCCCCTTTGCAAAGGAAGATAAAGTTGCTAGACCCAACACGAGACAAGTCTTTGAGATTGACACAAAGCCACAAAAATTAATTGCCAATTGACAATGACATGCTACTCCCAAAAATTTCTAACATCTTATAGCTAGTTCTGTAGGACAACATAAAAAAAATAAAGAGACCATTATATATTATTACGTCACACAAATTAAAAAAAATCACAAGTGATTAGTTAGAAAAAAAAAAAAAGATTTTCAGATTCTTAACAGTTATATATTAAAATTATTTTTATTGATAATAATTAAAAAATATATGATGATGATCAATCAATATATAATAACTATTAAGAAACATAGGATGATTATTGGTTAACAAAAGATTTGAAAACTTAAACTTTTGAGTCATCATCCTAAATTTTTTTTTATCACCCACCTATAATTTTTTTTTATTTGTGTGACCTAAAAATATTTATTTAAAAAATAAAAAAGATAAATTTATCTTATATATGTATACACGCGTATATATTGCTAATTATTCAATCCGATAACACAAACTATACATGGGTGCATAGTATGACGTGGCCCAATCGAGTTGGTTGAAATTGCCAGTTAGACTAGATAATGTTATGTTGTGTCTGACTTACAACCAATTACTTTATGACTACTTTTTGTTTTTTTGCCACACAAGTATTATTTTGTGATTTCTTTATTATTAAAATCTCACAATTGGCCCACCCCCAATTTTTCTCTCTTCCCCCACTGTCTCACAAATCGGGGTGATTTTTGTAAATATTGTACATCTGTAAACTAAATACACAAATAAGACATATTTTAAACTATTTTCACAATTACGGTAATCTTTTTTTTTTTTTAACTTTTTCCTTTGAGTGTCGAATTTTGACATCACGTAGAGTGCTGAATTTTGCCTGAAACTTCCTTCAAGTGCCGTATTTTGGCAATGTTAATTTTTTTTTTTAATATGGCTTCAAGTGTCGAATTATGGGCAAAGGGAGAGTCGAAATTTTACAATTGCCTCCTTCCAAGTGCCGCATTTTGACATTTTTTTTTTTAATATTGCTTGAAGTGCCGAATTATGGCTAAAGGGCGAGTTAAAATTTGACAATTTCCTCCTTCTAAGTGCCGCATTGTGACATTTTATTTTATTATTATTATTTTTTTAACATTGCTTGAAGTGTCGAATCTTGGCTCTAGGAGAGAGTTGAATTTTGGCTATTTCCTCCCTTGAAGTGCCGAATTTTGGCATTTTGTTTTTGTTTTTTTTTTTTAACTTGGCTTGAAGTGTCAACTTTTGGCTAAAGAGGAGAGAGCCGAAATCTGTCTCCCTCTCAGCTCAGGAGCTTATCCTTCTCCGTACAACTCAATGGCTGAGAAGTTGCTAGCTGCTGTGGGTGTGGGTGTGGGTGTGGGTGTGAAATCTGTCTCCCTCTCAGCTCAGGAGTTTATTAGCTTTAAAAAGAGAAGACTATCGACTAGAGTTGAAAAGAAGGAAAGGTATAAATAATTAAAATTTTGGCTCAAAGTTTTCAAAATTTGCAAAAACTACCCAAAAGTTGAAATTTCGCATTTCTATTTGTAATTGCCGCTTTAGTATCTTGAAGTAATTAAATAATATTACTTTTAATTTTTGAAGTGATATTAGTGATTACTTACAATTTTTCTGTTATTTTCTTTTTTTATTTTTTGTTTTATTTTGGCTTAGTACATAAATTACATACATGGTGTGTGTATATATATTAATAAAGTGTTTAGTAAACATAGTATTTAAAATAACGAAATAGATATTAGTATTATAAATAAATTAATCGATATTATATATAAAAGTATAAATGTGGCAAAATCATTCAGAATGTCAAATATCCTTCTTCTTTTAAAAAAAAAAATTTATGAAGATAAATTGCAAAATTATCTTTCTAGTGTATTTTATGTTTTATCATCAAATACACTAGGGGATTAGTGTACTTCATGTTTTATCATCAATTCAAGCCATTAAGAAAGAAAAATGAACTCTAAAGATCAATTATTTGATTGCTATGCATTTGGTTTCTTAAATATAATGTTCAAAAGTTTGGATTTAATTTGAATCGTTGTGTGCTTCCCATTTTTACCCCCAAATTATGAATCCATAACATATACCATATCTCATTATTCTGGTCAATCTGTTACAATCATGCTTGAACTGGCGGTGTATGTACTTCTTTTTTTTCTCTTCTAGCAAGCAACTAATAAAAGAACCCCTTTTAATTTTTCTCTTTATTTCACAGGGAACAGAAGCTGTTGAGGGACTTGCATTGAACATGCCTAGTACCAATAATGCTCCTTTGAGTACTAAAGCATTTAAGAAGATGAATAGACTCAGATTGCTTCAACTTGGTCATGTACAACTTGACAGAGATTATAAATATCTTTCAAGAGACCTAAGATGGCTCTGTTGGCATAGATTTCTTTCGAGTTACATGCCAGCCAACTTTAATCAGGGTCGTTTAGTTGTGATTGACTTAAAATATAGTAATCTTAAAATACTCTTGAAGAAGCCTATGGTAATATTTTTAACTCTCAATAATTACTGATATAAAGTAACTATTGCAATCTATCTCATTTTCCACTTTTCCTTGTTTTGTTGTAGCTGCTGGAGAAGCTGAAAATCCTAAATCTCAGTCATTCCCATTACTTGACACAAACTCCTGATTTTTCAAAACTACCAAATCTTGAAAAGTTAATACTGAAAGATTGTCCTAGTTTGTCTATAGTTCACCACACCATTGGAGATCTCAATAATCTTCTTTTGGTAAATTTAAAGGATTGCACAAGCCTTGTCAATCTCCCAAGAAGTATCTACAAGTTGAAGTGTCTGAAAACTCTCATCCTTTCTGGTTGTTCAAAGATTGATAAGTTGGAAGAGGATTTTGAGCAGATGGAATCCTTGACAATTCTATTGGCAGATAACACTGCCGTAAAGCAAGTGCCCTTTTCAATAGTAAGGTCAAAAAGCATTGCATATATATCTCTGTGTGGCCATGAAGGATTATCAGCAGATGTGTTTCCTTCTCTCATTTGGTCTTGGATGTCACCATTAAATTATCCCCAGTCCCTTGAATCATTTGGGACCACCTCTTCTATAGTTTCTACAGCTTTGCAGGGTGATACTTTTCATGGCCTATCGTCAAACCTCAATGACCTTCCAAAACTTCGAAGTCTTTGGGTGCAATGCCCACAACATCTGCTAACTCAAGATGTAGCAAGCATTTTGGATGCATTTCATGTGACACATTGTTTGAAAATGGAAACAACATCAAATGTATCACAAATTGCACATGTGGAAACTTCTGCATTAGTTGATTGTCACAATCAAGCTCACATTTCATGTTCAGGAAATTCATTGAGTTCTCTTCTGATTCAAATGGGAGTATGCAACAAAGTCAGTGATGCTGTTAGAGAGTGCATTTTACAGGTTCTTTTTCTTTAAATTTTTTAATTGCTTAAAGTTTATTTTTCTTTTTTTTTTTTCTGATATGTGACACATTGTTTGGAAATGGAAACAACACCAAATGTATCACATATTGCACATGTGGAAACTTCTGCATTAGTTGATAGTCACAATCAAGCTCACATTTCAAGTTCAGTAAATTCATTGAGTTCTCTTCTGATTCAAATGGGAGTATGCAACAAAGTCAGTGATGCTGATAGAGAGTGCATTTTACAGGTTCTTTTTCTTTAAATTTTTTAATTGCTTGAAGTTTATTTTTCCTTTTTCTTTTTTCTGAAAAAATTTAGTAATACCTAGCTTTTGGAAAATTAACACACCAAATGAATGAATAAACAATTGAAAGTAAATCCTTTCTGTAATAAAGAGAAATGCAGGAAGACCCTGCTCTAGAAATCACTAAGAGGGGAGGAACTTCAAACTTTCTTCTTGCATTTATTTCTCTTATTGTCATTCTTCATTTTTAGTGAATACTCTGTTTATAATAATATTGATTGTTTAAAACACAAATAATAGTGAAATAGATGTTTGGTGCTTGTGTTTGTGATACAGGGACCCCCTTTCCTTTTTGGTGACAATTATCCTCATTGGCTAAATTACACGGGTGAAGGAT
This sequence comes from Cercis canadensis, assembly GCA_003255065.1. Classification (NCBI taxonomy): domain Eukaryota; kingdom Viridiplantae; phylum Streptophyta; class Magnoliopsida; order Fabales; family Fabaceae; genus Cercis; species Cercis canadensis. The sequence continues at coordinate 709,282 of QAOA01007233.1, read as the reverse complement.
CTTCAATACTGTTTAAAGTCCCTTTAGTTAGTGGTTTTACCTTGAAAGGGATGACTTTCTACATTCTCTGTTCCTCTAATTGCATGGACAATTTGGCATCTGACTGTCTTAAATATATGTTGATTATTAATCTGACAAAGGGTATCATTCTACTTCATAAGAGAGATGCAATAACTACCTATGAAGATGAGGAATGGCGGGGCCTGATATCAAATCTAGAACCTGGCGATGAAGTAAAGGTTATTGTGGTGTTTGGAGATAGATTCATTGTGAAGAGCACAACAATCTATTTGGTATACGGTGAATTGATGTCAAAAGGGGAGGGTTTGACAACCATTAAATCAAAGCGAAGCACATGTGATGAAAATGATGAGGCCTGCTTTACAAGAGCCACAAAGGCAAAGAAAATATGATGAAAGCTTGAACCATGAGTGTGGTTTTGGTATTTTTTATTGCTATTTCCATAATATACTCGAGCGGTTTTGGAATTGTAATTCAAATTTTCAAAATTTATTGATGTCTTAAACATTTAGTTGTCTAATGTGTTATGAAGAGATTTGCAAAGCAATTATTGTATTTGTAAGTTTTGAAGTTAAGTTTGAGTATAAAGAGGAGTCTTGTGTCATTGTAATTCAAGATACTAAAAATTGAAATATTGCTAATATTAGTGACTTTATAGGGAGTAAGTGTTGATTTAAAAAATAAGGGGAGGTCAATGCAAAAGGAAGAAAATACAAGAGAGCATGTTTGATTTTAAAATATTATATATGTAGTTATTATATATAAAATATGTTGTTAATTATTTCATTATCCTTCTTTAACCATGAAAGAGAATATGGTTATGGATGTGGTATAACCATGGTGAATTCAATTGCAAAAGATTAACTACTGAAATGATTATGTCTTTCTGAAGGGTTTACACATATATATAATTTATAGGAACCATTAAAGAAATGGGAGGAAATTGAACCAAGCAATACATAATGTGATAAAAGTTTACACTTTTCCTTTCATGCTTACATTACTGGTTCTTTTAGTTGAGCTATTTCTTTTAGTGAAATTGCAACCTATTTTCCAAAAAAAAAAAAATTATCCCATTCTTGTTTATGCTGTTGTTCAGTGCTTGTCTGTTTCTGTTGTCAATGTTTCAATGTCAAAAGTTGCAGAAACTTTTCAATAGACTCTTTGAAATGGGAAGATGATAAATTCAATCACCATGTTATTGGCGTATTCAATCTTATTCCAAGATGTAGTTTTAGAAATTTGCAGGCCTTTGTTTGTAGTATCTTTTGGAGATGACTCTGGAAACTGGCCAAGCAGGGTTCTGTGTCATTGACTGAACTGGTAACTGGGAGTTTGATTTGATGGAAATATTTATCTTCAAACAATCTCTTTGCTTTAGGTTATTCATGGAGAGAAGGATGGTTATTGTTAGCTCAGCCAGTGTAGTATTTGTGATTGTGACAAGACATCTATTGATCATCTTCTTCGTCATGTTGCGGGTATTTTGTGGGTTTTTGGCTAGAAAAGGAGAAAGTATTATTTAGTCACTGGGGTGAAGTTAGGTGTGGAAGGTGGAAAGCCACAACTATGTTTCATTTGGTATTTACTGTTTAGAACCATCGCATGGTGTTTAATGTGATTCTAAAGTGATGTGCAGGCTAAACGTATTTTTGTTTACCTGGAGTTTCACCAATTCTCGTTTTGTTCTATGTGAGCTTTCAACATTTTGGAAAGTTTGGGAGTTCTTTCTGACAAGTGGATGTTAACTTGTTCTTCTTTTTAGGCTTTTATGTGAGCCTTCTTGTTTAGCACTTTACGTGGTTGTTGTTTCCTTCGTGTCTGTTCATCTATTACCAACTTTTTGGATTAGCAATTTATTCTCATACACATCCTAATGTTGCTTTTGTTTTTTTTTTTTTTTNGGTGTTTGGGAGGGGGCGCGGGGGGTTTGGTGTTTAAATTACCTTGTGTATATGATCAACTCTAAGTCTTTGGAATGTGATTACCATTTTTTATTGTGGATGAATATATGTACTAAAATACTGTCTCTGATTTTATTATTATTATTATTTTATTTTATTTTTTTTGATAAAAGAAGAATTCTTTTAAGAATGAAAGAGTACAAGATGAAAAGAGGATTTGCTATCCTCTAGGAAAGAAAATGCAGAAGATAAAACAACAACAAGAACATAAGAAAAGACATCAATGTAATAAGGCTTGCCAATCCGTTGTCTTGTCCATGAGAGAAACACCCTTAAAGAGACCATGAGCTGTGCACCAAAGAGAAGCCAAGAAAACAATCATGTAGCATAACAGCTTTAAATCCAACATTGATCCCATAAAAAATAAGAGCATTTATCTTCAAACAAATACACCAAAGAACAGCATAAACAGCACACGCCATAGGATTTTACCCTCCTTCCTTTTTCCAAAACCAAACAAAGTACTCCAAAGAAAAATGGCTGCTGTACAATGTAAGAACAAGTGCACAAAAATACTGTCTGATTTAGACATTAGCACGTAAAATAAGGTCAATTGGATTTTAGAGGCATGTCATCACTAAAGCAAGATGTAAGAGATAATAAAGAATACAGACTAGACTGTAGGATCTATAGAAATAATAGGGAAATCAGTTCAATTCACATAATTTCCTGGTTAATACTATGTGTTTTCTTAATTTTTCTAGTGATTGATATATTTTGAGCAATGATATACTAGAAACCTCATGGAATTGGTTTGTCTATATGCATGAAGGTTTAATAATGATTTATAAAAGTAATTTTGTTGGAAACTCAGCACATCATCTTATGAACAGAGAACCTAATCGACCATCTTGGTGTTCTTTGGACCCCATGCAGATCTACTACCATAGGCATGCATCATCAGTTGGCAAACTATCAGTCTTATGCTAAAATGTGTTGAATGTTTGTGTGCTTTTTCCTAATCTCATGCATGCATTGTTTTGGAGCTTATTCTGTTTTTGGAATAACTGATGATTGTATTTCCAAAATCTGATTGTGAAATCTGAATGCTTGCTTCCACATACATCAGGGCTTATTCTGACTGTAGTGTTTTTGAACATTTTTGTCAGAGTTCTAAACGAAGCTGGATATGTTCCTTCAAATACGGAAAAGTATCCCCTTGGAGGCATTATCTCTGCCATTCAGAATGCTTTCCATACAACTCCTTCAATAGTTTTCTCAAAAGATTCTATAAAGGAAATTCATCTATGCTTCTATAAAGACTTCAAGGTTAGAATTCTACTCAGGAAAGAAGATATTTATCCAGCAAACATTTGTATTATTCACTACAGGAGATTGAGAATTTAGATACCAGTTAACATGGCAATTAAGTTTGTGGTATTTAGTATTTTCAGCTAGTGATATCATCATTGAACTCTTCTTGTCAGATTTAAAATAGTACTGCTTAATATTAATATAGAACAGCTATAGGATATTCTGAAAGTTCTGATAAAACATAGAGTGTGAAAGTGATGATATACAGCTTTCCCAAAACTGGCTTCTTTTGAGTAAGACAGTGTCAGATGACTAAACTTTTATACCCGGACTCTTGAATTTTGTGATTCATAATTTTTCTAATTATGTAAAAATTCACTTAAAGCTGTTAAATGAGTGCCAAATTTGCATTTATTCTCCTTTCAGAAAAAAAATGTAAACCCAGACAAGTGAAGCAAATACTCGTGGGTCATACAAGAGAATCCCATAGCCTAGTGCTCTAGTATCTTTTGCTTATTCTATGATTGAAGGGTTTCCTAGTCAAACATAATATTTTGGTCTCTAGAATAATTCAGATGGTTGTTTATTTTATTACAGCCACGAGATTGTGCAGCTGGATCTTGCATTAAAATTGACATGGTTACTTCAAGAGCATCATGTCCCAAGTTTGTCAGCTTGCCAATACATGTTTCATCAGGTAAGTTCATTACTATTTCATCTTTATACCACTACAATTACATTGTTGTATCAGTTGCACTTTGCTTAACTGTTACACAAGTTTACTCAATATTACATATGAACCCATTGGATGAACCGGAAACGTTTAGCTGTCTGGCCCTTTCAACTTATAATAAAGGATATGTTCAAAAAAAATAGGTGCTCCCACTGCTGGCGGAATGTGACATCTGATGTTAGGTTTGAAATGATTAAATTACATGTAGTGTGCCATGATATTCAACCCGCTCAGCATAAAATCCAATTCTGTTTTTGTGCTTAATCTTATTTGGTTTCCCTGCTTTTATTCATCTCTGTATTGTGAAAGATTTATTACTATTTAATTCAGTTTCTGGACAATATTGGCTTTCTTGAGTTTGAGTTTTCCTTCATTTAATGAATCACACTTGCTATTTTGGTATAGTCCAAAAACAACCGTTCACTTGTCTCTTTGTATCTCTGCTTGTGACTCAATGAGATTGCATGAGAGCCTGTTTTCCGTTTATCCTTGCTGGGTAGCAACGTAGCATTAGTTGCATTCATGCTGGATTTTCTTCTTGGTGTTAATGATGGAAATCTACAGTAGATTGAAGTTGAAACACCTTTCATGTTTGGACGATTCCATAATAAATTTTGTTGATGGATCTTCTCATTTTATCTAGAAACTCAGTTTGATGTTTTTCTGTTACCAGCACTAGAAAAGAGTCTCAATTCAGCAGAACCAGAACAAACCTGTTAATGATCTACTGGTTCTATATTTCTGCAATATTTCCTTCTCTCTCACGTTTTAGTACTGAAAAAAGCAGTACATATGCAGAACCCCATTACTTGTTTAAAGTTTCAGTTCACCGTAGTAACTTTATAGGTATTGTTACAAGAATCTATTTCTAAATTGAGTAAAATTCTTTTTTAGTCTTTAAAAAATGCAATCATTGACAAATTCGTCCTCCAAAAATTTTCAGTGACCAATTGGTCCTTGAATTATTATTCTGCTGACAAATTAGTCCTCTAGTAGGAAAGATCAGTGAAAAGAAAAGGAGACTTGAAATGAGAAAATGAGGGCTTAAACATAGCTAAGCAAGATCAATGAAAGAAATTTAGGAAAATGGTCNAGTAAAATTCTTTTTTAGTCTTTAAAAAATGCAATCATTGACAAATTCGTCCTCCAAAAATTTTCAGTGACCAATTGGTCCTTGAATTATTATTCTGCTGACAAATTAGTCCTCTAGTAGGAAAGATCAGTGAAAAGAAAAGAAGACTTGAAATGAGAAAATGAGGGCTTAAACATAGCTAAGCAAGATCAATGAAAAAAATTTAGGAAAATGGTCTGCAGGGGTCCAGAACTTTTCTCATTAAAGTATCAGAGGACTAATTTGTCAGACATAATAATAATTCAATGACCAATTTGTCACCGAAAATTTTTGGAGTACGTATTTGTCAATGGCTGCATTTTCCAAGAACTAAAAAAGGGTTTTACTCTTCTAAATTTATACCATAATACAGCTTTGGATGAGCTCTGACGCTGCTGCCTTCATAGAAACTATTCTGCATTTCTGGTTTAGAATTATGATTTACATAATTGAAGCTTGTAAAATCCTCAACCTACAGTCTAGATTCATGAGAACTGTTTGATAACTTATCCTCTCATTGATAAATTGAATGCAATCTGGAGACGGGCCTTAGTATAACTACCATGTGATTACTTTCTAAAAGCTGTGTCAATGTTTCTTGTTTCTTTTTCTATATTTCATCTCTTTGCTAGGTGATTAGGAAAAAGCTCCTTCTCAATTTAGATTTAATTGTCCTGTAACTTACATTGGCCCAAAAGTAGAATAAACTACTATAGCATGGCATTCTGTGCTGCTAGCCACCATGTTAACAGGCCATCACATACAGTCCTTATGTGTCTTTATTTCACAAAGGTTCACATGAACTAATCATAACCAGGTCATCACTTTAATTATTCATTAAATATTATTTAGCTAGAAAATATTTTCGTCACTTAATTATTCATTGTTCATAGCCAGGCCATCACAGTGGTAACTGCTGGTGCAAACTGTTATTTTTGTCTAATTACAATAAATGGCACTTTCTATTGGAATCCTTGGACTTCGGCTGGCCATAATTGGTGCTGTGATGCTACTTTATGGCTTACTCTGTGTGCTTTATCACTTCGTGTTTATTTTTTACATGATGGCATAGAGGTGTGCACTTAGGCCCTCCTGTGAACTATCTAAACCTCTCACTACTATACCACACCTTTCACTACTATACCACACCTTGTAGCTTTTACTTCATTACTTCTGATTGTTGGATTCCACATAATTGGTGATTGTTGTATGCTACAGCTGGTTGGCATCTTTTCCAAGCTTGAGGAAATCCAACTCACCTCCATGGAGAATTTGGAGACAATATAGCACACCCAAGTCCATTTAGGCAGTCTGAAAAACTTAATAATTTTGAAGTGCCAGAAACTTGACAGGAAGATTCGAGTGTCTATGTGACTTGAAAGAGTTGTATATGAGAAACAATTCAATCCAGTGGGAGGCTGAAGCGCAGACAGAACAAAGTCAATGCTAGTCTTTCTGACTTGAGTCATTTGCATCAATTGACGATGATAGACATGCATTTCTCAAATCTTGCTAGTTAAATATATAGAGTTATGAGCATGTCACATGTATTTAAATTATTGATTTGAAATAAAAAATAATTTTTTAATGTTATATCAACATTTTCTGTTAAGTTTTTAATGGTACACTAAGGAAATTACCAAAACTGTTCATTTTAAAAAAAAAATAGCAAGGCCAAATAGTTCATTTTCAAAATAATGAACCAAATCGTTCCTTTTACCAAAATATGAGAATTAAAATTACAATTAACCCAAAAATTTATATGGTAACAACATGCCTACTAAAACTAATTTCAATTGGATCCAATTTTAGATGGACCATACATTAACTATAATAGTGTGCGCTAGTTTTTTGATGGCCTATCTAAAATTGGATAGTCACTATGAGTAATAGGCCTTTATCAAATAAGAAAGTTTAAGAATTTAAAATATGGCAATATAATGTGATTTACTTTTCACATATTATCATGGCACTATATAGTTGGATTCATCGGTAATCATATAGTGTTTGAACCTTTCTACTTACGGTTTTTTATGCTAACCCGAAGTGTATAAGAAAAGAAAAGGGAAATTTTGCTAAATAAATACTATTACCATGTACATTGTATGGATGTTTATTGGCACAGTACAATATAATGCATTATAGCTGCCATATGCAATTTCAGATTCTTAATTTTATATATAAGCCCTGATTATTATTACACATCAACTTCAGCATTTGTATGCAGGCCATATGTAGCGATCATATATTAGAGGGTTAATGAATTTTGTAATTGGATGTGTTTATTGTTTTGCAAACACAGGTCACAGAGTTTGCACGTAATATATCCCATTTGAATCTCAGTGATCACCCTGAGCTAAAAGTGATATCACATGGTGAAGTTTTAGTCCCAGATGGGTGTTTCCGCAATCTGAGGACTTTGGTTTTGAGTAGGTTAAATTTATCAGAAGTTATTCATTCTAATTTACTTCCTCACCTGAGTAACTTGACACAGTTGGAAGTGCGGAACTGTGGCTCTGTTAAGGTTAGATATGATGTAAGAGATGTCATAGTTGATGCAAAGAAAATAAATATGGGATCTACCTTGAAGAAGTTGATTTTAGAGAAGCTATCAAATCTGGATCACATATTTACTAATTTATTGCCAGACTGAGGTATATATTTAGAAAACAAATTCTACTATCAAATTTTATATATAATTGTATACTCAAAATGTGTGAATAAAAGAGAACTACTTCATTGAATTGTAGATCGACATCATGGTTTTGATCAATTAAATTAAAAATTCAAAATAGCTCATCCTCTTTCTTTAATTTCGAGTTAAGTAGATATTGAATTCGTGGAGCCTATCTTATGATCATCTCCATATTTGCCCATTAATTTGAACATTTCCTCTATCTCGTCCTCCTATTTTTTTGATAATTTTTCATGAGTAACATCTATAGCCTGACTGAGCTATCTCCTTTATACCAACCTCAATCATTTCTTTCCCTTTTCCTTTTTTCTTTTTTTGTATATATATGAAAGTTCAGATTCTCCTAAAGTGGGAACTATGATTCTATCACTACATAGTAATAATCATCACATTCACTTGAAGTCTCCTAACTTTGTCGCTTGCTATCATATAATCAACTCTGTAATTGCCTTCTCCCAAAGACTTACTATTGATGCCAACATAAAAAATGAAGAAAAGTGTGTACAGAACTCTAACAGCCCATTAGAATAATTTTTAACTATTTATTAAGAATTTAATATAGAGAATAATGCTTGTATAGGTGATAAATATAAAATTATAAATATATCCTTACAGTACTTTAACATGAACAATTTTTTCCTTGTCTAAAATATCAAATTAGTGGAAGAGAAAAAAAAAAACATACAAGGCCCGCCCGCACACAGTTTTGCTTCAACTTTTCTTTCCTTCTAATTTTCTGTCTTGCATTCAAACTGGGAAAAGTCTTTGTTCCACACCCATTTTTGCTCAAATTATTTCTCCTCATTAAACAAAACACATAGTGTTCTTTCTCAGTTATCCTTTTCCCTTCTCTTTTAGAAAGTAAGATATAGGAGAAGATTACACGTGCCCTTCAAATATGGCCCTACCCCTAAAAATAATAATACTTGGTGGAATATGATGTCTCTCCTCTATAATTGAAGCTGACAAATGATGGCAAGTACAGAGTGGTCTAACAACCCGCAAAGAACTCTGTTACCCAAACACATAAACCATATATATACATAAAAGAAAAAAAAAAGTTTTAGTATTTTACATAATTATATATCCTGATGTTTAAGCTAACACAGTTAGATGAGCTAGTAAAAATTGAAGTACTTTGTTTGTATAGCCTAGGTTCGAATCTCAATGCGAATAATTTTTTTTGGTAAGCAATTTATAAGTATTATTTTAAGTCATCACTGAGACTTGTGACATATCTAAGTCTTAAAATGAAGTAGCATTCCCTCACTCTTAAAATGAAACTTTGTCACAATGTGCTTCACTTTTTGGAGCATCAGAGCTTCATCTGCAATAATTAATTTAAGAAATGAAATAAAATTAAAGGTTTAAAAGCATTTCTATTGTATTCAAATTTAGAGTTGTAGTTAAAAGTAAAAAAAAAAATACATTTCTATAAAAAAAAATTATATATAAGCACTGCATTGAAATTAATGTGTATCTACATATAATAAGATTAATACATTTTATTAGAGAAATACTAGTTACTTTTAATAAGATATTTCAAATTTAATATGTTTATCAATTTATTTTTAATAAAAAATTGGTGGAAGAGTAAAGTATAGATATAAGAGAAAATATATTCAGAAGAATAGCATAAAATTGTAGAATTATATGGGATCAATTATTTGCAATAAAATGATAAAGATTATATATTTATCAATAAACAATTATCTGCACAAAGAAATTCCAAAATTTAAGGATAGTTATTAGATGAAACAAAACTGTAAAATGTCAATCACATATTTATTATTCAAAGTAATTATAACTCTACATCTTTCAAACAATAATTGTAACCATGTTGTAATAAAAACCAATTCTAACCATGTAGAATTTTCCTTTTTCTTTCCGCAATTGTACTTTATCATTGTTTTTCCTGGAAGGAGCTAGGCCGGTGGGATTCGTCATTTTTTGCTCTTTTCTTGGTCTAGTGTCCTTTTTCTTAAGAAAAAAATAGGTTGAACAACAGGTCGTCAAAACAAAACCCAAACTAATAATAAAATTTATATTATAAAAAAATAATACTAAAATATTTTATATTTTATGGAAGATGCTAAAATCTTTTATTTAAATGAATGATATTGAATATAATAATTTATTTCTGGAAACTAGCCCTCTCGATTGGAGTCATTGGACAATATATTTTGAGATGAATATGATTTTTAGATAGTTTATTAAGTTACGTGTGGTTAGTGTTTCTTTAAAAAAAAAAAGTGTGGTCTAATAATAAATTTTTTTAATATTTTACAAGTGGATAAGGATTTAAACCTCTCATGTCATGTAAAAAAAAGAAAAATTATATATATAATTTATTTAATAGATAGATGAGAGAGAAGTTGATTACTTGATTTCCAATGTGGCTGTCTTTCTTCCCTAAGTCATGTCTAACGTCCTAGCTTACTATTAAGTTTTGATAAACATGTATTAGCGGGACCCAGATTCAGTCATGTCACTTAAATCATGTTACTTAGATCTGAGTTGTCTATTTTATTAAAGTTCATATGAACCATTAAAATACATTAACATTTAATGATTGAGATTAGTTTTAATGGAATGAACAGCTCAAATCTGAACAACATGACTCAAGTGACATGACCGGATCCAAATCTTGTATTAGCGTGGGAATAGCCTAGACAAAATATCCCTTAATTAGCAAAAAGAAAACATATATTAAATAGACCTACTTGGCAATATTAAAAATGAACTATGAACCTAAGACCTACTTGGCAATATTAAATATGAACTATGAACCTAACACCTACTTGGCAATATTAAATACATAGAGAACACGTATATCCTTCACCTAGAAGCAAACCTTTATTGAAAATTTCCAGAGCAATAACAATGCATTTCTAACCCTCTCAGGATTAGGATAGCAACCTCCTTTTTTTAATGTTCTTTTTCCTTAAAAAAAATTATCTCTAAACGTTTGGTGACATTCACACGTTAACTGAATAAAATTAATAGGGCTTTCTTTCTCATATTATTGTACTATATATTACGTACAATCAATGACCGATGTTGTTTACTGGGGAGTTTTTAACTTTCTAGACACTTCAATGCCTTTTGTGTGGAAATCAATCTTTTGGAGAATGCATAACACAATTGCACCATCGAGGCATCATCCTTGTACTAATTTAGAGCGAGAGCATTCAAGTTCAAATCTTGAATAAGAAAAATAAATCTATAAATTAATTGATTTAAATTTTGGTGTCTTCATTTTGCGAATATTGAAAGACTAAGTTAAATTTTGATTGAAGGTTTGGAGATAAACTTTGAAACTATCCTGTTTGGAAGGGTTTATTTTTTGCTTTCAAAACTTGTTTTCAGAAGTAGTATTTCAAAACATGTTTTAGAAACAATAAATAAAAAAAATTGTTTGGATCAAATAATTTTTAGAATAAAATTCAAAAAAAGAACAAAAAAATAGTTTGGACCAAAAAGACTCTCAGATCCAAAATTACACAAAGGGCACCAAGATTTACCGAGTAGAGTAGAGGACAAGCCATCGGTGAAGCGTTAATCATTAGTCTATTAATTTATTTACAAAATTACTATTAATGAATCTCTTCAATTACAAGTATATGTGCCACCAAAAAAAAAAACATTAAAATGTAATACTTGTTTCTGATTTTGTGTTTAAAACAAATTTTCGAGTTACAGTTTTTGAAAAGAGAAAAATGCAAAACAAGTATTCAAACTGATATTTTTGTTCTTTTGTTTTCAGAAATAGAAAACAGTTTTCAAAAATAGAAACCAAACAGGTCCTATTGGCTTCCTCAACATTTTTTGTGCCTTTTAGCTGATAATTTGGGTGAGGAACACAATATTATTTTTAGTACTGAAAAAGGTGTTTTGACTTTATTAATGCTGTTTGTGAAATTATTTATTTAAATACTGGACTTTTAGTATCTTTAACTATGATTTAAAATATTACATAATGATTGGACTAAGTTATATTATTTTTGCAAATGTCAGGAGAGGTTTATGTAGATATTGACAAGAAAAAAATCCACATATATTATCTATATTTAAATACAGGGGAAGGAAAAAGTATTTCATTAATTATATATAGTTAAAATGAATTATCAAAACCTTATTATTAAAATGACATGAACTTATAATTATTTTTAAACAAATATACAATACATATAATTTTATTTCATACTTGTGCTTCTGGGACCACCTAGTCGGCAGTGGGGTAATAACCTTTATAGCTATTGCTCTCTTATATTTGATTTCTCAGTGTCTTGTGCTTTCAAATGCATGGCTACCCTTTTCCTAAAATCTGGTGCATTTGGTTAGAGTTAATTATATGCAGTATAAATCTGTACAGAACATGGTGTTCAATGCATTTACATAGGTCTCAGAATTTTCTGTTCAGTGCATGTTGAACTTGGAGTGACAAACGTCTAATTTTTCTATTTTGGTTTGAGGTAAAAACTTAAGATTTGTTGTATGGACTTCTAATCTCTTAATTTTGTATTTTACTTGCAGAGAAACGTGGCACATACTCATATCCCATGATTCGAGATGAATACAATTATTTCCTGACGGGTCTGTATATCTATTTCAAATATAATGTAACTGTAAGTTCATAGAATATGGAATCTCTGTATCCTCTAGTTTCTTTTGTGTTTCAGATTTCAGTAGGCAATAAGCTTTTGTAAGAATGAAAATTTGATGACAACTGATCATGATTTTTTGTCCATTGTTCATTGTCATTTTTCCTCCTGTACAAAATCTCAAACTTGTTTTTTCAATGTATTGGTTATTTTAATCCGCGATCCTTCTTTTATTCCACAGACAAATTTAATCTGTTGATGTATGAGTTATTCAACCAGTGATCCCTATATGTGAATAAGCTACATGGTGGAATCTTATACATTATCAGGGTTGGCAAGAAGCTGTAGTATGGTTCAATAGTGAGAATTGCTGATAGACATCTTTGAAAATGAGCTTTTGCTAATTTTTATACTGTCGTTCTTTGGTATATTGCTGTGGGTAACAAGCTGTGGTCAAGTAAGTCGTTCATTAAAGCTATGCACTTGTATTGGCTATATTAGATAAGGGTATGCAAGAATAGAGTCTTGGTTTTTATTACTTTTGTGTTTGGGGCATCTCCATTTTCTTCTAGGCTTTGGAAGTTAACTTGGAATTTCTTTTGGACAATTTGGGAGTTCTTTCTGACGTTTGGAAAGTTAACTTGTTCTTCTTTCTAGGTTTTTATGTGAGCCTTCTTGTTTAGCTCTTTACATAGTTGTTGTTTCGTTGGTGTCTGTTCCTTTATTACCAACTTTACAGCCTGATGCTTTTGAATTAGCAGTTTATTCTCATACACTCACAAATGATGCTGCTTTTTGTGGGCAAAATATTTCAGTTTTAGCCTAAATACTTAGCGGGTTAAAATACGTTCTTTAATGAATTTTCAAAAGCTTATTATTATCTTATAGCAAATGTTAGGAGAGGTCTCTATTTACGTATTTACAGGGGAAGGAAAAGTGTTTAATTAATTATATATGGTTAAAATGAATTATCAAAATCTTATTATTAAAATGGCATGCACTTATAATTATTTTTAAATAAATATATAATACATATATTTCTATTTCATCTAACAATCTGTTAAATTTAGATAAAAATAAGAGACTCATTCTTTTCAACCTTAACTTACGCAAATAGCAACTACAAGGGTTTGGAGAGGAAGAACTCTAACTCAGTGGTTATAAAGTTGGTCTCTTCATTCTCCTTCTCTTGTTCAAATCTCTTCGATTATAAATATAGTTGTTATTTATTTACAAATGAAAAAAAAAATTATAAAAATTTAAATAATTTGCAAAGGGCTAGGAGTTTAGTCTTTTATTCTGTATTCATAAAAAAAGAAAAAATTGATTTGTGCATATGTTTGGATAAACTTTTAGCCAACCTTAACATGTTTTGAAGCACTAAAATTGATTATGGGGAGTATGTGTGATAGAAATTGCAAAAAATCTATCTTTACGAGGTAATCTAAGGAAAAGAAAAAAGATGCAGTTAATCCCATTATGTCTATTACCCCACCAACCCAATGCCAAGCTGAACTAGCTGTAAACGAACTCAAATACCTCAATCAAAGGAATCTCTTCCCGGCACCCTGCACTAAATTAATCCCAACTCTTGTTGCCATTTGTTCACTACCTTTTTTTTATGGGGAACATTTTAGAGCAACTTGCTTGCCTTATCGTTGGCCGTGTCTCACAGTCATTCACAAAAAGTAGAAAAAGGAAAAGGAAATGAAAAAAGAGAAATAACAATTGGACTTGCAGTCAAATAGGCAGATTCTTCCCTCTCGTACTATTCTTCTCAGTTCTCCCATAGTTGTTTGCATAGAAACATGGCGCATGCTCAGATCCAGTGATTCGAGATGAATACAATTATTTCCTGTTTATTTCAAATATAATGTAACTGTATGTCCATAGAATATCGAATCTCTGTATCGTCTAGTTTCTTTTGTGTTTCAGATTTCAGTAGGCAATAAGCTCTTGTAAGAATGGAAATAGATCACTGGGCCAGAAAAAAGAGGTCAAAAAGAGAACGCACAACGGCCATATCAAAAACGGAGGAGGAGTATCTAGCTTTGTGCCTCACAATGCTTTCCAGAGACCAGGGGCCCAAAATGCACCTGCACGACGTGTTCATTAGCTTTAGAGGCGAAGATACTCGTAGGAATTTTGTCTCTCATCTCCATGCCACTCTAGCAAATGCTGGTATTAAGGTTTTTATTGATGACGACGGGCTTCAACGGGGACAAGAAATCTCAGCCTCACTACGGCGGTCAATTAAAGCCTCTAGAATTTCCATTATTGTTTTCTCAAGAAATTATGCTGATTCCAGATGGTGTTTAGAGGAATTGGAAGAAATCATGGAGTGTCAAAGAGGGGGAATGGAGGTTTTGCCGATATTCTTTGATGTGGATCCTTTAGAAGTACGACACCAGAGGGGCATTTTTGGTGAAGCATTTGGAAAACTTATAAAGAGAAGGTCCATAAGTGATGATAAGGTATGGAAATGGAGGAAAGCACTCACTGAAGCTGCGAATTTGTCTGGATTTCATTGGAGAAATTACAGGTAATCTAGATTTCCAAATTTCCTTTCTTTGACAAAATGACTCATAATAGATCAGCATTAATAGTCTCTAGTGTTATTTATTTATTTGTTTTGATGCATGCTTGAGATAATTTGGAGGAGAACAAGTTCAATTCATATCCCAAAAAAAGGAAAAAACACACACACACACACACACACACATAAAAACTAAGCAAGCAATTCTTGGTGATCAGACAAATAGTCAAGAGATAATTTATGCACCTAAAATTTTAGCTTTCAAGATTACATATATTGAATCTTATCCTTGTATTGTTTTGCCTTCTGTACTTTTTAGGTCTTGATTATTTATATCGTACTTCAAGTTGCCTGAAATTTTCCAAACTAAAAATAGCAGCCAAATTTAATCGATTCCAAGAATTTTTTTTTTGTGGTCTTGGTCCATAGCTTAAATTATCTCATTGTTGTTTTGATAATTGTGCTGTTCATAGCAAGTATTATTCTCTTATCTCTTATCATGCTTAATGTTCTTCTTTTATTTGATTTGCAATTGTCATCACTAGGACTGAAGTCGATATCATTGACCATATTGTTGAAGATATTATAATGAAACTCGACATCAACTTATTGTTTGTTGCTGAGCATCCAGTCGGAGTGGAATCTCGTGTGAATGAAATGATTACATTGTTAGAAGACAGTTCAAATGATGTTCTCGTACTGGGGCTGTGGGGAATGGGGGGAATAGGAAAAACAACAATAGCCAAAGCAATTTACAATGAAATTGGTCGCGAATTTAAGCATAGAAGCTTTCTTGCAAATATTAGGAAAACTTGGGAGGAAGAAAATGGCAAAGTTAATTTGCAAGAACAACTTCTTTCAAACATCTTGAAAACAAGAGGGATGAAACTACAAGGCGTTGACTTTGGGAAAATTAAAGTAAAGGAAAGCCTTTGTCATAAAAGGTCGCTTGTTGTACTTGATGATGTAAATGAGGTTGACCAACTATTTTCTTTGTGTGGAAGAGGTGAATGGCTTGGTCCGGGAAGTATATTGATCATCACAACAAGAAATGAGCGTCTACTAAATTTCCCTGGAGTGAAAAATGTACATGTACATGGAATGAAAGCACTAAACGAAAGCGAATCTCTTGAGCTTTTCAGTTGGCATGCTTTTAAGCAAAAATGTCCTGAAGACAACTTCAATGAACTCTCAAGAAATGTAGTTGCTTACTGTTGTGGGCTACCACTAGCTCTTGAAGTTCTTGGCTCCTCTTTGTTTGATAGGGAAATACCAGATTGGGAAAGTGCATTGGTGAAACTTCAAAGAATCCCCGATAGTCGAATCAAGGAGAAGCTAAAAATAAGCTTTGATGGTTTAAGTGATGATACTGAGAAAGAAGTATTCCTCCATATATCTTGTTTCTTTATTGGTATGGATAAAAATTATGTCACCCAAATATTAGATGACTGTGGACATCATGCACAAATTGGAATAAATGTTCTCAAAGAACGGAGCCTTGTAACTGTTGACAAGAAAAACAAACTTGGAATGCATGATTTGCTGCGAGACATGGGACGGGAAATAATTCGTCAACAATCACCAGAGGAGCCTGGGAAGCGTAGTAGATTATGGTGTCATGAGGAAGTACTTGATGTATTAACAATACATATGGTAAGAACTTTCTCTATATATAGTTTTGTTGTGATGTTCAAATGTAGACAAAACAAAACGAAGATCAATTATTTGATTGCTATGCATTTGTTTCTTAAAATACAATGTTCAAAAGTTTGGATTTAATTTGAATTGGTATGTGCTTCCCATTTTTACCCCCAAATTATGAATCCATAACATATATCATATCTTATTATTCTGGTCAATCTGTTACAATCATGCTTGAACTGGAGGTATATGTACTTCTTTTTTTCTCTTCTAGCAAGCAACTAATAAAAGAACCCCTTTTAATTTTTCTCTTTATTTCACAGGGAACAGAAGCTGTTAAAGGACTTGCATTGAGCATGCCAAGAACTAATAGAGTTTGTTTGAGTACCAAAGCATTTAAGAAGATGAAGAGACTCAAATTGCTTCAACTTGGTCATGTACAACTTGATGGAGATTATGAATATCTTTCAAGAGACCTAAGATGGCTCCGTTGGCATGGATTTCTTTCGAGTTACATGCCAGCCAACTTTTATCAGGGTCGTTTAGTTGCGATTGACTTAAAATATAGTAATCTCAAAATACTCTGGAAGAAGCCCATGGTAATATTTTTAACTCTCAAAAATTACTGATATAAAGTAACTATTGCAATCTATCTCATTTTCCATTTTTCCTTGTTTTGTTGTAGTTGCTGGAGAAGCTGAAAATCCTAAATCTCAGTCATTCCCATTACTTGACACAAACTCCTGATTTTTCAAAACTACCAAATCTTGAAAAGTTAATTCTCAAAGACTGTCCTAGTTTGTCTGTAGTTCACCACACCATTGGAGATCTCAATAATCTTCTTTTGGTAAATTTAAAGGACTGCACAAGCCTTGTCAATCTCCCAAGAAGTATCTACAAGTTGAAGTGTCTGAAAACTCTCATCCTTTCTGGTTGTTCAAAGATTGATAAGTTGGAAGAGGATTTTGAGCAGATGGAATCCCTGACAATTCTAATGGCAGATAACACTGCCATAAAGCAAGTGCCCTTTTCAATAGTAAGGTCAAAAAGCATTGCATATATATCTCTGTGTGGCCATGAAGGATTATCAGCAGATGTGTTTCCTTCTCTCATTTGGTCTTGGATGTCACCATTAAATTATCCCCAGTCCCTTGAATCATTTGGGACCACCTCTTCTATAGTTTCTGTAGCTTTGCAGGGTGATATTTTTCATGGCCTATCGTCAAACCTCAATGACCTTCCAAAACTTAGAAGTCTTTGTGTGCAATGCTGCCCACAGCATCTGCTAACTCAAGATGTAGCAAGCATTTTGGATGCACTTCATGTGACACATTGTTTGGAAATGGAAACGACACCAAATGTATCACAAATTGCACATGTGGAAACTTCTGCATTAGTTGATAGTCACAATCAAGCTCATATTTCAAGTTCAGGAAATTCATCGAATTCTCTTCTGATTCAAATGGGAGTATGCAACAAAATCAGTGATGCTGTTAGAGAGCACATTTTAC
Organism: Cercis canadensis; assembly: GCA_003255065.1. Taxonomy (NCBI): domain Eukaryota; kingdom Viridiplantae; phylum Streptophyta; class Magnoliopsida; order Fabales; family Fabaceae; genus Cercis; species Cercis canadensis. The sequence continues at coordinate 691,212 of QAOA01007233.1, read as the reverse complement.
AGGTTCTTTTTCTTTAAATTTTTTGATTGCAAAGTTTATTTTTCGTTTTTTTTTTTTTTCTGAAAGAATTTAGTAATAGCTACTTTTGGAAAATTAACACACCAAATGAATGAATAAACAATAGAAAGGAAATCCTTTCTGTATTAAAGAGAAATGCAGGAAGACCCAGCTCTAGAAATCACTCAGAGGGGAGGAACTTCAACCTTTCTTCTTTCATTTATTTCTTTTATTGTCATTCTTCATTTTTACTGAATACTCTGTTCATAATAATATTGATTGTTTAAAACACAAATAATAGTGAAATAGATGTTTGGCACTTGTGTTTGTGATACAGGGACCTTTCCTTTTTGGTGACAATTATCCTCATTGGCTAAATTACACGGGTGAAGGATCTTCAATATTGTTTAAAGTCCCTCAAGTTAGTGGTTTTACCTTGAAAGGGATGACTTTCTACATTCTCTATTCCTCTAATTGCATGGACAATTTGGCATCTGACTGTCTTAAAATTATGTTGATTATTAATCTGACAAAGGGTATCNCCTTTCCTTTTTGGTGACAATTATCCTCATTGGCTAAATTACACGGGTGAAGGATCTTCAATATTGTTTAAAGTCCCTCAAGTTAGTGGTTTTACCTTGAAAGGGATGACTTTCTACATTCTCTATTCCTCTAATTGCATGGACAATGTGGCATCTGACTGTCTTAAAATTATGTTGATCATTAATCTGACAAAGGGTATCATTCAGCTTCATAAGAGAGATGCAATAACTACCTATGAAGATGAGGAATGGCAGGGCATGATATCAAATCTAGAACCTGGCGATGAAGTAAAGGTTATTGTGGTGTTTGGAGATAGATTCATTGTGAAGAGCACAACAATCTATTTGGTATACGATGAATTGATGTCAAAAAGGGAGGGTTTGACATTAGAAGATAAGAATGCTCTTTTTTCAATTGATGAAAATGTCAAGTGTTTGACAACCATTAAATCAAAGCGAAGCACATGTGATGATAATGACGAGGAGGCATGCTTTACAAGAGCCACAAAGGCAAAGAAAATGTGATGAAAGCTTGAACCATGAGAGTGGTTTTGGAATTTTTTATTGCTATTTCCATAATATACTCGAGTGATTTTGGAATTGTAATTCAAATTTTCAAAATTTATTGATGTCTTAAACATTTAGTAGTCTAATGTTTTTTGAAGAGATTTGCAAAGCAATTATTGTGTTTGTAGGTTTTGAAGTTAAGTTTGAGTATAAAGAGGAGTCTTGTGTCATTGTAATTCAAGATACTAAAAATTGGAATATTGCTAATATTTGTGACTTAATAGGGAGTAAGTGTTGATTTAAAAAATAAGGGGAGCTCAATGCAAAAGGAAGAAAATGCGAGAGAGCATGTTTGATCTTAAAATATTATATATGTAGTTATTATATATAAAATTTGTTGTTAATTACTTCATTATCCTTCCTTAACCATGAGAGAGAATATGGTTATGGATGTGGTATAACCTTGAGCTGGAGCTTTTTCAGCATCTCTTAAGAATAAAAGTTCTAAAAGCTGCCTTTATCAATGACTTAGAAAACTTACGTTATCATGAGACATTCACTTCATTTTAAAAATATTGTAACATAGCCACTCTTTTATTATTGTCTTCCTTATGGGTTGTAAGAACTTTTTGGATAATCAAGCATTCACCATCTTTTAGTTCAGTCTCCTCATGTTCTTGATTGCCATCATTATCATAGTTTGGCTCAATGTTTTCAAAAGACCGAGACAAGCATCACGTCTTCTCTTTGGACACTCATTTATATAGTGACCAAATTGGCCTCATTTAAATCAAGTGGGAGATTTGCTTTTGGCATGGCTATTAGCAGCTGAATTGTTCTTCCCTTTGTTCCCATTTCCTTCTTAGAAACATTCTTCCTAGAGGAATCTACTTTTATGGGTTAAGGCTTTCAACATCAGCACACTTTTTAGCTTCTCGTCTAGCCAATTTTGTCTCTACTTTCAAAGCCAGTTGACAAGCATCATTGAGCCTCCAAAGCTGCTTTATCTCCACCTTATTTCTAATAGTTAGCATCAGCTCATTGACATATCTTGCGATAAGTTGATCTTTTAATTGTTGTATGTTGCTACTAGCTGTCAACTTATAAAATTTTTATGCATAATTGATGACACTTTTGTTTCTTTGTTGCAAAGTATTAAATTACATTAAAAATATTTTAAACAAAATTTAGAGGAAGAAAATTCTCACGCAACTTTGCATTTTATCCAATCCTATAGATGCATATCCACAAACATTTCTCACAACATGCTTCACTTTTTGGAGTGTTAGGAGCTTCCTCTGCAACTGCAGGAGAAGGAATACTTTGCCAAGTGTGCATCAGAATGATGACATAAGATAGATTTTGAAATTGAGTAACCTATTTTCATCTTAATTTTTTTTTTTTTTGTGAAAAAAAAAAGCTAACCTGACAATGACATTGTCACGTTAGCTTTCAACAAGAGTGGATCCGCACCCACTAAAAAGAGTTTACCAAGTTCTGGGACTCGTTCGAAAAGGAATATGCTTAGAACCAAGTCCAAGTTTGCGATTTGTCCATTATTTTACGATATACAATATATCAAACGTACCCATCTAAAATTTGTCGTTTATATAAACGCCATTGGCCCCTAATTAAATCATTGAGGTCAGGTAAACGCTTGCGCCAACAAATTTTCAAGCTTTGAACGATGGCTCCTGTCTCTGCTCGAACCTGCCTTGCTCTACCATGGTTATTGCTTGCAGTAATTGTGGGTTCATTTTGTGTGATTGAGGAGGTGAATGGAAGCAGAGAAGGAGAACTAAACAGAAGAGAGTTTGATTACTTCAACTTGGCGTTGCAATGGCCTGGCACTTTCTGCAAAAGCACCCGCCATTGCTGTTCCAAGAATGCTTGCTGCAGAGGGTAAGCCCTGTTTCAATTCTTGCGTTTTCCCTTAGAAATTCTATAGTCGGTTGTTGTCCCTGGTAAAGTAATAATTTTTATTATTTGGGCTATGAATTTGATGTTATGTGGAATGCCATTCTTAATTTTCTCCTTCTTTTCCCTTTCAACTAAATCATGATTGCTTTATTGTGAGTATTTTTGATATTGGTGTTTTGCTCATAAGGGTTATCAATGATGTTTTAATGGAAAGGCAGCGTCTTGGTAATCGTGATGAGCATATTTATTTTTCGGAGGCCATAATTCTTAGTTTCAATTTCTTGTTTTTTCCCTTTAAAATTCTATATTTTGAGTAATTTTGGTATGGGTGTTATGCACATAGGGCTTGTGAATGTTGTTTTGATAGAAAGCTAGCATCTTGGTAATTTGGGAGGCCATCGTTCTAAGTTTCAATGATTTTTGTGATACAGCTAAGTGGGGAAATCTATTTGATCCCAAATAGCTTAACTTTAGTTTGGATTCTGTTGTTTGCTGAGTGTAATAAGATAATAATTGAACAGCTACCCTTCTGATGATAAGATTTAATAAATGGAAAATGGGGTCTGTTTTTGTTTGCTGATATAACTGGAGAAAACAATTGACAGAAAAGTTAGCATGGACCACTTTAGCTATTTTCACTGCTCTATAGTTATGGAAATTTTTTTCCTTGCTTCGTTATTGCCATTCTTTAGGAAGTGATTATTTGTTATTCATCTTATATGGGAACAACCTGTAAGAGAAACTGATATAGTTAGATTTTGCAATTTCTTTTTATCTCCTTTTCAGCTCAAATGCTCCGACAGAGTTTACAATACGTGAGTATGAGGCTACATCTATATTATTGTAATTATTGAAAAGAATATTTTTTTCCTTATTTATCTGGAATTTCAAAGTTTGCAAAGATTGCTCCTTGGCTGTGTTCTTATCTATTTTCTTTTGCTGAATTTTGAGCAAACTGCCTGCTATTAGAATCTGTATCTAAAATCTTTTCAAAAAATGGCCTCTCAAGGAAGTGCTATGACACGATTGTCGGTTTTATTGTTTGATGGATAAATCAACCATTAGGAAAGAAACATCATACCATTTCTGCAGATAATTGTAACCAATTGAGCAGTTAACTTTATGTATTTGTCTTTTCAATCATCATGTTTACTTCTCTCTCCTCCCCTCTCCCCACTGTAACATATGGCTATGGAAATCTGTGGGATAAATATTTTGACACATCTTTCTACTTGTAATAGATGGACTGTGGCCTGATTATAATGATGGAACCTGGCCATCCTGTTGCTCTCGATCTGATTTTGATCCAAAAGAGGTATGTTCTTATAATTCCAATTTGTAAGCCATTTTGTACTGGTGTTCATGGTTTTGACTAAATCTTTTAATCATTGTTATTTGTTAATACCTGATTGAAATAAAATTTGGACAGAATAACAGAAAAGTTCCTGTGGTTGTCTTAGGGTACTACTATTTATTAAAGACAACCAAAAAACTTTTTGGTCNTTCCAATTTGTAAGCCATTTTGTACTGGTGTTCATGGTTTTGACTAAATCTTTTAATCATTGTTATTTGTTAATACCTGATTGAAATAAAATTTGGACAGAATAACAGAAAAGTTCCTGTGGTTGTCTTAGGGTACTACTATTTATTAAAGACAACAAAAAAACTTTTTGGTCTGTTGAAACTGCAATACTTTCAATTTGTGTGCTGGTTAAATGTTTTCTCTTTGAATTGGTTACCATTATACCTTTACAGGCTTGGAGTCATCTATTTACATTGAAGAATGAACTCTTCATTTCCATTTCTTCTAATGTTATTGTTCCATCTTCTTTGTAGATATCAACATTGGTTGATGGTTTAGAGAAATATTGGCCAACTCTAAGTTGTAGTTCACCATCAACATGCCATGGTGGAAGAGGTTCATTTTGGGGTCATGAGGTAGTCATTGAAAAATGATAATTTCTTAGTTGCTTACTTAACCTTAAATTAATATGGAACTAATAATTTTTCATGCTTGTGCTTCTGGGGCCACCTCGTCGGTACATATTGGCAGTGGGGTAAGAATCTTTAGCTATTGTTCACTTACATGATTTAGCAAGCATATTTAGTTTGTCAGTGTCTTGTGCTTGAGATGCGTGGCTATCCTTTTCTTAGAATGTGGTGCATTTGTTTAGAGTCAATTATCTGCAGTATTAAATCTGTACAAAACATGCTGTTCAATGCATTTACGTAGGTCACAGAATTTTCTATGCAGTACATGTTGGATGCTTGTTGTGACAACGTTTGATTTTTCTATTTTTGTTTGAGGTAAAAACTTAAGATCTATTGTACAGAATTCTAATCTTATAATTTTTATTTACTTGCAGAGAAACATGGCACATGCTCATATCCTGTGATTCGAGATGAATACCATTATTTCTTGACAGGGCTGAATGTCTATTTCAAATATAATGTAACTGTAAGTTCATCAAATATCTATACTCTATGGTTTCTTTCATGTTTCAGATTTCAGTAGGCGATAAGCTTATGTAAGAATGAAAATTTGATGATAACTGATCATGTTTTTTGGTTCATTGCTTTTCTGAGTAAGTTTATATACAAGGTTAATGGGAATCCAATGTATTGGTTCTTTTAATCTGTAACCTTCTTTGACTCCACAGACAACATTTATCTGTTGGCATGAGAGTTATTCAACCAGTGGTCCCTATATGTGAATATGCTACATGATGGAATCTTATACGTTCTCAGGGTTTGCATGAAGCTGTAGTATGGTTCAAGTAATAGTTAGAATTGCTGCTAGACATCTTTGAAAATGAGCTTTTGCTAATTTTCACTACTGTTGTTTTTTGGTATATTATTGTGGGTAACAAGTTGTCTTCAAGTTCATTTCAGCTATGCACTTGTATTGGCTATATTAGACTTTCGGTATGCAAGAAGAGAGTCTTTGGTTTTCTCATTTCTGTGTTTGAGTCTTTTCCATTTTCTTCTAGCCGAGCATGTCCTTAATAGTTGATTTATTCCCATGTAGGTTGTACTGTAAGCCTGTTCAATCTCCTTCAAATGAGTGTCTGACTCTCTGGGTACATCCAGGGCCTTAGTTCTGCATTAAGTCTAAGTTAACAGCTGTGCTGAATGGCATAGTATGGTTCATATGAACAACACGGACCACAATTTGAATCATACAGTATCAAACATGGTGAATTCAATTGCAAAAGATTAACTACTGAAATGATTATGTCCTTCTAAAGGGTTTACACATTGATATAATTTATAGTCCGTTAAAGAAATGGGAGGAAATGGGACCAAGCAATACATGATGTGATAAAAGTTTACACTTTTCCTTTCATGCTTACATTACTGGTTCTTTTAGTTGAGCTATTTCTTTTGGTGAAATTGCAACCTATTTTCAAAAAAAAAAAAAAAACAAATTATCCCATTCTTGTTTATGCTGTTGTTCAGTGCTTGTCTGTTTCTGTTGTCAATGTTTCAATGTCAAAAAGTTGCAGAAACGTTTCAATAGACTCTGTGAAATGGAAAGATGATAAATTCAATCACCATTTTATTGGTGTATTCAATCTCATTCCAAGATGTAGTTTTAGAAATTTGCAGGCCTTTGTTTGTAGTATCTTTTGGAGATGACTCTGGAAACTGGCCAAGCAGGGTTCTGTGTCATTGACTGAACTGGTAACTGGGAGTTTGATTTGATGGAAATATTTATTTTCAAACAATCTGTTTGCTTTAGGTTATTCATGGACAGATGGATGGTTATTGTTAGCTCAGCCGGTGTAGTATTTGTGATTGTGACAAGACATCTATTGATCATCTTCATCGTCATGTTGTGGGTATTTGTGGGTTTTTGGGTTGAGTCAGGTGATATTAGAAAAGGAGAAAGTATTATTTAGTCATTGGGGTGAAGTTAGGTGTGGAAGATGGAAAGCCACAACTATGTTTCATTTGGTATTTACTGTTTAGAACCATAGCATGGTGTTTAATGTGGTTCTAAAGTGATGTGCATGCTAAATGTATTTTTGTTTACCTGGAGTTTCACCAATTCTCGTTTTGTTCTATGTGAGCTTTCAACATTTTGGACAGTTTGGGAGTTCTTTCTCACAAGTGGATGTTAACTTGTTCTTCTTTTAGGCTTTTATGTGAGCCTTCTTGTTTAGCACTTTACGTGGTTGTTTCCTTGGTGTCTGTTCCTCTATTACCAACTTTTTGGATTAGCAATTTATTCTCATACACATCCTAATGTTGCTTTTTTGGGGAAGAGAGAGAGAGAGAGAGAGAGNAAAGAGAGAGGGGGGAGGGGGGAGGTGAATATCGAAGTTCTAGCCTAAATCCATTGCAGGTTAAAAGACCTCCTGTATATGATCTACTCTAAGTCTTTGGAATGTGATTATCATTCTTTATTGTGGATGAATATATGTACTAAAATACTCTCTGATTTTTTATTATTTAATTATTTCTATTTTTTTGATAAAAGAGGAAGAGTACAAGATGAAAAGAGGATTCGCTATCCTCTAGGAAAGAAAACGCAGAAGATAAAACAACAGCAAGAACATAAGAAAAGACGTCAATGTAATAAGGCTTGCCAATCCCTTGTCATGTCCATGAGAGAAACACCTTTAAAGAGACCATGAGCTGTGCACCAAAGAGAAGCCAAGAAAAAAATCACGTAGCATAACAGCTTTAAATCCAACATTGATCCCATAAAAATAAGAGCATTTATCTCCAAACAAATAAACCAAAGAACAGCATAAACAGCACACGCCATAAGATTTTACCCTCCTTCATCTTTCCAAAACCAAACAAAGTACTCCAAAGAAAAATGACTGCTGTACAATGTAAGAACAAGTGCACAAAAATACTGTCTAAGATTTAGACATTAGCACGTAAAATAAGGTCATTTGGATTTTGGAGGCATGTCATCACTAAAGCAAGATGTAAGATATCATAAAGAATACAGACTAGACTGTAGGATTTGTAGAAATAATAGGGAAATCAGTTCAATTCACATAATTTCCTGGTTAATACTATGTGTTTTCTTGATTTTTCTAGTGATTGATATATTTTGAGCAATGATATACTAGAAACCTCATGGAATTGGTTTGTCTATATGCATGAAGGTTTGATAATGATTTATAAAAGTAATTTTGTTGGAAACTCAGCACATCATCTTCTGAATAGAGAACCTAATCGATCATCTTGGTGTTCTTTGGACCCCATGCAGATCTGCTACCATAGGCATGCATCATCAGTTGGCAAACTATCATTCTTATGCTAAAATGTGTTGAATGTTTGTGTGCTTCTTTCTAATCTCATGTATGCATTGTTTTGGAGCTTATTCTGTTTTTGGAATGACTGATAATTGTAATTTCAAAATCTGATTGTAAAATCTGAATGCTTGCTTCCATATACATCAGGGCTTATTCTGACTATAGTGTTTTTGAACATTTTTGGCAGAGAGTTCTAAATGAAGCTGGATATGTTCCTTCAAATACAGAAAAGTATCCCCTTGGAGGCATTATCTCTGCCATTCAGAATGCTTTCCATACAACTCCTTCGATAGTTTGCTCAAAAGATTCTATAAAGGAAATTCATCTATGCTTCTATAAAGACTTCAAGGTTAGAATTCTACTCAGCTCCATGGTAACTTCAGTATATAGGAAAGGAGATATTTATTGAGCAACATTTGTATTATTCACTATAGGAGATTGAGAATTTAGATACCAGTTAACATGGTGATTAAGTTCAGTCTGTGGTATTTAGTATTTTCAGCTAGTGATATCATCATTGAACTTCTCTTGTCAGATTTAAAATAGTACTGCTTAAGATTAATATAGAACAGCTATAGGATATTCTGAAAGTTCTGATAAAACATGAGTGTGAAAGGGATTATACATACCTTTTCAAAACTGGCTTCTTTTGAGTAAGACAGTGTCAGGTGACTATACTTTTATAGTCTGACTCTTGAATTGTGTGATTCGTAATTTTTCTAATTATGTAAAAAATTCACTTAAAGCTGTTAAATGAGTGCCAAATTTGCATTTATTCTCCTTTCAGAAAAAGAAATGTAAACCCAGATAAATGAAGCAAATACTCGTGGGTCATACAAGAGAATTCCATGGCCTAGTGTTCTAGTATCTTTTGCTCATTCTATGATTGAAGGGTTTCCTAGTCAAACATAATATTTTGGTGTGTAGAATTATTCAGATGGTTGTCTATTTTATTACAGCCACGAGATTGTGCAGCTGGATCTAGCTTTAAAATTGACATGGTTACTTCAAGAGCATCATGTCCCAAGTATGTCAGCTTGCCAATACATGTTTCATCAGGTAAGTTCATTACTATTTCATCTTTATACCACTACAATTACATTGTTGTATTAGTTGCACTTGGCTTAACTGTCACACAAGTTTACTCAATATTGCATATGAACCCATTGGATGAACCGGAAACAGTTAGCAGTCTGGCCCTTTCAACTTATATAAAGGATATGTTCAAAAACAATAGGTGCTCCCACTGCTGGCGGAATGTGACATCTGATGTTAGCTTTGAAATAATTAAATTACATGTAGTGTGCCATGATATTCAACCCGCTCAGCATAAAATCCAATTCTGTTTTTGTGCTTAATCTTATTTGGTTGCCCTGCTTTTATTCATCTCTGTATTGTGAAAGATTTATTACTATTTAATGCAGTTTCTGGACAAAATGGGCTTTCTTGAGTTTGAGTTTTCCTTCATTTAATGAATCACACTTGCTATTTTGGTATGGTCCAAAAACAAACGTTCACTTGTCTCTTTGTATCTCTGCTTGTGACTCAATGAGATTGCAGGAGAGCCTGTTTTCCGTTTATCCTTGCTGGGTAACAACGTAGCATTAGTTGCATTCATGCTGGCTTTTCTTCTTGGTGTTAATGATGGAAATCTACAGTAGATTGAAGTTGAAACACCTTTCATGTTTGGAGGATTCCATAATAAATTTTGTTGATGGATCTTCTCATTTTATCTAGAAACTCAGTTTGATGTTTTTCTGTTACCAGCACTAGAAAAGAGTCTCAGTTCAGCCGAACCAGAACAAACCTGTTAATGATCTACTGGTTCTATATTTATGCAATATTGCCTTCTCTCTCACGTTTTAGTCTTGAAAAAAGCAGTACCTATTCCGAACCTATTAGTTGTTTAAAGTTTCAGTTCACCATAGTAACTTTATAGGTATTGTTACAAGAATCTATTTCTAAATTTATACCATAATACAGCTTTGGATTAGCTCTGACGCTGCTGCCTTCATAGAAACTATTCTGCATTTCTGGTTTAGAATTGTGATTTACATAATTGAAGCTTGTAAATCCTCAACCTACAGTCTAGATTCATGAGAACTGTTTGATAACTTATCCTCTCATTGATAAATTGAATGCAATCTGGAGACGGGCCTTAGTATAACTACCACGTGATTACTTTCTAAAAGCTGTGTCAATGTTTCTTGTTTCTTTTTCTAAGTTTCATCACTTTGCTAGGTGATTAGGAAAAAGTACCTTCTCAATTTAGATTTAATTGTCCTGTAACTTACATTGGCCCAAAAGTAGAATAAACTACTATGGCATTCTGTGCTGCTAGCCACCATGTTAACAGGCCATCGCATACAGTCCCTATGTGTCTTTATTTCACAAAGGTTCACATGAACTAATCATAACCAGGTCATCACTTAATTATTCATTAAATATTATCTAGCTAGAAAATATTTTGATCACTTAATTATTCATTATTCATAGCCAGGCCATCACAGTGGTAACTGCTGGTGCAAACTGTTATTTTTGTCTAATTACAATAAATGGTACTTTCTATTGGAATCCTTTGACTCCAGCTGGCCATAATTGGTGCTGTGATGCTACTTTATGGCTGTGTGCTTTATCACTTCGTGTTTATTTTTTGCATGATGGCATATAGGTGTGCACTTAGGCCCTCCTGTAAACTATCTAAACCTCTCACTACTATACCACACCTAGTAGCTTTTACTTCATTACTTTTGATTCACATAGTTAAGGGAACTTTCCTGTGCTGGCCATGGCGCGGGGGGAGGATGTTGTTTTAATGAGATAAAAGGTTTTTGTAACTTGTGAGTTTAACCCCACATTTTGCTTAACAGTAATCATTACATTGGATTAGATGATTCCATTTCATTGTCATCTCTGAATCTGTAGGTCGCGATGGATTTCAAAGTTTGTTGCCTCATGATTAATTGCTTGAAGGTTGTGGTGCGGTGCTTCTTGCTTGTAAATTTCTGTACCCTGATGATGAATAAAGAGAGGGATAAAGTGAAAGGCTGGACATCTGGCTCAAAATTTATGCCATCCAAACTTGGGAAGGAAATATGGCTCAAGTCTGCCATATTTTTTGGCTTGGATGTTATTTGAAGATTGTATAAGCATGATGTAATTTAATCTTGTACACTAGCAGAAAAGAAGGGAAAAAAAATTTGTTGTTTCTTTTGAAGAATGGTAGTTGTAAAAACTTATTTGTTTAGAGACAGTAAAAGCTGCTACTGTTATTGTTTTTACCCCTGGTAGTTGAACTCTGACTATGTGGCATTCTAGTTGTTCATATGTCATTGTTGTTATAATTCATTTTTCTATGGTTTCCCCTTCCTTGGAATTTTTAAAATAATTAACTTTTTTTTAGAACAAAGTGCTTTCTGCTGCCCTTGATTCTCGTGTGTTCTTCTTTTTGACTGGGTCCGATTTTGAAACTCTGAAGTCTAAATTGATTCTAAGAAACTTCACTGCTTGAATAAATTTCTAATTGTATACAAGTTTTTACATAATTTATATATGGATCTAAAGCTTGTATTTTCTTTACTAGTTATAAAGGTTGAGTGTCTCTTAATATATGAGCTAAAATAGATAACGAAAATAGTATACATTGGTTAAGTTCAATTGATTTTGAAGTTGTTTTTTTCAAAAAAAGAAAGACCATTATGAATTAGAGTATGGAAAGATGAAAAGAAATAGCATTTGGTTCGTTCATGCTGTAAATATCAAAATTAGGTAATTATTCTGTTTACATAATAATGACATATATAAATATAATAATTATATAATTTGAGGGATTTTTGGATAAGTTTTTTAGTGAATACACCAAATGGTCTTTTCAACTATATATTCAAACCTCTATCATGAATCACAATTGAAGTTAATGATGCCTTAAATAGGTATGTGATACTCTAAGAATAACTCATCAATACAAACAGAGCATTGAATTATCACTCAATTTGCCAAAAGTTTCTTTATTCCTTTCTTGAATCCTTTTGTTAACAAGGTCATAATTGACAGTGCCCCCACACGAAGTTAGTTTCAAAATGATAATTACCATTATTACATCGTTATTGTTCTTCCACTAATTGTAATAAGAACAGTTGATTTCTCAACACATTCCCAAAAACACACACACATCCACAGAACACAAGTTAGAGAGATGAAAGCATTTCTAGCATTCCTTGTCTCCATAATTACCTTCCATGGTTCATTCTTTCTTGTAATTCCCCAAACAGACTCATGCACCTGTAACCTAACCCTAAAAGCTCCTATCCCTTTTGATACAACCAACCTTCACTGCCTCACAGTTTGGAATGCTCAAAGTTTCATCCTCAGAGTAAGTGAATCATTTTTCAACTTCACCTCCCTAAAAAATACTTATTCCAATGCCTCTTTAAGCTAAAGCAACAAATTGGAACATGAAATTATTATCATATTTCTTACCACTAATAGTACCTGTGTTTGCAGTATGTTCAAACTTCAAACATATGGAGCTTCATTCTCTCAACACCAGATACAAATTCTTACGTAGCTATGGGGTTCTCGGCGAGTGGCGGCATGGTGGGTTCAAGTGCCATAGTGGGATGGATTTCAGCCGGGGGAGGCAGTGGAGGGATCAAGCAGTATTATCTAGGAGGGCCAACATCAACCCAGGTGGTTCCAGATAAAGGCAACTTGCAGGTTGTGGGCAACTCAACCTTTATTACTTTACAGTCTTCACGTTTGTATATGGTGTTTCAGTTGCAATTACAAACCAATCAACCCGAGTCATGGCTGATATATGCCACCGGACCTACCGGAATATTCCCTTTGCCGCCGGGTTTTGAATTGACCAAACACCTAGACAAGACATCTACTAGAATGGACTACACAACAGGTTAGTACAAGAATAGTAAATATTGTGATATAATTTCTATCTGGATATGACTCCTTTAATATGCACTTCAATGCAAATATATTTTTCTTTTGTTATTAGATATATAGAGTTAAATTTTTTATTTGAGGATACTGAGAATGTGGATTCAAATCTAGAAAATTCTTGATTACTAGTTGTGTTATATCTTATATGTACTTGTGTTCAATGCAAATAAATAATTATTCACAATAAAACTATTAATGACTTTAGATTTTATAAACCAATTAAGTATATGACAATAAATAATTCATGTACAAAGTTATTAAAATTAAATTTAAAAACCTCATTATTTATGTTAATTTTACTCTCGAAATTATAGAATAGCTAAAGGATTGGATAAATTGAACAGTTGATCAAGAAAGGTAATAGACTAATAGATAGGAAAAAGATAGCTTGAGATATGAAGTAATTGGTAGGATTTTCGTCATTTTCCTTTCTTTCAATTCTCTATGATGAAGGTATATATAAACACATGTACGATAAGTTGTTAATGGTCAAGGACACATAATTGTGGGTCATTATGTTTGTGGTTGAATGTTGACAGCTCACTATTCAGTATTCATTCACCCAAAGAAATTTTGGGTCATGGATGCATGGAGTGGGTGAGGTGTTTTATCAAACTCAAGAAGTGCAAAACCAGCAAAAACGTAGGAAAGAAGAATAAAAAGTGGGAGAACCTGTTGTTCCTATGTGGAAAATGTAGGCTTGTAGCTTTTGCATTATGAAACAAATATGATTTGACCTGCATTAAATACAAAAATAATCGTTGTCACATACTCCATGGTTACCAAGTGAAGATTCTCTTTACATTGGTCTTCCTTCTTTGATCTCCATTTCATTGATTTTTTTATTTTTTTTTGGGTAGATCTCCATTTCATCGATTTATACATATGATGGAGAGAATTTGTTCATAAATTGTATGGTTCTATTTTTGAATTATAATCTAATTTTATAAAAAGATTTGTCTAAGTTTTTTTTGTTAGTAATTTCAATTAAAAGTGCATTTCACTCTTTATAACAACAAAAACAGCAACAAGAAATATCAATACATGTACGTGCTGATGGAATACAAATATATTTTTGGATCTTAGTATCCAATAGTTCTTAATTACTTACTATTTATTTTGGGTGTTTCCTTTCAAAACCATGCTCTATATTTTAATTAAAATTAAATTTGCATTAAATATGATTATATATATATATATATATATATTATGATTTATGTAAAAGTATTGAGCTGATAGTAATATAGCTATCATAACTANATATATATATATATATATATATATATATAGATATTATGATTTATGTAAAAGTATTGAGCTAATAGTAATATAGCTATCATAACTAAAGTACCAAAAAAAATGTAATTTAGCTCAATATCTTGTATATATTCTCTTTTATAAAGTAATTGTATATACAAACTCAAAACAAAATAATGTAGAAGAATTTTGATTAAAAAATGGATTATAAAAACTTATATATATTAATTTTATTATAAAAAAAAGGAAAACTTTCGCCTATCTAATTCCACTCTGATTTATTACTCCAATTGTAATTTTCCTCCTAAAATTTCAAATGTAAGCATATGGCTCTCTAATCTATCTGTATGGTGTGCAATATATTTTTTGATAGCATGATGCATCCTATCATTTTTAAATAAATATATGAAACAAATGTTGATATACGAACGGTCTAAATTTTCTAAACAATTTTGTATATTATAAAGTAATTATATTCTACATCATAGCTATGCTTTTAAAGATATTATTCTATTTTATAGTTACAAGTAATTGTATAAATCCCCCCCTCCAAAAAAAAAAAAAAATACTTGTCTAAATGTCTTAAAAAAAACATTCTGCGAGTTCTAACTATCAATGTCAAAACTATACATTTTCATCAGTTGAAAAAGGATTAATGTGATGTATTATCATGCTAATAAGCTTGACAAAAAGAAAATAAAGTACTTGATATATATAATATATTTTTCTAGAGTTTAATGTACATAGGGCTCCTGTCATATATATATATAGAGAGAGAGAGTTTTCCTCTTGGATTCAATGAGTTGAATAAAAAGACTAAAAGGTGCCAAAGGCACATACTTTTCATGTAGATGTTTTTCATATAGTGTAAAATAACCACAATATCTCCAGTACTTCGTGGTCATGTTACTTATATTTAAACATAATAATTATAAATAGAATAACCATAAAACTTACACATAATAATCATATATATAGTGTTAATTTTATAATTATCATATAAATAAAATAATCAAATTTTAAAAACCATTACCAAGTAATTATATCAGTTGCCATAAAAATAGAAAACAGATTCACTAAACAACAGGCCCAAGATACCCACTGTAAAGATACCAAATAATGAAGGGCTTTTTCTTTGCAATAACTTCGAACGAGACTCTTAGATTCATCACAGGCATAGTGGTCCCAAGGTTAGACAAACATAACATGCATGTTTCTCTCTTTGGCCATTTACACTCTTTCTCCTAATTAAATGTCGTAATTTCTGTCAATTTGGTAGAATTTCAATTTTTTTTTTCTTTGATCAAAAGAAATTTCATTAAGAACAACTAAGTACATGAAATCGCTCTTGGATCTTTTTTGTCATTACATCCCTTGAAAAAACAAAGAAACAAAGGGAGAAACTTCATTGAAAATTCACAAAGAATCCTATCCAATTGGAGGCATATATAGTTCCCTCCCAACAAAACAAAAACAGCAAACTTAGCTAGACTGTTCCATTGCTAGTAGTTCTTTTTTAGTAAACAGTCTATAAATACCATTATAAGTTTTTTTAAAACATGTGACATATTCTAATATTAGAATGAGATAATATTCTCTTACCCTAAACTTTTCTATACAAAAAGAGAAAAAAAATGCCTCACTTCAATCTGCAAGATATTTTGGAGTATTCACCTACAAGATTCAATGATAGGCCCATATAGATAGTTGTCAGTGAGAGTGGTAGATGATATCTACTTGATTGCCACTTGAGAATTAGATTCCACTTTTAAGTAAGAGTAGCAATTTCTACTAGCTATGCTGAGCTCCATGCTTGAAAATTAGAATTTGTTTAATATAATGAAATCACTCTACTTCTTAATGAGTGTATTGGTTTAAAATGTGCATTTAATAATATTATACTCTATATGCATAGTTAGATCCATTGCAAAAGAATAGTAATATATACATAATCTTGGTCAACAACCAAACAATTTGGGTTTGTAGAGTAAAATGTTAAAACGAAGAATGTATTATTAAAAACTTACTTGTATGTCACCTTTGGCTGATTATTATATATGTTTATTTGGGATGTATTGAAAAACAAAAAGCATGAAAATAGAATAAAAATAATGAAAATTATCTGTATTAAAATCTGTATTATTTTTCATAAATCACGCTCTTACTATTTTTTCTAATTTTTTTTTTTTTTTTTATGATCCTTGGTCAAAATAGCTTAACCACAATAAAGGATAGTCCATGCATCTTCTATAAATTACGTGTTGCCTATGAGCCTATCTCAACTATTAAATATCTTCTTTTGAGAAGTATATTGTTTCCATTTTTATTTTTTTTTCCTTTCTCTCTTTTATCAACCATACCACAGGGATTATTTAAATAATTTTAATTGTTTCTCTTACATGAACATTGTTCCAAAAGTTGACTATTAGTTTATATTACTTATGTTTTGTTCAACAAATCTACTTATGCATGTTTTGTTCTTTTCTTCAATTCATAATTGTTTCGTTGTTACATGTCATAATTAGCGATGCACTAACACACAATGTTAGTTAAACTGATTCTCTTTTCTTTCCTAATCAATAGCAGTGTGTCTTTTCTCAACTTAATAAATCTCATGAAAGTGTTTGTGTCCTCCACAAAGGCACACATACTCAATAAGATAGAGAAATGAAGGCATCTCTAGCTTTTCTGATCTTCATTATTACTTTCAATGCTTCAGCCAACGTTGGAAGTTCACAATCACCAGCATCAGCATCAGCACCATCACAATCACAAGCAGCAGACTCCTGTAACTCCAAGCTAAATCTCAATGGTCCTCTCACCTTCGACACAACCAGCCTCAATTGCCTAGATGTTTGGAATGCTGAAGGTTTCATCCTTAGAGTAAGTTCATAGTTGTTGAATTTTTGTTTTGCACTTAATCACCATTTCTAGTTTTAAATTATAGTTACTTTATAATTACATCTACGCCATGATTGCGGTAATAATATTACGTTGTTTGATTTAGCGGTGACTTTGGGGGGACAAATGTGATTCTAGGACACTTTATAGTACAAGAAGAAAGCAGGCATGGATTTCTTTTTCTTTTTTCCTTTTTTATCATTAGATAGACATAGTTAGATTTTCTAATCAAAGATAAAGATATGGGGTATATATGAGGATTAGACACTGCACGTTCTTGGAAGATTTTTGGACCAATTTTGCTATGTGTGCTTGTTTAAGAATGCATATATTTCATTATGATTAACTCTGGTACAATATTATGATGAGAACCACCTACATCAGCAACAATTTGGACAAATTTCATATGTAGTCTGGGCAAAATAGCATTTTTTTTCCTCATGATAATCACAAAAAATTACGAGAAAAAGTCAATGTTTAACTCAAAATAACAAAAAATAAAATAAAAAATTCAATCATAATCAATTACAACCACAGACCACAATTTAAAACCAAGATCACAACTAATAAACTAATATCATCATTTCCATTACAAGTAAATACCAAACTAACTATAACCATTTATACTATTGCTATACACTCTGCAGTATTATCAGACTTCTGCAAACACATGGAGCTTCATTCTCTCAACCCCAGATACAAATTCTTACATAGCAATGGGATTCTCTTTCAATGGTGGCATGGTGGGTTCAAGTGCCATTGTGGGGTGGATTTCATCCAATGGAGGTGGTGGAGGCATGAAACAGTATTATTTAGGTGGGACAACACCAAACCAGGTGGTGCCAGATAGAGGCAACTTGCAAATTCTCACCAACTCAACCCTAATCACTTCACAGTCTTCACGTCTATACATGGCCTTCCAGTTACAAACCAATCAACCTCAGCCGCGGCTGATTTACGCCATTGGACCCGTCGGCCTCTTCCCTTCGGCACCAAGTTTTGCCCTAATGCAGCACCGAGACAAAGTCTCCACCAATTTAAATTATGCAACAGGTTAGTATAAGGAACAACGTGTTGATTATGAGATATAAAATAGATATCAACATTTGCTTGTGCTTGCTTTATATTCTCTTTTATTCAAGGAAAAACATATAGCAAAAATAGTTCATTAGTTATATATAAATTGGAGTGACCATAATATTTCAGACATAATAATAATATATCCCCATATGAATCAAAATGAAAATATTTTTATCAACTAGCATTGTAGTGCCTTTGTTTTTTTTTTTTTTATAAAATTTAAATTTGATTCACAATCAATATAAAATTTTATATACTATTTGTGGATAAGTATAATGTCATTAAAGTATTTTATAATTTTTTCAAAAAATTGTTTGGTAATTGATTTGTCTAATCAAATTATTTAGTGGTCAATTACATTTGCATCATCACTAGCCATTATGAGTTTAGTAGAAAAATGTGTGGGCAGATCATTACTATGTGGGCAGATCATTAGTAATTAATTTTCTATTAAAAAATGTTTGTTGGTGGAGTGGGTGAATTGTTTTATCAAATATGGAGGGAGGGAAATGAGAAGTGGAAGGCATGTTGCTCTATGTGGATTGATTATTGTAGTGTTGACCTTTAATTAGTTGATTTTGGCCCATAATTATAGGTGGATTGATTATTGTAGTGTTGACCTTTAATTAGTTGATTTTGGCCCATAATGGTAGGACTCATATATGGGCCAGGGTCACTGCCTAACTTAGACTAGGGGCAGTGGATTAGGGTAGTTGAGGGGACATTCTTTTAAGAATTTGATGCTAATAACTGTTGGAAATGTAAGATCTGAAACATTGACCTTCCACCAAACTAAAGCCATATACTAATATACTAGTTCAAACATGTGATTTGGTATATGCTTTGTTATCTCTAATTTATTGATTCAAACTCTCTCAAATGCTCTCTTAAGATTCTAACATAAGTGATGTAGAGGTTTAGGTGAACTTTAATATTATTAATTATGATAGTATTCAATTTCAATTTGACTGATAATTTAGTAATTCTCATACGATTTGTGACATTATTGGGACAAGAATTTGTTCAAAGTCTTTCCTTTTGATTGAAGTTAACCATTTAGTTGTGCACATGGTAAAGTTGCCATGTCTCGTTTATATTCATGTGATATTTTCGACTTCATTTCGGGTTAATATATTTCCCATTTTACACTCAAGTTGTTACAATTTTTAATTAAAACATTTTCTAGAAAACTTTTAAAAAGGCATAAGAACATTTTTGGAGAAAAATAAAATTTCATAATATGAATCTCCCAAGAGAAATAATAACGAAAAAAAAAGTTCTATTAATACAACATAACTATTCTCAATATTGCTAGGGAAATCCTAATTTGTGATCGACTTGAAAGTCTTTTTTTTTTCTTTGGCTAAATTCCTTTATTTTAAATTCTTATGAATTTTAGAAATACTTCGGATTGAAGAGATTTTTGTTTCCCATTCCTGCCTCAACCCGGCAGACGGTCAATCCGTCCCCGCCCCAAACCGCACAGCGGGCTTGGAATAGAATCTCCATTCTATCCTTGTGGACAATTTCATTTCCTGCTCCGCCCTTTTTTTCTTCACATTGTAACCCGTTTTCGACCTGACCCAACCCAAGGTTATATATTTGTAATCAAGCATGACTTAGTAAGGTTTATTTGTCCTTTTAATTTTTTTTTTTCCTGAAACAGGTTCAACAAGTGCATCACAAAACATCTATAACCTAAAAAGAAGCCACGGAGTGTTGAATATCTTGGGATGGGGCATCCTAATCATAATGGGAGCAATAGTGGCTCGGTACTTCAAGAAATGGCATCCATTTTGGTTTTATTTCCATGTTCCAGTTCAATCATTGGGTTTTCTTCTTGGAGTGATTGGTGTAATTACTGGGCTTGCCTTAAATAATCAACTTCAAGTTGATGTTAGTATCCACAAAGCTCTTGGAATAATCATTCTTGTGCTAGGCTTTCTCCAGGTATTTCTTTGCTTTCATCATTTATGTACTACCCATTTGCATGCATTTTGTTGGGTTTTCTTGATTTATAATTACCGTTAATTGCACTTTCTTGATTCTAGTTACAATTAATGTCTTCAATAGCAAAACAACATAAAAGTAATTCAACTTCAAATACAATTAGAAAACAGAGCTAAAAAGAATTTCACAAAATTAATAAAAGCAAACATATATCAAGTTCCCTCCTATTGTTACTGAGCTAAAATTTAAAACATGCTAATGCTTTCACCCAAAGATAAATTTTATTAAGATGCTAATGCTTTTATTGAGTACTTGTTTTGGACTTTTATTTAACACTTACATTATACAAAGCTTTCAAAATTTTTATTCAAATCTTAATTTGGGGTATCGAAATAGTTTTATTTCCTAGATTTATACATGTCTTATGTGCAGTCATTTCTCTAGATTACTATAAGTAACAAATAAATTAGTGATTTTAATGAAAATGAAAAAAAAAATGTTTAGGACATAAATGGAAAAGATCAAAAGTTTCAGGGACCAGAATTTTTTTTTTTCCTATCTTTCTGGCAAAAACAAAAAGTTTTAGGAATGAAATTAACTAATTTTTCCAAGCATAAGGACATACAAAATCAACAAATGGATTAAAATTTAGGGATTATATTTATAACTAAATCTATATGTGTATTCATATGATTAATTAAAGCAATCAAGTTTTAATCAATCCAATTCAAACAAAAATAATCTAATCGATTTCCATTTGTAGATGATGGCTTTTTTGGCTCGCCCACATAAGGAATCGAAGGGGCGAAAGTATTGGAATTGGTACCATCATAACACAGGCAGAATTTTGATTATACTTGCCATAGCTAACATTTTCTATGGAATCCATTTAGGTAAGGAAGGAAGTGGATGGAGGGTTGGTTATGGAATAGTTCTTGCCATATTACTTTTTATTGCTATCATTTTTGAGATAAGAATGTGGAGTGATGACTAAACTTTTTTTTTCTTTATATGGCACTTTTGTTATCATCTGGGTTTTTATATGGAAATCATTTCAATTTTATCATTAGTAATTATTATTTCTCTTGGTTACATGATAACATAGAGATTCAAATATTTTACTTTTAGCAAATTACTTAAACTCATTATCATTAGACTACACTTAGTGGTTTATTTTTTAATTATTGTTATTTTAAAATGAAGAAGATTTAATTTAGTTTTTCAACAATCCCCCATATTTCTTTAAGGGGAAACATAGTTCATAAATTCAAATTAATCTGCGCAAAGTATATATATAAGAGAATTCAATCTTCTTCATGGTATCACAGAATTCACATTTAAACACAATTTGCTAAAGGTGTGTATCTATGAAATTTTGCCAACGGTGGCCCTAACCATGTTCCCCTAGGCTTACCACTAGTTGCTCCCACAATTTGTACGTGATCTGCAAAAGAAAGAAAAGAAAAGAAACCAAAAACGATACTTGTTTTGATTTTTAATATGGTACTTGATCAAGAAATGTAGTAATAGCAATATCCATGCCAAGAGGGTTGCATCCTACTCGTGTTAAGAAAAGCAGAAGAAGGCATGCATGTTGACATTTTACTGAGAGAAGTAAACATAATTGCTAAGGAGACTTCTCTTGGAGCACAAGGTAAAGAGTTAGGCTCATATGGAAAGCCAATATCATTCTCGGTAATAAGGTGCTTTCCAAAGTTTGAGTAGCAAGGCCGGGCAAAAGTGGAAAAATGGCTGAGCCAGATAATAAGTTAATCCTTCTCCTCACTCTATTTAGAGCAGCTAGAGATTATTGTCGAAACAAGACGCTTTACATATTTAACTAGGCTTTTCACAAAGCTTTCATAGTCAAAAGATCAAATACTTCCTGTCTTACCAATAAACTACACATTCTGACCAATGCTCCCTTCTCTGTTCACTATGTAGAACAATGATTGTCATTCCAACAAAACCCTTTCCATGTTCCGCTATGATTTTTGCATCGCTCTCCATCTTCCTTACCCATACTCATAGCCTTGCATATAAAGAAAGAAAAGAAAAGATGAAATATAGTACCATATTTACCAGGTTTGCTACATCCTTCTACGAACCACGTTAAGAGTTCAATATTCTAGTTAATGGTACAGGTTCAAAATTCATAGTTCACATATAAATATGTATATGTATAACTAACATACCGCATTCCCATTTCCATACCATGTACTGAATCAACCTGTATAATATTTGTCAATTATTAGATCCTCATCAAACTTAGAAGAGAGAGACTAAAAAGCCACTAGGCGGCGTGCTAGTGTTAAAGACGTTAGGCAATATGCAGAAAGTATTTGGCTCAAACCTTTGTACCCAATAGATAGAGGACATTTGGTGAAGGAAATGATAAGAGCAAGACACAGAAAGGCAATGAATGTGGAGGATTCACAACCACAAGTAACCATGTTTACTAGAAATTGAAGGCTCTCGTTGGTGATCAAAGTAAAGATTAGGTGGGGTATATATGTATACCAAGAGCAACGTTGTTGCTTTGGATACTTGAACAGGGATAGATGTTGGAGAAATAAATGCACTTGCTACTGTACGGATCTTCCAAGTATGCCTCGTACTTGTTTATACTTGTTTCCTTCCTTTGTTTGATATTGGACGATGCTGTCCGGCGCCGGCAGCAGCCAAAGCCTTTGACTCTGATTGCGAATAATTTTTTCTTTTCAATTTCATTTTGATTTGTATTCTTTTTAATTTATCACGCACTGTCTAAAATTTCTTTTGGTAGTGTTCATTTTATAAGCTGTCAATCGACTTTTTTTCTGCATTAAATAACTAAATTTCTTCTCTGTATTATGATTTGTTTCGTTTTGATTTTCTGTTGAATCTGTTTTCTCTCTCTTAGTTCTTATATCAGAGACGTAATTCATTGTCCCTCTCTCTTTTGGGTAGGATCTTGTAAAGTGAAAGTTCACTTTAAAAGATAAAATGCCATATCCTCACATTGAAATTCATTAATGGTTAAGATCATTAGACTTAGAAAACCAGATTTAAATGGTGGATATAGATAGCAAGACAGGCAGCCTTTTGTTTTGTTTTGTTTTCTTCTTTTTTTCCCCCCTCTGTATTGAAAAGAAGAAAAAGTCCCCCAACAAATTCCAATTGTTTGTACAAGCTTTCGAACGCATCTCAAAAGCTTTTCAAGCACTAGAATGCATTTGTGACCCCGTAAACTCATCTTTGGCTACAAAACACAAACAATTTCATAGTCTCAATGCATGTTAAAAGTTTATTCACATAAGTCTATCATGTTTGGATAAACATTTCTCCTCATTCCAAGTGCTTTTCAGACAATATGATTCAATTTGGCAACTTTTACTCATCTTTGACTATCAACAACAAAACATTTCACCTTTTCCAATGCTTCCTAATAACTTTTTCACATATGCAACGATTTAGAGTTTTTGATACTAATTTAAACCTCTTTTGTTACTTTTGGGTGGATATAATTAATTGTTCTCAGATTTATAACTTGATACAATTTGTGGTAATTTGACACCTATAATCAATTTCTTTCAAGCTGAGTCTACTTCTACAATGTATTTTGTTATTGTTAAATTATATTTAATGTCTGAATATGATATAGATCAAATTACTCTCATTCAATATGAAAAGATTTTAAAATTGACTAATTGTGATATTCTTTCTTTAATTATTATTAATTATGGATTTATTTTTTCTTACAATTGTCTCTAATCTCATTCTTAAATAGCAAGTATACCTTTCTTAATTATTATCAAATTGATTTTACATCATTGATTTTTTAACTATCTGTTGGAATTAATCTTTTATTGATTTTTTTATTAAATAAAGAGAAAGAGGTACATTATTTTCCACACTAATCAATCAACAAAGATAAAATAACTTCATAACACAAGACAAGTCAACGATGAGAACTATATATATTGCATGTAACACTGCTGAAAACATTATTCTGCTAAATCATATAAAAGCAACTTGGCAGAAGCCAGAGAGAAAGGACACAGGATTTAAAAGATGATAATTTTTATGTGATAGAGGCTGGAAATGGTGGGGAGAGAAATGGAAAACTGGGGAGAGGAGGAATTGTTGGGAGAATAGGAAGCCGATGCAGAGTCGGCAATGGCATAGTTGGGAGTGGGAAAGATGGCGTTGTTGGTGGAGCAGCAGGTGGAGTTGTTTGCAAAAGATGGCGAGCTGCTAGGCTGAAGCTCATGCTTGACAACGACAGAGCAATGAGGATTTAAGTTAAATTCAAGGAAAAAACAAATAGAGAAAGTACTATTAATACAGGAGAAAAATTCTGCCATAATTAATAGGTATAATAAGGTACGATTATGCAAATAAAAGATACTACTATTTGTTAGATTTATATCTTGTTTTATTAGTAATAGTCGCAGTGGAAATAGTAATTCCCTTTCTTTTATAAAATAAAAACAAAAACTAATTATTATAAAATCATTTCTCAAACAGGATATCCGAACATAAGACTATAATTCTCTCATAATTAATCGATTCTTTCAAAAATTAATTCTAACCAAAATAAACTCTTAACAAAATCTATTTTTTCACGGCTAATTCAACCATGCATGAAGGAGCTTCTAATTTCACCCAAAGCATATTTGGTAACTACTGTGTTTCTTTTCCCAATTTACCCTCAATTTATTATCAACACAAAATATTTAAAGTAAGTCTCTTTCCTTTTTAGTAATTTGACACCTAGAAACATTTTTTTAATTAATTCAAACAATAGCCTAGTTATTATAAGATCACTTGTGAAATAACATATATAAACATAAAACTCACTCTCCCACAATCAATTTTTCAAAAATTAATTATGCCCAATATCGATTCTGTATATTCTTTACAGAATCTAATTTTTCAGAACGAATCTAAACACACGCCATGTCTTGCTGGGTTGTTAATTATAGATTCAAAATCACGCTTTCAGTCTCATGTCTGCATCGTGAAAATTTATTCCAATTCATAGATAGCTTAATCAAATAGAATCCTTTTTATTACTGTTTGAATCAACTTCAACAACAAGTTGACCTTTGCTAGAAAGAAGAAATTTAATTTGTGGTCACTATGTTGTATCAGTAAAATTTTCAGAGCCAAAGAACAAAAAGTGGACATAGTTATTGTAGTTCGGATTTTTTTTAAATAAGTTTTAAGCTGCAAATTAATATATTTTATGCACTAATACATAAATACTTGCAACATAATAAAGGAATCATTTAGGATCACGCCTAGCATCTAGTTTCCAAAATCTCTGTCAAAATTCATACTCATTAAACTCAACATCCCTTTGCGACATATTTATTTTTAACAAAACTTGTAGGCGTTATCTGATAATATTTGTATTTATAATTCATTTTTTTATTCATTGGTTTACTATAAAAACTTGGAAAATATAATTAAGGAGGAGTTAAAAATTTAAGTAGAAAAATCAAAATAAAAACCTTCCCAATATTGGCCAATCAGTTCAGGGGTGAAAAACTTGTACTCCGTACTAGGGGACTTCCGTTCGAGGCCTTAGAAATCTGGTTGTAAGGCATTCTATGTAACGAGAAGAAAGAAAAACTTTCTCAATATTATCTTTATAGTATATAGCATATAAATACATATAGTTATATACAACCAATTAACAAATAAATGAAGTTACATCACTTACATGGCACTGCTTCTGCTCTTTTTGCTGAAACACTTCATTAACAAAAAATATAGCACAACTTTTGGCAACAACTTTATTTTCAGAAGATGAGGTGGACATAGTGATTTTAGTCTAGCAATTATTATGAAAGCAAATACATTTATAATCAAGACAGTTCTCCTCTCAAGGCATTTTCTTTTTCCCTGCACTGTCGAGAGCAGTGATCATTATGAAAACAAGGTCCTTTCCATATTCCACTGGGCTTTTCACAAACGATTTTGGAGTCGTAACTGCAATAACATACAAACCTGTCACAGTTTCCAAATAACGCACCCTCCTTCTCCATGCACTGTGTCTTACAGTGGTCGCTATTGAAACAAGCTGCTTTCCATAATTCACTAGGATTTTGACATAGCACTTGTTCCTTAATTTGCAGCCCTGCATATAGAAAAGTTAAAGAAATGATAATGAACGAAGATGATAATAATGCATTTGATCACCAAAGAAATTGGAAGCAAGAGAGAGAGAAAGAGAGGGAGAGAGAGAGGGAGAGAGAGAGAGAGAGAGAGAGAGAGAGAGAGAGAATAACCATTGGTAGAGGAAAGGAGAAAGGCAACACTGATGAAGGCAATGAAGGTGGACGATCTACAGACAGAAGTATCCATATTTGATTGAAATTAAATGTTTTTCAGTAGGTGGTGAAGGTGAAGAATCGCTTAGGTATATATAGCAAGAGCAAGCGTCTTGCTTAGGATTGTATTATTAATTCTGCCCAAAATCGATTCTGTATATTCTTTACAGAATCTATTTTTTCAGAACTAATATAAAGACACGCTTTGTATTGCTGGGTTGTTAATTATAGATTCAAAATCATGCCTTCAGTCTCATGTTTTTCGTGAAAATTTATTCCAATTCATAGATAGCTTAATCAAATAGAATAATTTTTGTTATTGTTTGAATCAACTTCATCAACAAGTTGATCTTTGCTGGAATGAAGAAATTTAATTTGTGGTCACTATGTTGTATCAGTTGAATTTTCAGAGCCAAAGAACAAAAAGTGGACATAGTGATTGTAGTCCGGCGTTTTTCTAAAATATGTTTTAAGTTGCCAATCAATATATTTTATGGATCAATGGACAAATACTGTTACATAATAAGGGAGTCCTTTAGGATCATGCCCAGCATCTAGTTTTTAAAATCTCTCTCAAAATTCATACTCATTAAACTCAACACCCCCTGCGACATATTTATTTATATCAAAAATTGCAGGCAATATCTCATATATTTCTATTTATAGTTCATATTTTTTGTTTGTTGATTTAATATAAAAACTTAGATAAGATAAGGAGGATTTAAAATTTGAAGTACAACCAAATAGTCTGTGGCTAAGTAGTACTAAGGTCGTCTTTAAGATTTGTGAGTTCCATATTCGAATACAAAGTTATAGCCAAAGTACCCAAAAAAAAAAAATGAAGTACAAACATCACAAATAAAAAACTTTCCCCCAATCAGCACTTAGTTTAGGGCTGAGAAACTAGGAAGTTAGACTCCATACTCAATTACTTGTGTTCTCTTGGAAATCCCTTGAGAAGCATCCTATGTAACCCTTGCTTTAGGTTCTGGTACAGCCTAGCTTGTTCCTACATTTTTTGCTAACTGAAAGAAAAAAACAATTTCTTAATATTATATTTATAGTTTATAGCATATAAATATATATAGTTCTATACAACCAATTAACAAATAAATGAAGTTACATGGTGCTGCTGCTGTTCTTTCTGGCTGAAACACTTCATTACCTTCTACAACATGTAGAACAAAAAAGATAGCACAACTTTTAGCAACAACTTTATTTTCAAAACATGAGGTGGACAAAGTTATTTTTATTAATCAAAATCAAACAAAAACTAATCTAATGGATTTCTATTTGTAGATGATGGCTTATTTAGGTCACCCAGATAAGAAATTGATTAGGTGCAAAAGTATTGGAATTGGTACCATAATAACACATGCAGAATTTTGATTATACTTGGAATAGCTAACATTTTTTTATGGAATCCATTTAGGTGAGGAAGGAAGTTGGTGGAGGGTTGGTTATGGAATTTTTCTTGCCATATTACTTTATATTGCTGTCATTTTTGAGATAAGGACGTGGAGTGAAGACTAAATTTTATTATTTTTCCCTTTGTAATTTTGTTATCATCTCGGTTTTCATATGGAAATCATTTCAATTTTATAATTAATAATAATTACTTCTTTTGGTGAAGATTCAAATTTTTGACCTCTGCCAAACTACTTAAACCCCTTACCATTAGACAATACCTAGAGGCTTGTTATTAATTATTGTTATTTTAGAATGAAGAAGATTGGATTTTTTTTTATGGCTTTGTTTTAGGCAACAATCCCCACTTTTTCTTTAAGGAGAAACATAATTCATAAATTCAGATTAATCTGCACAAAGTATATAAGAGAATTCAGTCTTCTTCATGCTATCAGAGAATTCACATTCAAACACATCAATTAATGATGTAATAGCAGCGATAGAAAACGGCCCTTGTATTTGCTGTTTGGTCCCTTGTTGTTGTTTTTTTCTTTCTTTTTTCTGTGAGAAAACCTAAAGAAGTTGGAGACAATTATTGCAAGAGAGCTGAAACAAAAATATTTTTAGGTGTGTTCCAAAGTTACACCCTATTTTACTCAAGTGACATTATATAGTATGTATCTAATCAAATCAAATATTGAAATTGCCGAAGACAACATAGGTGGCCAATACTTGTTTTTCATAACCAGTGGTCATTCATAGTTCTACATAACCTATGGTTATCTTGTGATTTCTAGTTGTCAATGTGTACACGTTTAGTGTTAGAGACAAGATGACCATTAGAAGATTTGAATTCTCCGATATACTTTGCGCAGAGTAATCTTAGTCCATGTTTTTAGCAACAACTTTATTTTCAGAACATGAGGTGGACATAGTGATTTTAGTATAGAGTTTCACTTGGTTTATCACAATTATAAAAGCACAAACATTGAGATCCCTCACAGTTTCCCCTCAAGGAATTTTCTTTCACCCTGCACTGTTTAGAGCAGTGAACATTCTTAAAACAAGGCCCTTTCCATATTCTTCTTTACTTTGATCAAACGGGTTTGCAACCGTAAGTGCATAAACATTCGAACTGGTTGCAGTTTCCAAATAATGCATCCTCCTTCTCCATGCACTGTGTCTTACAGTGGTTGCTACGGAAACATGGTCCTTTCCATATTTTACTAGGAAATTGACATAGCTGCTGTTCCTCCTTAATTTGTAGCCCTGCATATAGAAAAGTTAAGAAACGAAAATGAAGGAAGATGATAATAACGCTTTTGATCATCAAGAAATAGGGAGGAAGAGAGAGAGAGAGAGAGAGAGAGAGAGAGAGAATAACCATTGGTGGAGGAAAGGAGAAGGGAAACACTAATGAAGGCAATGAAGGTGGACGATCTACAAACAGAAGTATCCATATTTGCTAGAAATGAAATGCTTTTCTGTAGGTGGTGAAGGTGAAGAATAGCTTAGCTATATATAACAAGAGCAAGTGTGTTGCTTACGATACTCGATTATGTATAGACAAATGGGAAAATGGTTCAATTTGCTACTCACGGGGATCTTCTAGGTAACGTTGGTGCTCGTCTCAGGTGCTTGTCGTGTTCCATTATTCCATATCCATAGCATCAGGTGTAGCGGCTGCCGGAATGTAGACAATGGAAGGATCCATATTCGTTCCGTTTAATGACATACTACAACAGCATAATCACAAAGTCAGGAAAAATTATATGTAATTCTTTTAACTGATAAATATTTACCAATAACTCTTTGTTTAATTTATTTTTTTTTAAATTTAATAAGCACCGTCTTTTGATTTTTCTTAATAATGATTGTTTTAGAACCTATTAATAAACATATTTCTTTACTAAAAAGCATGTGGCATAGTAGTTTGGGTAATTAGGGCTTTTTAATTGGCCTAGTCCAAGTAGTCTTATTTATGTCTAGCCTAGGAAAGTCATGGGAATTTTTTACCCCTTTGCCTCTCAATAAATTTAAACAGGAAACACAAGAAGGGAGACACACTTCCTTTCCCACTTGAGATAACATAATTTATTGTAGTTGTCAATATTCTGTAACTGTGTATATATATCACATTTATTCTCTTTTTCTTTGTATTATGCTCCATGATCTCGTTTTTTCGTCACTTTCTAGATTAGTTTCTCTCACTTGTTCGTTGCCATAGGAAAGATCAAATACCATATCTCAAAGTCGCACAACATAATTGAGGCTAATATGGTAATTTCACAGCTGCCTCCTGGCTTTCGCAAACCAACAGATGATTGCTATTAGAAACTAGGTTAGATTTTAGCATGAGCAAAATAAAGTATTCCTAGGACATTTCTCATTAAAACATGATGTACAAGAAACAGTAGGAGAAGTTGTAACTATAACAACGGCTACTTCTGTTTCTTGTATGCTGGACACTGGACAAGATTAATTGTTTGGTTCTGGAGTTTTACTTTTGTTAACATTCATATGGTGACAGCAACATTGCGATCTTCAACAGTCTTCCCCAACATCCACTGTCTCCCTCTGCACTGTTGATTGCATTTATAGTGTAGAAAGAGAAATACTTAGGTACGTACATTCAGAGTAGTACTCCCCGATCAATGTGAGACCCAATTTTTGTGTAAGTACTACTCTAAGTATCTATGAAATTTTGTTAAAGGTGACCCGAACCATGTCCCCCTAGGCTTACCGCTAGTTGCTCCCACAATATGTACGGGATCTGCATAAGAAAGAAAAGAATAGAAAAACTGTAATTGTTTTAATTTTTAATATGGTACTTGATCAAGAAATGGAGTAATAGTAATATACATCCCAAGAGTCTACTCGTGTTAAGAAAAGGAGAAGGGCAAGCCAGAAGAAGGCATGCATGTTGACAGTTTACTAAGAGAAGTAAACATAATTGCTAAGGAGGCTTGTTGGTGGAGTGGCAGGTGTATTTGCAAAAGATGGTGAGCTGCTAGGCTGGAGCTCATGCTTGAAAGGACAGAGCAATGAGGATTTAAGTTAAATTCAAGGAAAAAAAATAGAGAAAGTACTATTAATACAGGAGAAAATTTTGGCCATAATTAATAGGTATAAAGTAGGATTATGCAAATAAAATATACTATTATTTTTTAGATTTAAATCTTGTTTTATTTGTAATAGTGGCAGTAGAAATAGTAATTCCCTTCCTTTTATACAATCCAAACAAAAACTAATTATTATAAAATCATTTCCCCAATAACATATCCAAACATAAGACTATAATTCTCTCATAATTAATTGATTCTTTCCAAAATTAATTCTAACCAAAATAAACTCTTTACAAAATCTATTTTTTCACAGCTAATTAATTCAGCCATGCATGAAGGAGCTCCTAAGTTTACCCAAAACACATTTGGTAACTGCTGTGTTTCTTTTCCCAATTTACCCTCAATTTATTATCAACAAATAATATTTAAAGCAAGTCTCCATCCTTTTTAGTAATTTGACACCTAGAAACATTTTTTTTTTAATTAATTCAAACAATCGCCTAGTTATTATAAGATCACTTCTGTAATAACATATATAAACATAAAACTTACTCTCCCACAATGCGCCTCTACTGGTGTGTTTAAAGTCAATGTTGATGCAGCAGTGTTTGAAGAGTTGAGGAAGGGCGGCATGGATTTGGTGGTTCGGGATGAGCATGGGGAATGTTTGGCAGCTGCTTCTAAACCATGTCCTTCGCTTTTCTCCCCATCTCTTATNTTTTTTTTTTTTTTTTTTTTTTTTTTTTTTTTTTTTTTGTATTTGTTGTATTGGCAATATGGTTGTTTACTGACTAGCTTGTTGGTCTTAACAACTTGATAATATTGTGGTTTGGGGTGAGGATCACTTTCTTTTCATCTCTAATGTTCTTTTTAAAGATATCTCTATTCCTTAATAGTATTATTTTTTTCCCTCAAAAAGAATTATTCAAAAATTAATTCTGCCCAATATCAATTCTTTATATTCTTTATAGAATCTAATTTTTCAGAACGAATCTAAACGCACGCCATGTCTTGCTGGGTTGCTAATTATAGATTCAAAATCACGCTTTCAGTCTCATGTCTGTATCGTGAAAATTTATTCCAATTCATAGATAGCTTAATCAAATAGAATCATTTTTATTACTGTTTGAATCAACTTCAACAACAAGTTGACCTTTGTTAGGATGAAGAAATTTAATACTATGTTGTATCAGTAAAATTTTCGGAGCCAAAGAACAAAAAGTGGACATGGTGATTGTACTTCGGAATTTTTTTAAATAAGTTTTAAGCTGAAAATTAATATATTTTAATGCACCAATACAGAAATACTTGTAATATAATAAGGGAATCATTTAGGATCTCGCCCAGCATCTAGTTTTCAAAATCTCTCTCAAAATTCATACTCATTAAATTCAACATCCATTTGCGACATATTTATTTATGGCAAAAATTGCAGGCATTATCTGATAATATTTGTATTTATAATTCATTTTTTTATTCATTGGTTGACTATACAAACTTGTATAATATAATTAAGGAGGAGTTAAAAATTGAAGTAGAAAAATCAAAATAAAAACCTTCCCAATATTGGCCAATCAGTTCAGGGGTGAAAAACTTGTACTCCGTACTAGAGGACTTCAGTTCGAGGCCTTAGAAATCTGGTTGTAAGACATTCTATGTGACCCTTTCTTTTGGTTTTGGCGAAGGCTAGCTTGTTCCGAAATTTTTTGCTAACGAAAAGAAAGAAAACCTTTCTCAATATTTTCTTTATAGTATATAGCATATAAATACATATAGTTATATACAACCAATTAACAAATAAATGAAGTTACATGGCACTGCTTCTGTTTTGTTTTTGGCTGTAACACTTCATTAACAAAAAAATATAGCACAACTTTTGGCAACAACTTTATTTTCAGAAGATGAGGTGGACATTGTGATTTTAGTCTAGCAATTATCAAAGCAAATACATTTATTACCAAGACAGTCTCCTCTCAATGAATTTTCTTTCTCCCTGCACTGTCGAGAGCAGTGAGCATTGCGAAAACAAGGTCCTTTCCATATCCCACTAGGCTTTTTACAAACATTTTTTTGCAGTCGTAAGTGCAATAACATACAAATCTGTCACAGTTTCCAAATAATGCACCCTCCTTCTCCATGCACTGTGTCTTACAGTGGTTGCTATAGAAACAAGCTCCTTTCCATAATTCACTAGGATTTTGACATAGCTGTTGTTCGTTAATTTGCAGCCCTGCATAAAGAAAAGTTAAGAAATGAAAATGAAAGATGATAATAATGGATTTGATCATCAAGAAATAGGGAGGAAGAGAGAGAGAGAGAGAATAACCATTGGTGGAGGAAAGGAGAAAGGCAACACTGATGAAGGCAATGAAGGTGGATGATCTACAGACAAAAGTATCCATATTTGATAGAAATTAAATGTTTTTCTGTAGGAGGTGAAGGGGAAGAGTAGCTTAGGTATATATAGCAAGAGCAAGTGTCTTGCTTAGGATACTTGATTATGTATAGACAAATGGGAAAATGGTTCAATTTGCTGCTCATGGGGATCTTCTAGGTAATGCTGGTACTCGTCTCAGGTCCTTGTTGTGTTCCATTATTCCATATCAGCATCAGGTGTAGCGGCTGCCGGATTGTAGACAATGGAAGGATCCATATTTATTCCGTTTAATGACATACTACAGCAGCATAATCGCAAAGTCAGCAAAAAGTATATGTAACTCTTTGTTTAATTTATATATTTTTAAATTTAACAATTACGTCTTTCATTTCTTTTAATATTGTTTGTTTAGAAGCTGTTAATCAACAAATTTATTTACCAAATGGCCTATGGCATAGTATTTTGTAAAATTTGGGTCTTTTAATGAGGCTGGTCCAGATTGCCTTATATATGTCTAGCGTAGGAAAGTCATCGGAGTTTTTTTTCCCTTAGCCTCTCAATAAATTTGAACAGGAAACACAAGTAGAGAGACACACTCCCTTTCCTCCTAGAAGTAACATACTTTAGTATAGTTGTCAATTTTTTGTATATAATACTTTTAAATTATTATGATCCTCATCAAACTCAGAATAGATTGAAACAAACAAACCACTAGGTGGTGAGCTAGTGTTAAAGCCCTTTGGCAATATGCAGAAAGTATTTGGTGCAAACCTTTGTAACACAGATAGAGAGACCATTGTGTGAAGGAAATGAGAAAGGCAAGATGAAGAAAGGCAATGGAGGTGGAGGATTCACAACCACAAGTAACCATGTCTACCAGAAATGAAAGGCTCTTGTTAGTGCTCAAGGTGAAGATTAGCTTAGGTATATCTGTATAGTAAGAGCATGGGTGTTGCTTTGGATACTTCCACAGAAATAGACGTTGGTGAAATAAATGCGCTTGCTACTGTACGGATATTCAAAGTATGCCTCCTACTTGTTTCTTATACTTCCTTGTTTCCTTTCTTTGTTTCATATTGGTTGATGTTGTCCGGCAGCGGCAGCTGCGAACGTCTATGACTTTGATTATCAATAATATATATTTTTTAATTTCATTTTGATTAATACTTTTTCTAATTTATCACGCACTGTCAAAAATTTATTTTGATAGTGTTCATTTTAGAAGCTGTCATTCAACTCTTTTTTTCTGCATTAAATAAGAAAAATAGTTGTCACTTTGCTATGGGTTTTTGTTTTTGGTCCACTTTGATGTCATTTCTTCTCTGTATTATGATTTGTTTCCTCTTAATTTTCTGTTAATTTGTCTCTGTTACTTCTTATATCAAATTCTCTCTCTCTCTCTCTCTCTCTTAATTGTTCTATGATCTCTTTCGCCTGTTAGTTTATCTCACTTATTTCTTGCCACATAAATGACCAAACACAACAATCAGACCACATAGTTGAGACAAGTAAGGCCATTTACAAATTAGTTATCTTTATACTCTTTCACACTATGTACCTGATAGCATTTGAAATTAAATATGATCCACTTAAACTTTAAGGACATATCTCAACCTGTCAGGTCTTACTATAACATTATGTACCTAGATTAGATACTTAAAAATGTTCAATTTTGATAAAATTTGACATGTAAGATCAACACCACAATATCTCATTATTCAAAAGTGAGATCGATACAAATTTATCTTTTATAAAAGTTATTCAATGGTATAATCTAATACCCACGCCTTATATCTAGCCTAAGTGAATTTTCACTCAATGGTTGAGTGTTATTTATCACGGAGGTCTAACTCTGAGTAATTGAGAAGAGAATTTAAAAGATGATTAGATGCCTTCTATTGTGTGAAATTTAGCCAAAAAAAAAAAATCACAAACAAATAAAGTTACATGGGCACTAGCACGTTGGTTAGGTTTTTCCCAAAACAGTATTAATTTATAAAACATGAATGTAGAACAAAAATGAAGTAGCGACTATTAACAAACAATATATTTTACTTTTGGGAACACAGAATGAAAATTGACTGTAGTAGGGAGATTCCCTCCTTAATCACACTTGTCTAAGCACCATCATTGCAACCCATTATTGTGTACCCTCCACTTTATAAAAGCCAAAATAAATTAACAAAGAGCTAAAGTTATCTGGATACTGTTGGTGTTTTAGCTATATTTATTAGTTTCTCCAACATGTAAACGAAGAAGTAGCAGCAATTCTTTAATTGTAGCAACATCATGTTTTGTTTGTGGAACATAAAGTGGTCAGTGATTTTCAGAGCTTAACTTTTTAATTGCTATTAGAGGCAAGACCATTTCCATTTAACGCAAAATCAATGCATAAATTCTCTTTCTCCCTTCACTTGTAATCTACTTTTGTATTTGCTTTATTATGTGGCATTTTCTACATGCGCTACCACTCAAGCTTAATCTCGGCACCATTTAGCATTAAGAATGCGTTCCTATTTAACCCAAATAGCCATATATGATCACAGTAAGAGTATATACGTTATGTTAGAATTTTCAAATTAATCGACTCATGAGAATGGAACGCACATACAACATTTCAATATCTTTTTTTTTTTTTTTTTTTTTTTTTAATTACTGGATATATAAAATTTCACCCTTTTCTATTAATGCTGATATGTGTATACACCCACACATATAATACATGGGCGCCACAGCGGCTGGTGCTTTGTTACTGTAGCCCTCAAACTGTGACAGTGGAGTTATGGCAACACAACAGATACCAAAACGCTTTATGGTTGAACTCAACTCCACCAAATTGCTTCTGATAAAAACTTATAATATATTGGACATTTTGAAATCACTTTTGTGATTTGTTACCAAACCTGAGCATAATGATGCAAAATTAATTTGAATGTAGCCTTTGAAAAGGTTTTTAGATCGATGGATTGAAAAGAAAATCCAAGAATAGGCTTCTCATGGTGATTGTCCGGAGTTCATCATTACTTGTTTAACTGATATGAGTTTTTCTTGTGATTCGGGGAAAGGGATATCTCCATGTGGAAACTAAAAGATAGGAGAAGAAAT
Organism: Cercis canadensis; assembly: GCA_003255065.1. Lineage (NCBI taxonomy): Eukaryota > Viridiplantae > Streptophyta > Magnoliopsida > Fabales > Fabaceae > Cercis > Cercis canadensis. The sequence goes on along the minus strand of QAOA01007233.1, from coordinate 654,552 downwards.
TGTTAGACTACAAACAGATCATGGATGACGTGTTCATTAAGCTGACGTGTCCTTTCAGTTATAAGAAATCTTTTATAAGCATTATAGCTGTCATTGGACAGCTAGCATAGAAGTTAGTTATTTTTGTTATCAGTAATAGCTTCTAGAGAAAGGCTGAGTAGATCCGGCTTCTATATATTCTGAGAGCTAGGGATTGTATCATTTCATTGAATTCATTTTTCTCATTACAAAGATAATACAGAAGAGATTCTCTTCATCATTTCTTTCTCTTTCTGATATGTTCATTCTGCAGAACTTCTTCAGTTCTGCATAATCTGTGTTTGCTTCTCTTCTTGATCTCCTTCTTGATTCACCTTGCTCGACTCATCAATTCCTGATCATTCAGAAGTTTCACATGGTATCAGGGCTGCTTTAATGGCAGATCAAAGTGCAAGTTCTGGATCGTCATTTCGTGAATCCGGGAATCCCACTTTTCCAACGTTTGGTCAGGCTTTGACAGTCAAACTCGATCGTGGAAATTATCTGATCTGGAGGAATCAATTGCTGAATATCGTCATTGCAAATGGCTATGAAGAGATTCTTGATGGATCACAATTATGTCGTCCAAGATTCGTTATATCAAGTGAAGGAAATTTGGTGCTAAATCCAGATTTCACTTTCTGGCAGAGGAAGAATCGTTTGGTGATGAGTCGACTCTATGCTTTACTAACTGAGCCAATCATGGCACAAATCATGTCATATAATACAGCTTCTGACATTTGGAAGTCTCTAGTAGAGAGTTTTGCTTGCAACTCAAGGGCAAGAATCATGGAACTCAAGCTAAAACTACAAACTACCAGGAAAGGTAATCTTGGACTCTGGGAATATATGCTGAAAATTCGCAATATCTGTGATAATCTTTGAGCAATTGGAGAAAATGTGACTGAAGATGATCAAATTATGGCTGTTCTCAGTGGTCTAGGACCTGAGTATAACTCAGTTGTGGCTCCTCTCAGCTTTGCAACCATGTCTATAGAAACCTTGCAAAGTCATCTTCTTGGTTTTGAAGGAAGATTAGAGAGACAGAGGTCTGTGGATGAACAAATCCTAGTTCAGGCAAATGCAGCAACGTTTAATCAAGTTGCAGGAAAGAGAAGATTCAATGGTAATTCGAGTTCTCATGCTGGGAATGTAAATGCTCCAGCTAGGCATTTTTCTAGCCAAGGTGGCCAATTCAGAAAGAACAGAAATGGCAATGGAGCAAACCAGAAGTCTCTATGTCAAATCTGTCACAAACCAGGACATGTAGTTCGTGAAAATTTATTCCAATTCATAGATAGCTTAATCAAATAGAATAATTATTTTTATTGTTTGAATCAACTTCATCAACAAGTTGACCTTTGCTGGAATGAAGAAATTTAATTTGTGGCCACTATGTTGTATCAGTAAAATTTTCAGAGCCAAAGAACAAAAAGTGGACATAGTTATTGTAGTTCGGATTTTTTTTAAATAAGTTTTAAGCTGCAAATTAATATATTTTATGCACTAATACATAAATACTTGCAACATAATAAAGGAATCATTTAGGATCACGCCTAGCATCTAGTTTCCAAAATCTCTGTCAAAATTCATACTCATTAAACTCAACATCCCTTTGCGACATATTTATTTTTAACAAAACTTGTAGGCGTTATCTGATAATATTTGTATTTATAATTCATTTTTTTATTCATTGGTTTACTATAAAAACTTGGATAATATAATTAAGGAGGAGTTAAAAATTTAAGTAGAAAAATCAAAATAAAAACCTTCCCAATATTGGCCAATCAGTTCAGGGGTGAAAAACTTGTACTCCGTACTAGGGGACTTCCGTTCGAGGCCTTAGAAATCTGGTTGTAAGGCATTCTATGTAACGAGAAGAAAGAAAAACTTTCTCAATATTATCTTTATAGTATATAGCATATAAATACATATAGTTATATACAACCAATTAACAAATAAATGAAGTTACATCACTTACATGGCACTGCTTCTGCTCTTTTTGCTGAAACACTTCATTAACAAAAAATATAGCACAACTTTTGGCAACAACTTTATTTTCAGAAGATGAGGTGGACATAGTGATTTTAGTCTAGCAATTATGATGAAAGCAAATACATTTATAATCAAGACAGTTCTCCTCTCAAGGCATTTTCTTTTTCCCTGCACTGTCGAGAGCAGTGATCATTATGAAAACAAGGTCCTTTCCATATTCCACTGGGCTTTTCACAAACGATTTTGGAGTCGTAACTGCAATAACATACAAACCTGTCACAGTTTCCAAATAACGCACCCCCCTTCTCCATGCACTGTGTCTTACAGTGGTCATTATGAAAACAAGGTCCTTTCCATATTCCACTGGGCTTTTCACAAACGATTTTGGAGTCGTAACTGCAATAACATACAAACCTGTCACAGTTTCCAAATAACGCACCCTCCTTCTCCATGCACTGTGTCTTACAGTGGTCGCTATTGAAACAAGCTGCTTTCCATAATTCACTAGGATTTTGACATAGCACTTGTTCCTTAATTTGCAGCCCTGCATATAGAAAAGTTAAAGAAATGATAATGAACGAAGATGATAATAATGCATTTGATCACCAAAGAAATTGGAAGAAAGAGAGAGAGAAAGAGAGGGAGAGAGAGAGGGAGAGAGAGAGAGGGAGAGAGAGAGAGAGAGAGAGAGAGAGAGAGAGAGAGAATAACCATTGGTAGAGGAAAGGAGAAAGGCAACACTGATGAAGGCAATGAAGGTGGACGATCTACAGACAGAAGTATCCATATTTGATTGAAATTAAATGTTTTTCAGTAGGTGGTGAAGGTGAAGAATCGCTTAGGTATATATAGCAAGAGCAAGCGTCTTGCTTAGGATTGTATTATTAATTCTTCCCAAAATCGATTCTGTATATTCTTTACAGAATCTATTTTTTCAGAACTAATATAAAGACACGCTTTGTATTGCTGGGTTGTTAATTATAGATTCAAAATCATGCCTTCAGTCTCATGTTTTTCGTGAAAATTTATTCCAATTCATAGATAGCTTAATCAAATAGAATAATTTTTGTTATTGTTTGAATCAACTTCATCAACAAGTTGATCTTTGCTGGAATGAAGAAATTTAATTTGTGGTCACTATGTTGTATCAGTTGAATTTTCAGAGCCAAAGAACAAAAAGTGGACATAGTGATTGTAGTCCGGCGTTTTTCTAAAATATGTTTTAAGTTGCCAATCAATATATTTTATGGATCAATGGACAAATACTGCAACATAATAAGGGAGTCCTTTAGGATCATGCCCAGCATCTAGTTTTTAAAATCTCTCTCAAAATTCATACTCATTAAACTCAACACCCCCTGCGACATATTTATTTATATCAAAAATTGCAGGCAATATCTCATATATTTCTATTTATAGTTCATATTTTTTGTTTGTTGATTTAATATAAAAACTTAGATAAGATAAGGAGGATTTAAAATTTGAAGTACAACCAAATAGTCTGTGGCTAAGCAGTACTAAGGTCGTCTTTAAGATTTGTGAGTTCCATATTTGAATACAAAGTTATAGCCAAAGTACAAAAAAAAAAAAATGAAGTACAAACATCACAAATAAAAAACTTTCCCCCAATCAGCACTTAGTTTAGGGCTGAGAAACTAGGAAGTTAGACTCCATACTCAATTACTTGTGTTCTCTTGGAAATCCCTTGAGAAGCATCCTATGTAACCCTTGCTTTAGGTTCTGGTACAGCCTAGCTTGTTCCTACATTTTTTGCTAACTGAAAGAAAAAAACAATTTCTTAATATTATATTTATAGTTTATAGCATATAAATATATATAGTTCTATACAACCAATTAACAAATAAATGAAGTTACATGGTGCTGCTGCTGTTCTTTCTGGCTGAAACACTTCATTACCTTCTACAACATGTAGAACAAAAAAGATAGCACAACTTTTAGCAACAACTTTATTTTCAAAACATGAGGTGGACAAAGTTATTTTTATTAATCAAAATCAAACAAAAACTAATCTAATGGATTTCTATTTGTAGATGATGGCTTATTTAGGTCACCCAGATAAGAAATTGATTAGGTGCAAAAGTATTGGAATTGGTACCATAATAACACATGCAGAATTTTGATTATACTTGGAATAGCTAACATTTTTTTATGGAATCCATTTAGGTGAGGAAGGAAGTTGGTGGAGGGTTGGTTATGGAATTTTTCTTGCCATATTACTTTATATTGCTGTCATTTTTGAGATAAGGACGTGGAGTGAAGACTAAATTTTATTATTTTTCCCTTTGTAATTTTGTTATCATCTCGGTTTTCATATGGAAATCATTTCAATTTTATAATTAATAATAATTACTTCTTTTGGTGAAGATTCAAATTTTTGACCTCTGCCAAACTACTTAAACCCCTTACCATTAGACAATACCTAGAGGCTTGTTATTAATTATTGTTATTTTAGAATGAAGAAGATTGGATTTTTTTTATGGCTTTGTTTTAGGCAACAATCCCCACTTTTTCTTTAAGGGGAAACATAATTCATAAATTCAGATTAATCTGCACAAAGTATATAAGAGAATTCAGTCTTCTTCATGCTATCAGAGAATTCACATTCAAACACATCAATTAATGATGTAATAGCAGCGATAGAAAACGGCCCTTGTATTTGCTGTTGGTCCCTTGTTGTTGTTTTTTTCTTTCTTTTTTCTGTGAGAAAACCTAAAGAAGTTGGAGACAATTATTGCAAGAGAGCTGAAACAAAAATATTTTTAGGTGTGTTCCAAAGTTACACCCTATTTTACTCAAGTGACATTATATAGTATGTATCTAATCAAATCAAATATTGAAATTGCCGAAGACAACATAGGTGGCCAATACTTGTTTTTCATAACCAGTGGTCATTCATAGTTCTACATAACCTATGGTTATCTTGTGATTTCTAGTTGTCAATGTGTACACGTTTAGTGTTAGAGACAAGATGACCATTAGAAGATTTGAATTCTCCGATATACTTTGCGCAGAGTAATCTTAGTCCATGTTTTTAGCAACAACTTTATTTTCAGAACATGAGGTGGACATAGTGATTTTAGTATGGAGAATTCTGTTATTCAGTTATTTCTTACAAAGTCTATTTACTTGAGTTAATTATTAGTTATTCATTGTTAGTTAATTAACTCTAGTTAGCTAGGTAGTTTACTGTTATGTTAATGCTTGCCTACGTGGCATTCTTGTGGTTAGACGGTTACTGTACATATAAAGTTTCTCATGTATTGTCATTTTTCTGATATGGGAAAATAGAGGAAAAGCTTTCATAAGTGTTTCTCTCTCGATTTCTTTCCCTTCCTTGTTTACTTTCTTGAAGATTTTACATGGTATCAGAGCAAATCGATCTAGATTTGCTTATACCTTTATCTTGTTGATTCTCTGAAGAAGAATTAAGAAGATCACTCTGTTTTGATCCGGTTGAAGATGGAATCAGCAATCGCTACTGCAGCTTCGCATAAAGAGTCGACAGGCAATTCCAATGGAGATCCAATGGCACTAACAAGCTCGGATCATCCAGGAATGCAACTTGTCTCGACAAGTTTGACTAGTAATAACTACTTATCTTGGAACAGATTGATCAAGATTGCACTTGGAGCTAAGGTGAAGCTCAGATTCATCGATGGGAGATATGAAATGCCTGAAGAAGATTCAGATGACTACGATCAGTGGATTAGAGTGGATTGCATGATCAGATCATGGATCCTAAACTCAATTTCTAAAGACATAGTCGAGGCTTTTCTCTATGCTTCTACTGCACGTGAACTCTGGTTGGAATTGGAGGAGAGGTTTGGTGAGTCCAATGGACCACAGGTCTACCAAATTCAAAGAGAAATTAGCACAATTTCTCAGGGGAGTCAGTCAGTGGTGAAGTACTTTACTAAATTGAAGAAACTCTGGGACGAGCTAGCCTGTGTACAGCCTATGCCACAATGCACTTGCAAAAATTGTGCCTGTGGTGTCACAAAGAAGGTATCTGAACTAGTAAACTCTGGAACATTACTGCAATTTCTAATGGGACTAGGAGATGATTATGATCATATCCGAAACCAAATCTTGGTGATGGATCCCTTGCCTTCAGTTAATAAGGCTTACTCTATGATTCTGCGAATAGAGAAACAAAGGGAAGTTCATGTTAACTTGGGGGGAAGAGCTGAGAACTCTGCAATGTTTGTGAGAGCACCTATGGGAAGAGGCTCTGGTGCAGGAAGATCACACTCAGGAAACCATAAGAAACAAAGCTACACAGACAAGAGAAATGAGAAATGTACACATTGCAATACTGGAGGTCATACTAAGGACAACTGTTTCAAGCTGCATGGCTATCCTGACTGGTACAAAGAACTCAAGGAGCAACAAAATCAGAACTCAGGTGGAAAGCACATGGCCAATTTTGCTGATCATCCTCTGGATGCCAATATGTTACATGATACTGAGAACAACAATGAACATAGAGCTACTCTAACTGAGCTCATTCAACAGGAGCTATCTAAGATGATTAAAGGACAATGGGGCATTGAAGGAAACCACATTAACTATGCACACCTTGAGAATTTTGCAGGTAACATTCCTCGTCCAATTTTTCATTCTGCTTTGATGTCAATAGATAGTATAGATCCTGGTACATGGATAGTTGATACAGGTGCATCAAATCACATGTGTGCTAGCCTTAAACTCTTTGACTGTCCTAGGCGAGTAACACACCTGACTTCAGTTTTTTTACCAAATGGATCAGTTAAAATGGTTCACTTGGTAGGAAATGTTAAACTCAGTCCCATTCTCACACTCACAGATGCAATATACGTACCTAGCTTCAAATTTAACCTTCTCTCTGTGAGAAAGCTTGCCAAAACAGCACAAATCCAATTCATTTTTCTTCCTGATAAATGCCTTTTGCAGGACCAACAGACTAAAGAAATTCTAGCAGTTGGTAAGGTGCTTGGGAATCTATACGTCTTAGACAAAACTTCCTTTTATGATCATGTTTTTTCAAATTCCTGTAATAACACATATGCTTTAGTCAGCTCAATATGCCCTTCTGCTTGTAATTCAGTTCATATTCCTTGTACTGCTACAGTTACTTCAAATAAAATTTCTGACCTTCTGTGGCACAATAGACTTGGGCATCCTTCTTTGAAGGCTTTACAACACATACCTTTCTTGAAAAATATTGATGCCACACAGCTTTCACCCTGTGATATCTGTCATAAATCTAAACAGCATAGACTCTCTTTTCCCCTCAGCACTACTCGCTCAGACTCCAACTTTGATCTCATGCATATAGATCTGTGGGGACCCTATAGTAAAGCTTCTATCACAGGAGCACACTACATGCTCACTGTGGTGGATGATCATAGCAGGGCCACTTGGATTTTTTTACTTAGGCACAAATTACAAATACTAGACACACTGAAAACTTTCTTCAACATGATTCAAACTCAGTTTAACACTTCAGTTAAGTGCATCAGAACCGACAATGGAACATAATTTACTAACAATGCCTGTCAGTCCTTTTTGTCAGAAATGGGAATTATACATCAAAAAAGCTGTGTTTACACCCCACAGCAAAATGGGATTGTTGAAAGAAAACATAAACACATCCTCCAAATTGCTCGAGCATTAATGTTTCAGTCACACTTGCCTATTAAATTTTGGGGTCACTCCCTTCTCATGGCTGTCTACATCATTAACAGATTACCTACTGGTATTCTGGATTGGCACACTCCCTATGAACTCCTACATAATAAAAAACCTGATTACACTCTTCTTAAGTGTTTTGGATGTTTATGTTTTGCCACCAACACACACCCTTACAGAGACAAATTTGCTAGTAGAGCATCCAAATGTGTTTTTCTTGGTTTTGTTACTGGACAAATTAAAAGCTTTTAGAGTTTATGATCTACACACACATCAGATTTCTACTAGTAGAGATGTTGTGTTTCATGAGGAGGTGGCAATGGTAGTTGGTAAACATTGTGATTACGCTGGCCTTATAGCAGTGGCTTGCCCGTTGTCAAGGACTTGACCTAAAAATAAGATGGAAAGAATTCAATTGAAACTTTATTCTGTTTACATAATTGGGAAACAGAAATTAAATTGGTAGTAACAGAGGGAACACAAAGAACATTAGAAAGTTTAAGAGTGGAGGGTAAGACCATGGTGCCTGTGTGAGAGATAGGAAGTTTATTACTATTGGCAACTGTTAAACTGTTAGGACCATCATATTCAGTAGAGACGGAGAGATTCCCAAAGTCATTTGTGATGTGATGAGTAGCTCCTTAGTCAATAATCCAGTGAGGATTAGTGCTAGGGGAGGCGGCAGCAGCATGGGCAGTGGGGGAGACATTTGGGTTGTTGGTGATTTTTAAACAATATTTTGCAATATGGCCACGTTTGTTGCAAAATTGGCAAATCATGGGTGAAGAGGGTTTACGGTTTGTGTCTGGGAATGGAGTGGGGTGGTGGGAATCTGAATGAGAGGGGTGAGTGGTTTGGTGTGGGTGGCGGTTTGAAGATCTTGGGTAAGAGGAATTGGTGTGTCTCTTGACATAGTTGGCAGCCACTAGAATTTCTATAGATTTTGCTTCTTTTTGAAGGTGAGCTTCATGGTCAGTGAGTAGTTCATAGAGTTCATCATATGAGATGGGGTTCTCTCTAATGCGGAGGGCAGTGGAGATATCCTTGTAATTAGGACCCAAGCTGCTTAAACAATGAAGGATGAGATCAATGTCATCCAAGGGGTGGCCAATGAGAGAGAGTTCATCAACAATGCCCTTAATGTTTCGGAGATGCTCAGAAACTGGGGTGAAACCCTTGGTGAGGTTCGAAAGACGCTCCTTTGAGGTCAAGACACAAGACTTAGAGCGATTAGCAAAGGCGCGACGCAGAGATTCCCAAGCCTCTTGAGCAGATTCAACTTGAGAGATGACAACAAGTGCATCTAATTCACAAGAAGCCATAATGGCTAAAAGCAAGAAGTGATCTTGCCGGACCCAAAAGGTGTACAGTGGGTTGGCGAGAGTTTCTCCATTAACTTCAACAGTGGGTGGTGGGCATGGGGTAGAGCCAGTCATATGTCCAACGAGACCGTAACCTATGAGCATGGATTTCATTTGTTTTGCCCATGCAACATAATTGTTAGGAGCAAGTTTGATGACAAGGTTGGACATATTTATGGTGACTAGGTCTGGTGTGGTGTTGGTGTGAGTGGAGGGGATGGTATGGATGGAGGAGGCGGTAGACATGGTGTTTTAAAGGGAAGGAAATGGATAAAAAAACGTTGGTGAGAGCTTTGTTGCTCTGATACCATATAGGAAAACCGAAAAGATGGAGAAAGGTTACAACTTTCATTTAGTATAGTTGTAAATTTATACAAGTGTAAAGTCTATTCAAATGAAAAGAAGACTAATCCTAGAAGGAGTCTAACCCTAGATGAGTTGATAAGTATATTTTGTTACAAGTATATTTGACTAAGTAAGATAAATCAAGTAAATCAAATTCATTCTAACTAATCTGGTCATTCACTAATACTGATTTCTTGCAATTCCTGTATAGGATCCACGAAGAAAGAATACCACCCTTCCCTTTAAATTAGAACCTGATACCTTTGACCCAACCATAGGCAGAAATAAAGGTGACAGAAAACATTCCTTCAGAAACTTTCAGCAATAGTGGAGAAGGAAATCGATTGTATGGAGCACTCCTGGAATTTTACTTGTTAAATTTTAATTTCAAACTCTAGAACTATCCAAATTTCAGAAACCCAAAAGAATTGAGATTTGAATCTACCAAACCCAAAAGAGAGACGTTTAGAATTTAACATAACACCCAAGGCTAAAAGGATACAAATCAGTTGAGAGTGGCAGAGCTACCTTCACCGTTACTAGCTCTCTTCCTCCTTTCATAGCTTTCCTATCTCTCTGTTTCTCTACCTCGTGCATTTCACAGCTGGGGAGGGTATCATCCTTTCTCTACCTGGTTTCTTGGCTCCAAAATTGATTTGGGGCTGGTGGTTGACAACGGCAGTGCTTGTGGGCGGCGGCAGCGGTAGTTGGAGGAGTACTAGGATGGTGAACAAGAAGGAGAGGAGAGGTATCAGGAGGGAGAAGTTTAGGGGGAGGGTGGATGAGGTGTCGAGGGAGAAGGAGAAAGGGCCGGAGAGAGTGAATTTGAAATTCACTCTATTTTAAGTGAATTTAAAATACACTATATTGAGATTTTGAAAGTCACTAAAAAAATACATTGAAATTTTGAAAATATCTTGAAAAAGTACACAAACAAAGTAATTTAAAATTAGCATGTCAAATACACTCTACAAATACATTACACTCTACAAATACCTTATCCAAATACACCCTTAATAAAATTTATAGTATAACCCTTGCTTTTGGTTCTGATACAGCCTAGCTTGTTCCTAAATTTTTTGATAACTGAAAGAAAAAAACAATTCTCAATATTATTTTTATAGTATATAGCATATATATATATATATGTATACAACCAATTAACAAATAAATGAAGTTACATGGCGCTGCTGCTGTTTTTTTTTTTTTGGCTGAAACACTTCATTACCTTCTACAACATGTAGAACATAAAAGATAGCACAACTTTTAGCGACAACTTTATTTTCAAAACATGAGGTGGAAAAAGTGATTTTTATTAATCAAAATCAAACAAAAACTAATCTAATGGATTTCCATTTGTAGATGATGGCTTTTTTAGCTTGCCCAGATAAGGAATCGAAGGTGCGAAAGTATTGGAATTGGTACCATCATAACACAGGCAGAATTTTGATTACCTAACATTTTCTATGAAATCCATTTAGGTAAGGAAGGAAGTTGATGGAGGTTTGGTTATGGAATTTTTCTTACCATATTACTTTATATTGCTGTCATTTTTTTAGATAAGAACGTGGAGTGAAGACTAAATTTTATTATTTTTCCCTCTATTTGGTACTTTTGTTATCATCTCGGTTTTCATATGGAAATCATTTCAATTTATAATTAACAATTATTACTTCTATTGGTTACATGATAATGTGAAGATTGGAATCTTTGACCTCCACCAAATTACTTAAACTCCTTACTATTAGACAACACCTAGTGACTTAATTTTTTGATATATGATGACATGAATGTTTAAATCTCTCAGCAAACTAACTAAATATCTTGCCACTAGAACATGTCTGGTTGCTTGGATGAAAGATATTAGTTTCTACATGTAGAACAAAACAGTAGCAACAATTAATTGTAAACAACAACAGAACTTAGTTTAACTTCAAGAAACACAAAGTGGGGAGTGATATTCAAGAGTTCTTCTTGTTAGTTACAGTTGTAAAGACACTGACATTTGAATCCGCTACAATGACCCCTTAATGAATTCTCCATCTCCCTGCACTGATGAGAGCAGTGATTACTCTTGAAACAGGACCCTTTCCATGTTCCGCTAGACTTTTCACAAAGGTTTTCACAGCTAAACAAGCACCAACATTCAAATCCGCTAGCACCGCTACAATGTCCCCCCAATGCACTTTCCTTGTCGATGCACTGCCTTTGACAATGATCACTAAAGAAACAAATCCCTTTCCATGTTTCACTAGGATTTCCACATAGCCTGTTTCTTCCATAATTTCAAGTCCTGCACATATAGAAATTAAGCAAAGAAAAGCAACAATGATGGTAATATTGAGAGAGAGAAAGAAAACAAACCTTTGGTGAATGAGAGAAGGGCAAGACAGAGAAAAGTGAAAATGTACGATTTACAAATAGAAGTATCCATGGTTAGCTAGAAATTTAGATCAAGTTGGTGCTCTATATAACGATAGCAAGGTTTTTACTTTGTATAGTTGAACAGGTTGGCATACCTTGTAATTGTAGTAGTTCCTTGTTTTGTTCCTTTGTTTGACTTTAACTGTCGTTCGCCTCATGAATTATTATCATGTATAGTTGGTTGCATTGTCTTATTGGTTGATGCTGTCCGGCAGCGGCAGCAGCAGCAGCGAACGCCTATGACTGAAATTATCAATAATATATATATTTTTAATTTCATTTTGATTAATATTTTTTCTAATTTATCACGCACTGTAAAAAATTTCTTCTGATAGTGTTCATTTTAGAAGCTGTAATTCAACTTTTTTTTTCCTGCATTACATAAAAAAAAAAAATAGTTGTCAGTTTGCTATGGATTTTGTTTTTGGTCCACTTTGACGTGATTTCTTCTCTGTATTATGATTTTTTTCCTCTTAATTTTCTGTTAATTTGTCTCTGTTACTTCTTATATCAAATTTTCTCTCTCTCTCTCTTTATTGTTCTATCATCTGCGATCACCTTGTTAGTTTATCTCACTTATTTCTTGCCACATAAATGACCAAACACATCTATCAGACCACAGAGTTGAGATAAGTAAGGCTATTTACAGATTAGTTATCTTTATACTCTTTCACACTATGTACCTTATAGCATTTGAAATGAAATAGGACCCACGGTCTTACTATAACATTATGTACCTAGATTAGATACTTAAAAATGTTCAATTTTGATAAAATTTGACATGTAAGATCAACACCACAATATCTCATTATTCAAAAGTGAGATCGATACAAATTTATCTTTTATAAAAGTTATTCAATGGTATAATCTAATACCCACGCCTTATATCTAGCCTAAGTGAATTTTCACTCAATGGTTGAGTGTTATTTATCACGGAGGTCTAACTCTGAGTAATTGAGAAGAGAATTTAAAAGATGATTAGATGCCTTCTATTGTGTGAAATTTAGCCAAAAAAAAAAAAAAGAAAACACACAAACACAAACAAATAAAGTTACATGGGCACTGGCACGCTGCTTAGGTTTTGCCCAAACCAGTATTAATTTATAAAACATGAATGTAGAACAAAAAAGAAGTAGCGACTATTAACAAAACAATATATTTTACTTTTGGGAACACAAAGTGAAAACTGACTGTAGTAGGTAGCTTCCCTCCTTAATCACACTCGTCTAAGCACCAATAAAAAGAGCCTTGGAACTCAATTAATCAGATATATATATATATATATATATATATGACGACATGAAGATTTAAACCTCTCAGCAAACTAACCAAATCTCTTGCCTCTAGACCATATTTAGTGGCTTGAGTTAAATACTTAATTAGTTTCTACATGTAGAACAAAAAACTAGCAACAATTAATTGTATGAGCATTCTAAGTGATACCCATGTTATGTAGGAGAGGTAAGAATAGAAAACACCTCCCACCTGTAGTTCAAGGCAGAACAAACTTTTGATTTTGGTATCATTGTAAAAATCTCGAAAAAATTCACTCAATATTGGTTTCAAATTATTGACAGAATTTGAGTTTAACATGGTCAAATAAAATTGCTAATATTTGAATATGTTTTCCGATATTTTTTATGTATTATGTCATCTATGCATTTTATAAGAAACTAATTGTTTTGACACATATTGAATTACTTTTATTTTCAAGATTTTTGCAATGGTACCAAAATTAAAAGTTTGTTTTGCCCCGAAACTCTTAGGGAATAATATTTTTCAATTTTACTTTTGAAGACATCAAGAGTAGCCTAACATCCGCTTAACTGTAACAACAACAGAACTTACTTTAAGAAGCACAAAGTGGGGAGTGATATTTCAAGAGTTTCGCTTGTTAGTTACAATTTTAAAGGCATTGACATTTGAATTCGCTAGAATGCCCCCTTAATGAATTCTCCTTCTCCCTGCACTGTTGAGAACAGTGATTACTCTTGAAACAATACGCTTTTCACAACTAAATAATTATCAACGTTCAAATCCGTGAGCACCGCTACAACCTCCCCCCAATGCAGTCTCCTTGGCGATGCAGTCCCTCTCACAATGATCACTATTGAAACAAGTCGCTTTCTATGTTTCAATAGGATTTGCAAATTGCCCGTTTCCTACCATAATTTCTAGCCCTGCACATATATAAATTCAGAAAAGAAAAGCAAGAATGACGGTACTGTTGAGAGAGAGAGAGAGAAAACAAACATTTGGTGGATGATAGAAGGGCAAAGCAGAGAAAAATTAAGATGGACGATTTATAAATAGAAGTATCCATATTTGAAATTAATTAGGATCTAGTTGGTGTTCGTTATATATATATATATATAAAATGATAGCAAGGGTGTTATTTTGGATAGTTGAACAGTGTGGGCATACCTTGTAGCTGTACTTGTTTCCTGTAGTTCCTTGTTTTGTTCCTTTGTTTGACTTTGACCACCATTCGCCTTGTGAATTATGATGCATGGTTGGTTGCATTGTCTTATTGACAAATCAAAGGCAATAGAAGGAAACATATTCAGTTTAATTTTACACTTAAAAAACAAAAAGTTTCCAACAAATTCTAAGTGTTAATTTGGATAAGCTTTTGGACACATCTCAAAAGCCTTTCAAGCGCTAGAATCCATTTTTGGCCCAGTAAACTCATCTTTCGCTACAAAACACAATTTTATAGTCTCAGTGCATCTTAAAAGTTTATTCGCATAAGCCTAGCTAGCATGTTTGGATAAGCATTTCTCCTCAGTCCAAGTGCTTTTCAGCCAACAATTGATTTTGGCCACTTTTACGCATGTTTGACTATCAACAAACATACGCTTTTCCACATATGCAACAAGTTTTTTCTTTTGGNTCTTTCGCTACAAAACACAATTTTATAGTCTCAGTGCATCTTAAAAGTTTATTCGCATAAGCCTAGCTAGCATGTTTGGATAAGCATTTCTCCTCAGTCCAAGTGCTTTTCAGCCAACAATTGATTTTGGCCACTTTTACGCATGTTTGACTATCAACAAACATATGCTTTTCCACATATGCAACAAGTTTTTTCTTTTGGCCATGACACATGCAACAATTTAGAGCTTTTGATTCTAGTTTAAACCTCTTATTACTATTAGGTTTATATAATTATCCTCAGATTTTGTCACTTCATACCGTTTTTGGTAATTTGACACCTATAATCAATTTCTTTATACAATCCAAACAAAAACTAATTATTATGAAATCTTTTCTCTAATAACATATCCAAATACTAGAATTCTCTGATAATCAATTCTTTTTTAATCTAAGACCATGACATACCGCAAGTTTCAACGAGGACTTATAGTGATACTTACAGATTGCCTAACAAAAAAAGACTATTCGCAGTGGGATTCAAACCTAAACCTTACAAGCAAAGTAATCAATTATTTCCAAAATTCATTCTACCCAAAATCAACTCTTTATGCATGAAGGAGCTTCTAATTTTTCCCAAAAAGCATTTGGTAACTGCTATGCTTCTTTCCAATGTACCCTCAATTTATTATCAACAAATAATATTTAAAGCAACTCTCCTTCCTTTTCAGTAATTTGACTCCTAGAAACAGTTTTTTTTTTTTAAGTTCAATTCAAACAAAAGCCTAGTTATTATAAAATCATTTTTGAAATAACATATACAAACATAAAACTTAGTCTCCCACAATTAATTATTCCAAAATTAATTCTGCCAAAAATCGATTCTGTATATTCTTTACAGAATCTGTGTTTTCAGAACTAATATAAACACACGCTTTGTGTTGCTGGGTTGTTAACAACAGATTNCCAATGTACCCTCAATTTATTATCAACAAATAATATTTAAAGCAACTCTCCTTCCTTTTCAGTAATTTGACTCCTAGAAACAGTTTTTTTTTTTTAAGTTCAATTCAAACAAAAGCCTAGTTATTATAAAATCATTTTTGAAATAACATATACAAACATAAAACTTAGTCTCCCACAATTAATTATTCCAAAATTAATTCTGCCCAAAATCGATTCTGTATATTCTTTACAGAATCTGTGTTTTCAGAACTAATATAAACACACGCTTTGTGTTGCTGGGTTGTTAATAATAGATTCAAAATCATGCTTTCAGTCTCATGTTTGTATCGTGAAAATTTATTCCAATTCATAGAAAACTTAATCAAATAGAATCTTTTTTATTACTGTTTGAATCAACTTCATCAACAAGTTGACCTTTGCTGGAATGAATAAATTTATTTTGCGGCCACTATGTTGTATCAGTTGAATTTTCTGAGCCAAAGAACAAAAAGTGGACATAGAGATTGTAGTCCGGATTTTTTTCTAAAATATGTTTTAAGCTGCCAATCAATATATTTTCTGCATCTATGCACAGATACTGCAACATAATAAGGGAGTTTTTTAGGATCACGCCCAGCATCTAGTTCCAAAATCTCTCTCAAAATTCATACTCATTAAACTCAACACCCCCTGCGACATATTTATTTATAACAAAAATCGCAGGCATTATCTCATATTTTTGTATTTATAATTCATATTTTTTATTCATTNGGCATTATCTCATATTTTTGTATTTATAATTCATATTTTTATTCATTAATTTAATATAAAAACTTAGATAAGATAAGGAGGATTTAAAAATTGAAGTACAACCAAATGGTCTATGGTCGAGTAGTATTGAGGTCATCCTTAAAATTATTGAGTTCTATGTTCGAAAACAAAATTATAGCTAAAGTATAAAAAAAAAAGCAAAAAAAAAAAAAATTGAATTGCAAAAATCACATAAAAAACTTTCCTATTATTCACCAATATTCAGCACTTAGTTTAGGGCTGAGAAATTAGGAAGTTGGACTCCATACTCAATTACATGTGTTCTCTTGGAAATCCCTTGAGAAGGCATCCTATATAACCCTTGCTTTTGGTTCTACTACAGCCTAACTTGTTCCTGAATTTTTAGCAAACTGAAAGAAAAAAAAATTCCTTAATATTATATTTATAGTATATAGTATATAAATATTTATAGTTGTATAAAACCAATTAATAAATAAATGAAGTTACATGGCGCTGCTGCTGTTTAATTGGCTGAAACACTTCATTACCTTCTACAACATGTAGAACAAAAAAGATAGCACAACTTTTAGCAACAATTTTATTTTCAGAACATGAGGTGGACAAAGTGATATTTATTAATCAAAATCAAACAAAAAATAATCTAATGGATTTCCATTTGTAGATGATGGCTTTTTGAGGTCGCCCAGATAAGTAATCGAAGGTGCGAAAGCATTGGAATTGGTACCATCATAACACAGGCAGAATTTTGATTATACTAGGAATAGCTAACATTTTCTATGAAATCCATTTAGGTAAGGAAGGAAGTTGATGGAGGGTTGGTTATGGAATTTTTCTTGCCATATTACTTTATATTGCTGTCATTTTTTAGATAAGAACGTGGAGTGAAGACTAAATTTTATTATTTTCCCCTTTATTTGGTGCTTTTGTTATCATCTCGGTTTTCATATGGAAATCATTTCAATTTTACAATTAATAATAATTACTTCTTTGGGTTACATGATAATGTGAAGATTGAAATCTGTGACCTCCACCAAATTACTTAAACTCCTTACCATTAGATAACACCTAGTGGCTTATTATTAATTTTCTTATTTTGGAATGAAGAAGATTGGATTTTTTTAAGGCTTTGTTTTAGGCAACAATCCCCCATATTTCTTTAAGGGGAAACATAATTCATAAATTCAGATTAATCCGCACAAAGTATATAAGAGAATTCAATCTTCTTCATGCTATCAGAGAATTCACATTCCAACATATCAATTAATGATGTAATAGCAGCGATACAGAAGGGCCCTTGTTTTTGCTGTTTGGTCCCTTGTTTTTGTTTTCTCTGTGAGAAAACCTAAAAAACTTAGAGACAATTATTGGGAGAGAGCTGAAACAAAAAAAAAAAAATAGGTATGTTTCAAATTTACACCCTATTTCACGCAAGTGACATTATATAGTATATGCATCTAATCAAATCAAATATTGAAATTGCCGAAAACAACATAGGTGGCCAATTTTTATTTTTCATAACCAGTGGTCATTTGTAGTTCTACATAACCTATAGTTATCCTGTGATCTCTAGTTGTCAATGTGTGCACATTTACTGTTAGAGACAGGATGACCATTAGGGATCACAAGAACAATATTGACTTCTCTGATAATATGAAGAAGATTTGAATTATCTGATATACTTTGTGCAGATTAATCTTAGTTCAAATTGAATATTATCGAGTGGCCAATGTGTGCCCCTTTACTATTAGAGATATATAGGATTACCACAAGGGATCACTGAATGACTACAAGTCTTGTAGAACTACAAATTGTCATTGATCATTAAGGGCAACAACTAGCCACCTATGCTATCTTGGATAATATTTGTATATCATTTACCTTGGGGGAATGTGGAGCCTATGGTCCCAAATTAACCTGCTTTTGCCATTATGCATAAAACCAACTTTACCATTAGAATCCAACTTGAAAAAAAAAAAAAAAACAAAACAAAACAGAAAAAACCTTGTATGTTTTAATTGAAATGGTTTTCATAGAACTTTTTTTTTTTTTGGCTCGATTATAAATAGTTTATTAGGCTTAAAAAAAATTAAAAAAATAATTTCTATCAAAACAAATGGACGCCATAAACAGCTTTCCAGTCTTTTTGGAGACATTTGATAAAATTGGAATGAAATATAAGCTTTCGAATAATTCTTCACTGACCCAATTTGAGAGAGAAACTGCCATAATTCTCTTTATTAGATAGTATAAAATGTATATACACCCATTTAAACTTACATACCAACACTGATGGTGTTTTGGGTGAAATATTTTATACAAGAGGAGGTGAGAGAACCTCTTAGACTTAACTATTCCGTTCTTTCTTGTGGAATTGATGTGAGACTCGTAACATTGCCCACCTCTTGAGAAGTTGGACGCTCACAAACGGCTCTCACTCCAGACTCTTCTTGGCACCTTGTAGGCTTTTTTCCCTTTAGATGGCTTCACTCTAGACCTTATCAAGCACCGGATAACCTTTTTTCATGTTGCATCGACTCTCAATGAAAGCACCAATGTTAGGTCTTAAGCCCAAAAGAAGAGTCCAACCCAAAAGATTAGCCTATTAGGTGAGAAAGTCTCTTAAACTTAAGTATCATTTCAACTTTCTTGTAGAACCAATATGGGACTCGTAACACTAAATCTCTTGCCACTAGAACATATCTGATTGCTTGGGTGAAAGACTATTAGTTTGTACATGTAGAACAAAAAAGTAACAACAATTAATTGTAAACAACAACAGAACTTAGTTTAACTTCAAGAAACACAAAGTGGGGAGTGATATTCAAGAGTTTTTCTTGTAAGTTACAGTTGTAAAGACACTGACATTTGAATCCGCTACACTGCCCCCTTAATGAATTCTCCAACTCCCTGCACTGATGAGAGCAGTGATTACCCTTGAAACAAATCCCTTTCCATGTTTCACTAGGATTTCCACATAGCTTGTTTTCTTCCATAATTTCAAGTCCTGCACAAATAGAAATTAAGCAAAGCAAAGCAACAATGGTGGTACTATTGAGAGAGAGAGAGAGAGAGAGAGAGAGAGAGAGAGAGAGAGAAAGAGAGAGAACAAACCTTTGGTGAATGAGAGAAGGGTAAGGCAGAGAAAAGTAAGAATGTACGATTTACAAATAGAAGTATCCATGGTTAGCTAGAAATTTAGATGAAGTTGGTGCTCATTATAACAATAGCAAGGTTGTTACTTTGGATAGTTGAACAGGTTGGCACACCTTGTAATTGTAGTAGTTCCTTGTTTCGTTCCTTTCTTTGACTTTAACTGTCGTTCACCTCATGAATTATCATCATGCATAGTTGGTTGGATTGATTTATTGAAAAATCATAGGCAATAGAAGGAATCATATTCAATTTAATTATTTTTTAAATGTTGGATATAGATGGAACAGGCAGCCTTTTCTTCTATTTTATTTATTTATTTTTGTCTATATTAAAAACAAGAAAAATTCTCCAACAAATCCAAGTGTTTGGATAAGCTTCCGGACACATCTCAAAAACTTTTCAAGCACTATAATCCATTTTTGTCCCCGTAAAGTCATCTTTGGCTACGAAACTCAAAAAACTTCATAGTCTCAATGCATCTTAAAAGCTTATTCACACAAGACATGTTGGGATAAGAATTTCTCCTCATTCCAAGTGCTTTTCAGGCAACATAATTGATTTTGGCCACTTTTACTCATGTTTGACTATCAACAACAAAAATCATTTCATCATTTCCAATGCTTCGTAACAGCTTTTTCATATATGCAACAATTTAGAGCTTTTGATTCTAGTTTAAACTTCTTTTGTTGCAGTTGGGAGTATATAATTACCTTCAGATTTTATCACTTCATTCCCTTTTTGGTAATTTGACACCTATAATCAATTTCTTTTATAAAATCCAAAAGAAAAAACTAATAATTATAAAATCATTTCTCTAATAACATATCCAAGCATAAGAATATAATTCTCTCATAATCAGTTCTTTCCAAAATTAATTCTACCAAAAATCAACTCTTTACAAAATCTATTTTTTCACAGCTAATTCAAACATGCACGAAGGAGCTTATAATTTTACCCAAAAAGCATTTGGTAACTGCTGTGTTTCTTTTTCCAATTTACCCTCAATTTATTACCAACAAATAATATTTGAAGCAACTCCCCTTCAATTTTAGTAATTTGACACCTATAAACAGTTTTTTGTTTTTTTCGTTTTTTCTAACTCAATTCAAACACAAGCCTAGTTATTATAAATCAATTCTGAAATAACATATACAAACACAAAACTTACTCTCCNAAAGCATTTGGTAACTGCTGTGTTTCTTTTTCCAATTTACCCTCAATTTATTACCAACAAATAATATTTGAAGCAACTCCCCTTCAATTTTAGTAATTTGACACCTATAAACAGTTTTTTTGTTTTTTTCGTTTTTTCTAACTCAATTCAAACACAAGCCTAGTTATTATAAATCAATTCTGAAATAGCATATACAAACACAAAACTTACTCTCCCACAATCAATCCAAAATTAATGCTGCCCAAAATTCTTTACAGAATCTATTTTTTCAGAACTAATCTAAACAGACCCCATGCCTTGATGGGTTATTAATTGTAGATTCAAAATCATGCTTTCAGTCTCATGTTTGTATCGTGAAAATTAATTCAAATTCATAGAAATCCATTGGTAAGGCATCCTATTTGACCCTTCCTTTTGGTCCTGGCCAAGCCTAGCTTGTTCCAAAAAAATTTGCTTATCAAAAGCAAAACAATCTTTCTCAATATTATCTTTCTAGTACATAGCATATAAATCTATAGAGTTATATACAACCAATTAACAAATAAATGAAGTTACATGGCACTGCTGCTATTTTTTGGCTGAAACACTTCATTAACTTCTACAACATGTAGAACAAAAAATATAGAACAATTTTTAGCGACAACTTTATTTTCAGAACATGAGGTGGAAATAGTGATTTTAGTCTAGAGTTTCACTTGTTGATTACAATTGTAAAAGCACAAACATTTGGCTCCGATACAGCCTCCCCTCAATGAATTTTCTTTCTCCCTGCACTGTCGAGAGCAGCCAGGATTGTCAAAACATGGCCCTTTCCATAATCCACTTGGCTTTGTACAAATGTTTTTGCAGTCGAAAGTGCAATTACATACTAAAACATTACAGTTTCCAAATAATGCACCCTCCTTCTCCATGCACTGTGTCTTACAGTGGTCGCTATTGACACAAGGTCCTTTCCATGTTTCACTAGGAACATTTTGACATGGCCCTTCTTCCTGCCCTGCATATAAAAGTTAAGAAATGAAAATGGAAGATGATAATAATGCTTTTGATCATCAAGAAATAGGGAGGAAGAGAGAGAGAGAGAGAGAGAGAAAGAATAACCGTTGATGGAGGAAAGGAGGAGGGTAACACTAATGAAGGAAATGAAGGTGAGTGATCTACAAACCGAAGTATCCATATTTTCTAGAAATTAAATGTTATTTCTGTAGGTGGTGAAGGTGAAGAATATCTTAGGTATATATAGCAAGAGCAAGTGTGTTGCTTAGGATACTAGACTATGTACAGACAAATGGAAAAATGGTTCAACTGGCTGTCATGGGGATCTTCGTGGTAATGCTCCTACTCGTCTCAGGTCCTTGTTGTGTTATATTTTTTTCGATTTAACAAACACCATCTTTGATTTCTTTCAATAATGTTTGAATTAGAAGTTGTCAGTCAACACATTTATTTACCAAATGGCCTATGGCATATTTGTTAGTGTAATTAGGATTTTTTAATCGAACTGGCCTAGATAGTCTTATTTTTATCTTGCCTAGGAAAGTAATGGGAATTTTTTTTTCCCCTTAGCCTCTCAATAAATTTGAACAGAAAACATAGGAAGAGAGACACTGTCCGTTTCCCACTTGAGATGACATACTTTCAAATGGCTGTCAATCTTCTGTATCCGGTGTTTTTTCTCGCTTATCTTATATATATCAAATGTATTCTCTCTTTGTGTTGTGCTCCATGATCTCATTCTTTCGTCACTTTCTAGGTTAGTTTCTCTCACTTATTCGGTGCCATAGAAAAGAGCAAATACCATATATCAAAATTGGACAACATAGTTGATGCTACCAAGGTAATTTCACAGCTGGCACCTGGCTTTCCCAGAACAACTTATGGTTGCTATCGGAAACTAGGTTACACTTTGGCATGAGCAAAATAAAACATTCCTAGGACGTTTCTGATTAAGACATGATGTAGAAGAAATAGTAGCATCATTTGTAACTATAACAACGGCTGCTTCTGTTTCTTGTACACTGAATACTGGACATGGATTGCTTGGTTCCGGAGTTTTTCTTTTGTTAACATTCATGTAGTGACAGCATCATTGCAATCTTCAACAGGCTTCCCCAACTGCATCCACCCTCTCCCCTTCTGATGGGACTTTTTCCGGCAAGTATACCGGGTCACACAAGTAATATAATGATGAGTAGAGTATCGTTCCCACGAGGATTAAGGCTAGCAACTACCAATTTCACCAATAAAGATTCTATTTGGAAAGATAAATGGTTTGGATTGAAGGCAGCCCAAGAATGAGCAGCTGCAATTAACTAAGTAACAAACTAAATAACAAAACTCGAACAATATCGTAAACAATCTTTAAGAAACAATCTAAATGTGAAATTGATAATAAGAATGAGAAAGGTTGGGGGTTGATCTCATTCACTTGCAAATTCGATTACCTCATAGACAAGGTAATCTCAGACACAATACTGAACCACTTATTTCAATTACAATTCCTTTGTTGTCGGTTTATTTCCTTAATGTGATTGAACCCAATTCCTTGGTGAAACAATCCTCCCTATACCAATTACTTGTCCAATTCCTTGACACAACTAATTAATCTAGGTGATTAGGTTCTAGGAAATTAATCTAACACCACCTAAACGAAGTTATCTATTCCTAGATTAACTCAATTTAGGACAGAATTTACATAGCACATTCGGATCTTACTATTCCTAGTATTGAAACGAATCTTTTAACCATTCAAATGGTAGCTAAGCATTTAAAGGCATTAATAACAGTAAATTCCATTCAACAAAAGGAGTTGTACTAAAACAAGTTTATTCAATCTTGAAACCTCATTACAATTGAATTACATCAAACCCCTAACACTAAGAATTTAGCTACTCATACTTGAATTCAATAAAAGCAAATAGGTAAAGTTCAACATGAGATGAAAAGAAGAAGAAGAAGAAGAAACTCTATGTCGATCCAGTCGAAATTGCTTCCCTTCCTCCTCTAGTTCTTCTGCTCCTTTTCTTCCCAAGTACGGCCTCCTCTGACACATGCATTAGATTTTCTTTTATACTTGTACAGAATTAGGTCATTTAGTCAGAAATAGCTCGAACACGGCTCTGACACGACCGTGTTCCTTTTCTGGACATGGGCGTGTCACTTATGTTGCATTTCTGGTCATTGAACCACGGTCTCTGACACGCCCGTGTTCTTCTCTGCTCCTGGCCGTGTCGCTTAGACATGGTCCGTGTCCTTCTCTGCTCTGGGCGTGTCCTTGCTTTGTAGACTTTGCCTGTTCAACACGACCTCACACACTCTCGTCTCTGTTCTGGTCATGGTTGTGTTTGTCTCCAGACAAGGTCAGTGTTCTCTTGGACCCTCTACTTAAACAACACGATCTTGAACACGGCCGTGTCTGTTCTTGTCTGAGGCCGTGTTTGTCCATAAGCTTGAGCAGCAACCTCTGGATGTTAGACACGGGGTACACACGGCCGTGTTCCTGCCCGTGTCTACCTAAAAACTTGGTGTAAGGCTGCTTTCCTTGCCATTTTCTCCATGGATTGCTTCCAGATTCTTCTCATTTCCTGATTACCCATCTTTGTACTTGTCAAAGCCAATTTATGGATTAAACACCATGTTTAGCGAGGATATGCTCACAATGCAGGTAAGAATTCAGTATTAAAGCATGGATTTTATAGTCCTAAAAGACAAGTATCACCTTCCTTTGTTGATTGCATTTATAGTGTCGAAATCGAAATACTTAGGTATATTCAGAGTAGTACTTCCCTGTCATTGTAAGTACTACTCTTAGTGTATTAAAAAGACTTTGCTGAAGGTGGCCTCAACCATATCCCCGTAGGTTTACCAATAACTGCTTCCGCAATTTGTACCAGATCATCGGTAGAAAAAAAATAGAAAAGAAAAATGATTCTTATTTTTCTGGGTAATAAGGTGCTTTGCAAACTGGGAGTTGAACAAGGTCGGTGGACAGTGGAAATTAAAATGGCTGAATCAGTTAATGAATTCTCCTCCTCTTTGCACTGTTTAGAGCAGCGATTATTATAGAAACAAGACCCTTTACATATTTTACTAGGCTTTTATAAAGCTTTCACAGTCAAAAGATCAAATACTTCTTATCTTCCGATTAAACTTCACATTCCAACCAATGCTCCCTCCTCTGTACACTATGCAGAAAAATAATAGTCATTCCAACAAAATCCTTTCCATGTCCAGCTATGATTTTTACATAGCTGTCCATTTTCCTTACCCATACTCAGCCTGCATATAAAGAAAGAAAGAAAAGAAAAAGATGAAATATAATACCACTTATAAGGTTCAGTACCTCCTTCTGCGAACCATGTTCTGGGTTCTGCATTCTAGTTTATGTTACGCGTTCAAAATTCATGATTTACATATAAATATATATTTAGAACCGACGTACTACATTTCCATTTTAGTACTACATACCAAAGTAACATGCAAAGCTGGTGAATGCGTATAATACTTGTTAATTATTATTATCCTCATCAAACTGTGAATAGAGAGAGATAGACAAACAAGCCACTAGGTGATGAGCAAGTGGTAGAGGCCTTAGCTAATATTTAGAAAGTATTTAGTGCAAACCCTTGTATCCCAGAGAGCAGTGGTGGAGCAATTAGGACAGGGAGGATCACCACACCCAAAATTTATTTATTATTTTTGCAATTTACTTTTATAAGATGTATATGCTCCCCTAAAATTTTTTAAAAACTTTAATATGGCCTCTGAAAATTATTTTATCTCCTTTTGGTCCCCTTAACATTTTATTTCAAGCTCCGCCACTGGCAGAGAGAGACACCATTTGGTGAAGGAAATGAGAAATGCAAGACAAAGAAAGGCAATAAAGGTGGCCGATTCACAACCACAAGTAACCCTGTTTGATAGAAATTAAAGGCTCATAAAATTTCATAATATTTATGCGTACTCTATTAGATTATTTAATTTGAATGTTAGACCTCTGTGATAGAGTAATGCTCAACCATCCAAATGTCTCTTTATTAGTTAATTACTTAGTAGAAATTCACTTAAACGAGGTTCAAGACTTGGATACTTAAACCATTAAATCACTTTTTATAGATGATAAATTTCATCAATCAAACTGTTGGATAACGAGATATTATAATGTTGATAATACATTTCAAATTTTATAAAAAAAATGAACATTAATTCCTAAGTTACTCCGTTGGTGGATGAGAGAAGGGTAATGCAGAGAAAAGTGAAGATGGACGATTTACAAATAGAAGTATCCATAGTTACCTAGAAATTACGTAGGATCTAGTTGTATATATAACGTTAGCAAGGGTGTTACTTTGGATAGTTGAACACGTGGACATACCTTTTAGTTGTTTCCTGCTGTTCCTTGTTTTGTTCCTTTGTTAGACTGTGACTGCCGTTCGCCTCATGAATTATGATCAGGCATGGTTGATTGCATTGTCTTATTGGCAAATCATAGGTAATAGAAGGAATCATATTCACTTCAATCTTACGCTTAAAAAACCTCGTTTAAAAGGTGGATATAGATGCACAGCAGAGTTTTATTTTGTTTTGTTTTTCTTCCAAGTATGACTGCCACTTGTTTCTTATACTTCCTTTTCTTTCCTTTGTTTCATATTGGATGATTCTGTCCGGCTGCCGCAGCAGCCAAGGCCTTTGACTTTGATTTCCAATAGTGTATATATATATATATATATATATATATATATTTAATTTCATTTTGATTAATACTCTTTTTAATTTATCACGCACTGTTGAAAATTTCTTTTGGCAGTGTTCATTTTAGCTGTCAATCAACTTTTTTTTTTTTTGTTGAACAGTCACGTATTGTCAAGACTAAGACTTGTTACACTTACAACCTTGAATAACCTTTTGTAGAAGGTGGATCTCATGTATCTAAATGTTGACTTGAAAGTTATCATGATTTAAATTATGCTTATAAAATTTCATAAAATTTATGGATTAATTGGTACTCCATTGAATTATGTAATTAGAATATTAGACCTTCATTATAGAGTAACACTCAACCATTGAGTTGTCCTCTTATTAGTTAATTACAAGTGTATGAATGGAAATTCACTTACACTTGGTGTAAGACTGGGACACTTACACCATTGAATAACATTTTATAGATAATAAATTTCATCTATCAAATCGTAAAATAATGACATATTTTGGTGTTGATCATACTTATGAAATTTTATAAAAATTGAACATTCCTAAGTTAAACCATTGGTGGATGAGAGAAGGGCAAGGCAGGAAAAGTGAAGATGGACGATTCACATATAGAAGTATACATAGTTACCTAGAAATTAATTAGGATCTAATTGATGCTCGTTATATATGTATAAAACCATACAAGGGTATTACTTTGGATAGTTGAACTGGTTGACATGCCTTTTAGTTGTAGTTGTTTCTTGTATATTCCTTGTTTTGTTCCATTGTTTGACTTTGACTAAGGTTCACCTCATGAATTATGATCATACATGGTTGGTGGCATTGTCTTATCGGCAAATCGTAGTTACTTTAATTTTACACAAAAAACCCTCGTTACTTAAGAATGTTCAATTTTTGTAAAACTTGACATGTATAATTAAAACCACAATATCTCATCATTCAAAAATTGGGTGGATAAAACTTATTTTTTATAAAAAGTTATTCAAAGATATAGGTTAGTGTTCAAGTCTTACATCCGGCATAAGAGGATTTTCACTCAAGGGTTGAGTGCTACTCTATCATGGAGGACTAACATTCCAATCTCATTTAGAATAATTGAGAAGAGATTTTAAAAGGTGATAACCTACCTTCTATGACATTTAGTAAACAAATAAATAAATAAATAAAGATACATGAGCAATGGTGCACAGCTTAGGTTTTCCCCAAAACACTATTAATTTATAAAATATGAATGTAGAACAAAAAAACAGCAGCAACTATTAACAAACAATATATTTTACTTATGGGAACACAAAGAAAATAGTGACTAAAGTATGGAGCTTCCCTCGTTAATGACAGATGTCGAAGTACCAGCATTGCAACCCGCTGTCAAGTACAGTCCAATTAATAAAAACCATATAAAATAACAAAGAACTATTTAATAGTATTTACAACATGTAAACAAAAGAGTAGCAGCAATTCTTCCAATCATGTTTTATTTGTGGATCATAAAGTGGTCTGTGATTTTCAGAGCTTTACCCGTTAATTACAGTTATAGAGGCAAGAACATTTCCATTTAACATAAAACCAATGCATAAACTCCCGCTTCCACTTCACTTGTAGTCTATGAGTAAATCCCTTTGGTCCTTAAAAAATGCTTTTATTGTCACTTTAATTCCTCATTTTTTTTTATGTCAATTTAGTCATCGAATTTATGTTCTGTCTATCAATTTAGTCTTTCATTTATGTTTGTTAGTGAGGTTTGATGGAAATTTTCATATAGCACATTAAGTGTTGATTTGGTTGTTAATTGGTGACTTAGCAATCTGACATGACATTTAGGTGAGTTGTTGGTATGACAAATATAAAAAGGCGCGTTTTACTTAGAGAAGAAAATAAACATTATCACCCATATAGCATGGTTTTGTGAAGAGCAAGAAAGGAAGGCATCGTGAACGAGGGATTCTTCTTCCCTGAACCCAGACCCTCCATTGATGTCACACCAAGAATGCAAGTGGTCATATAAATAAATCAATCAATAAACAAGAAGAAGAAAGTTGAGTCTCTCAAGCTCAGTTTCTAGTCAGTCAGTCTTGTGTGTCTCTCCGATGGCAATATGTTACTTCCCTCCACCCAAACCCATCACGATTCCACCATCAAATATGTTACTTTTATGAAGGAGGGAATTTTCATCCCTAAACCATCAAAACAGTAGACGCACAAAAATGGGATTCTGATATATCATCTTTGAACTCGTCCCAGAACAAGAAGAGTGTGCAATCCCTAATATTTCTCCTCTGTTTCTGTCTTGTTTTTGACTTTTTAGACAGCAAATACATTGGAGAGATTCTATCAGTGTTGGAGGAAAAAAAGTGATGGCGGAGACCTTGCCGTCGTGCTCCCTCGAATCCAGGCTTGGCCATTGCAAGCGTGCCGCATCGATTAGCCATGAGGCGATGTAGAGGATTACGGGTAAATCACTTTCTGGGTTGCCACTTGAGGGGTTCGATTATGAGTCGACGATTTTGGGGCAATTTGATTTAGCACAACTGAGCTCTTGAATTTGGTTTTGATAATATGAGACTTTTCGATTCTTGAACCTAAAATTGATATGTGAATTTGGGTGTCATATTGCTGTTCTACTTTGAGTATGGTGGAAATGATGAAAAAGAATTTTCAAATGCTAAGAAAATTGATTTGGAATTGGAAAATTGGCTTTTATTTTGGAGTGAAGATATGTAGTAGATGAAAGAGAAAAGCAGGGTGCGTGTTGCAGAAGAAGGTAAAGAGAGAGAGAAGAAAGGATCCATTGTTCCAAAGGCAGAGGCATCACTTCTCTCTTCGATTTGTCCATGGATTCTTGCTCTTCACAAAATGATACGGTATGGGTGATAATGTCTATTTTTTTCTCTAAGCAAAACGGCCCCGTTTTGATGTTTCCTACACCAACAACTCACTCAAATGTCATGTTAGTTTGTCAAGTCACCACTTAACAGCTATATTAGCACTTAACGTGCTATATGAAAATTTTCATTCAACCTCACTAATAAACCCAGAAGAATGACTAAATGGACAGACACAACATAAATTCAAACACTAAATTCACACCAAAAGAAAATGAGAGACTAAAGTTACAATAGGAGCATTTTTTAAGAACCAAAAAGGAATTTTACTCTTGATTGATTATGTAGCATTTTCTACATGCACTACCACTCAAGCTTAATTTTGGCATATTTTAGCATTAAGAATATTTCGTTTCTATTGAACCCAAATGGCCACAAATGATCATAGTAATAGTATACAGGTTAGGTTAGATTTTGGAAATTACTCATGAGAATGAACTCCACATGTAAAATTTCAAACTTTTTTCTTGTAACTAGATAGATAAAACTGGACTTTTTATCTATATTTCAAACTTGTCTATTAATGCTGATATGCGTATACACCTACATATATAATAGATGGGCGCAGGTGCCGCTTGTGATTTATTAGGCGTAATGCTCAAACTGTAGCAGTGGTAGAGTGGCAACACAACTGTTACCATGAAGCTTTATGGGTGAACTCAACTCCACCAAATTGCTTCTGAAAAACTTCTAATATATTGGAAATGAAATAATTTTGGTAATTTGTAACCAAACATGTGCATAATGAGGCCAAATTAAATTGATTGTAGCCTTTGAAAAGCTTTTCAGATCGATGGATTGAAAAGAAAATCCAAGAACAGGCTTCTCATTGTGATTGCCAGGAGTTTCATCATTACCTCCATGTGAAAACAAAAAGATAGGAGAAGAAATTGGATACTACTTCTGAAGATCATGGATCTACAACTATTTCGTACAACTATACTCTTACTTATTCCTTCTACAAGTGATTGTAAAGATCCCACCAAAGGGCTTCTTGGATTCTAAAATTGGCTTTGGGTCAGTAATACCCACTTAGCCCACTTTTGCAGCATTTGCACTGTTAGCATCTTCAGGTCCATTTGAGCTCACTGCTCTGCTTCCCTCTTATCATTAGCAGTCTCAGCTCCCTGCTCTCAGCTTCTCCTCGGACTGTCGACTACAAGGATCATTGAGGTGGCAAACTCCATTAAATGTCTCACTAGGCTTTTCACAGAATAAATCTTTCATAATTTGTAACGCTGCACCTGTAGAAAGAAATAGGAACGATGATACTGATTATTGATTATGAATATGAATGAAGACAAAATGGAGAGAGAGGAAGTAACCGTTTGTAGAGGAAAAGGAGAAGTGCAAGGAAGAGAAAGGCAATAAAGGTGGAGGTTTTAGAACTAAAAGTAGTCATGTTTGCTGGAAATGAACGGCTCTTACTGGTGTTGAAAGTAAGATTCGGTTAGGTATATATAGCGAGAGTGAGGTTTATTTGGCTAGCTACTTTAGTCTTTCTTGGCACTTTGTAACTTTGTATAATGGAGAAGAGTTAGTGTTATCAAAAGTAAAACCCTCACAGTAAAAGTGTTAGGGGTCAAAAATTTAAACTTCTATGCTTTTAATATAGCCCCAAAAAATAAGAACTCTTGTAAAATTAGCTTGGAGCATCTAATTTTAATGCTAAAATTTATTTGTATATTAATAAGGCTAATTATTCAATATTACAAGTGGTATGCATATTACATGTAAACTTGATAACTAAAATCATCCATGTCATCCATTTTACATTCATTTATTTTTTATGGATGTTCATTTCACTTGTTAACAATTGTAACTGCAATAACATTGGTATTTCTTGTTACAATATCCAGATGTTCCGTTCTCCTTTTCCCGACATAGTGTATCGCAATGGCCGTAGTCTAAACAAAGCCCTCTATATAATCCGCTAGGTTTTCCACAAATGGTTCCACACTTGAAATTGCACCAACATTTTGATTCGGTACAAACTCCATGGTCGCTACCTTCCTTCTCCTTGCACTGTCGACTGCAAAGATCATTGAGGTGGCAAACCCCATTAAATGTGTTACTAAGCCTTCTACAAAATAAATCTTTCACAATTTGTAACTCTGCACCTATATTGATAAAAGGAACCTTGAAAATGATTAATGATTATTAATCTAAATGAGTACAAAATAGATAGAAAGAGAGAGAGCGAGAGAGAGAGAGAGTAACCGTTTGTGGAGGAAAGGAGAAGGGCAAGGTAGAGAAAGGCAATGAAGGTGGAGGATTTGCAATTAAAAGTAGTCATATTTGCTGGAAATTAATGGCTCTTACTGGTAATCAATGTAAGATTTGGTTAGGTATATATAGCAAGAGTGAGGTTTATTGAGGGTGATAATAGGGTTTCTTTGCATACTTGAACAGCTGTAGGATATCAGAATTATAATTAGATAAAAGTCTCTGGTTATTCCTTTGTTTGGTATCTATGTCGAGGTATATTGGGCGGCACTCAAACTGAAATCCCAAGGGAAGCATAGTTATTTTTGTTAGACCCGCATCAAATGCAATCGGCAAAAGTTTGAATAATATATCAACATCAAGTACTTTGTTAATGGGTATTATTATGCTATCATGATATACAAGTTTTATTTTGAATTCTTATTTATTTTAGAAAAATCCACTTACATCCCTTGAAGTTTTTCAAAATGACACTCTATCTTATTTTCAGTCTAAAATTATACTTTATCCCATTGCTTTGTTAACTTTAAGTCTGCATCTTATAAGATTCTTACATAATATGCCTTCTCATCATAGCTTAATCATGGCCCATGGGTTCGTCAATAAAAATGGGCATGTTTTATTTGGTAAATTGCACTCATCACCCTCAAGTTTCATAAAACTAACACTCCGCCTCCGTTTTTGAGTTTTGGAAAGCACTTTTCACTATTCTAACCTTAGAAAAAAAATTACTTTTTTTGTAGGTTTTATTTTTGTTTCCTTCGATATATTTTGTTCTTTTTTTAAGTTTTGTCATCTTTCTTTTTCTATGCATTGGTCTAATGCATTAATAAAGCAGACAATAGATAAAAATGCAAATAAACATGTTACGACAAGATTCTGTTGGTATCATTTCTTTAATCTAGATTGAACCTAATTAACCAGCTATATATGATATTGACATGTGCCTACTGAATGTGACAATCAGTTCAATAGACATTCACTAGGACTATCTGAACATCTAAATTCATCTTGTTAATTATTATTTTTTATTTGTAAGTAAATAACGATTACATTAATAATCGAGGGAATTCAGAAAAAGAAAGTATGATAATATCAACCTTATGACTAAGAGTATGTTCCACTGATCAAGAGTTTTTTTTTCTATTTTATTAATACTTATTAATGGTAGCAAGAGTAAATTTTATTCTCCATATATCTAATTGTGGGAGTTAATAAAAAAGTGATACTTTAATGGATTTAGAATTTATTTTTATGCATAAATTGCCTAGATAACTTTGAAATAAATCCATTGGTTAGAACTTTCCAAACAAGAAAACGAAAATTTAATTTCAGTAGCTTGATGAGAAAACTAATATAATAGGGAAAAAATTCCAAGGTAACGAAAATGAAATCTAAGATTATAATAGTATATTTATTGACATCTGAAGCACAATGAGAAGTGCCAGGAAAATGCTTTACAATTGAACATTTCTAAGTATCTAATCTAATTAATTATTTTTATTTATATTTTAAGAGAATAAGAGATTCTTAAGAATGTTCAATTTTTATAAAATTTGACATGTAAAATCAACACTATAATATCTCATTATTCAACATCAATGAAATTTATCACCTATAAAAAGTTATTCAAGGGTACAAGTTAATGTCCAAAGCTTCCACCTGGCCTAAGTGGATTTCCGCTCAATGGTTGAGCGTTACTCTATCATGGAGGTCAAAATCGTAATCTCGTATAGAATAGTTGAGAAGATATTTTAAAACATGATAAGCTGCTTTTTATAGTATGACATTTAGTGAAAAAAAAGAAGAAGAAGAAATAAACAAAATCATATATGCACTCGTGCAGTGCTTAGGTTTTCCCCAAAACACTATTAATTTATAAAACATGGATGTAGAACAAAAAAATCAGCAGCAACCTAGCACTTAATTCGCATGTGGGTGCGAGTGCGAGTGTATTAAAGCGTTAATTTGTAAAAGTTTATCAGTGTTAGTGTGCCTTTAGTGTGTTTATATATATATATATAAAAGATGTAGATGTCTAAAAAATACATTAGCCCATAATCCTAACCTTTGTTTAGCCCATATAAATGGGCATTCTAATTCAATTAATAAAGCAATCAAAAATAAATAATATAAACTTCAAAGACAAAAAGACATAGGGAAGTGGAAGAGGTAACCATATTGAGAAAGAACGGAGGGAGAGCGAGCAGAGGGACCTAAGCGGGGAGAAGGAAACAGAGCGAGCCAAGCGGTGAGAAAGAAACAGAGAGAGCTAAGCAGGGAGAAAGGGAGCACATCCAGAAAGAAGAATTGGAATTTCAAATTTAGTGTGTGGTAGTCCTGTCTCTCCCTTTCTTTTGTTTCTTCTTCTTCTTCTTCTTCTTCTTCTTCTTCTTCTTCTTTTTCCTCATCTCTCTCTTGGGATGTCTTTCTTCCATGGCTCAGTTTCTTTGTTGACTTGGGAAGAAGATCTGCTAACAAATTCGTTTGGCCTAGTTCGTGAACTGAGACTTCTTAGATCGCGGATTGACGGCGGATCCGCACTGAAATTGTCGATCCGCCACTCTGAGCTCGGATCGTTCCCCTCCTATGGCGTCCTGTGATCTATTGTCAGCAACTATTAAGAAAAAATATATTTTACTTTTGGGAACACAAAGTGAAGAGTGACTGTAGTATGGAGCTTCCATCCTTAATCACACTTGTCAAAGCACCAGAGTAGCAACCTAATGTGGACGGAAATAAACATATAGCATTTCCAACTTTTCAATTGATCTTGATATGTGTATACACTGTTGGTATTTTATTAAACATAAATATATTATATTATATGTTTAATGCCCTAACGGTTATATATGTTACAACTTTTTTTCTCTCTATGTTCATTGTGTTTGAAGGCATTTGTTATTAGCCTTAAAAACCATTCGGTTATGGCTTTGTAGCTGCATTATAAAATGCTTTGAAATGCTTTAATTGGCTGAATGGTTTTGGCTTTTAATTGGCTGTTTTCTTTGTGCTTTTATTCTTTGTTTTAAAAGCTTATAATATTTATTTAATTGTGGCCAACAACTAGAATTTGAAAAGGTGGTTCACTACACTATAAATATGTATATGTGTTCTACGATTGATATATGAGACACATTTGTACGTGCAACCTAATTGTAGTGTATGCATAATATTTTCTTATATTGTGTGAGTAAACACTTGAGTAGAGAAGGTGTTGGAGATAGTCATTTCCTCTTATTTGTGCAGAATATTGGAGGATAAACGGTGTGGCTACCGGGCTGCTATATCCTAGAAACAACACGTCTAGAACTTGCTGCACCTGGTGGATATACTAAAAATCACCTGCGAAAGACATGAATTGTCTTAAAGAAAGCGAGATACCCGTGTCTCATCCTAGTATCATATATCTAATTTTCTCTAACCTATTGTTATTATTTGTATTTTATTTTCTATTTTGTAGGCTTGGGAACAACAATTTTAAGACAAATTCAAATCTAGACTTATTTCCCATGAATCCTACAATCAAACCTAATGGAGGTGTTGGTGATCTCAACAAGCCTTTCAAGTTCACGGGTTCTTTTCTACTTGAACCTTTTGAAGGTGTCTTATGTTCTCTTAGAATCAAATCCTAAAAAGACATCTATTGATGGGATGAGCGAAACAGAAAAAGAGATACATGATGAAAAAATAGCAAAGTGGGAGAAAGATGAATTTCATTGTCACTATTATTTACTCAATTGTTTATCTGATGAATTTTATGATTATTATGAAAGGACTTACTCTACTGCAAAGAAAATTTGGAATGTCTTGCAGAAAAAATATGATACAGAGGATGCTGGTGCAAAGAAGTATGCTGCAAGTCGTTTCTTACGTTATCAAATGACGGATAATCATTCTGTTGTGGAGCAAACTCAAGAGTTTCAAATGCTTGAACATGAAGTGAAATTAGAAGGCATAAAAATAGAAGATAATTTCCTTGTCGCTACCATCATTGACAAGCTGCCTCAATCATGGAGGGAGTTCCAAAAGACACTTTGTCATAAGCAAAAGGAAACAAGCTTGGAGAGTTTGATTACTCGCATTAGAGTGGAGGAAGAAGCTAGAAGCCAAGACATGCTTATGACTCAAAACGGTAATGGTAGTTCCACAACTACCACCAAGGTACATACTCTTGGAACTAGTGACTCTTTGCCTAAAGGTCAGAATCAAAATGTTGTTTTGAAGCCATATAAAAAGGGGATGAAAAAATCATACAAGAAAAGCCCATATAATAATAAGGGCAACTTCACCCAAAAGAGAAATGAACCACCCTATAGACCTTCATATTTTGTTTGTGGCAAGCATGGGCATTTTGCAAAAAGTTGTAAATACCGGAAATGTGGGCCTAATCCTCAAGCCAATGTTACTGAAGAGCCACTTGTGGCTATGATTATTGAAGTTAACATGCTTGAAGGGTCTAAGGGTTGGTGGGCTGATTCTGGTGCTACCAGGCACGTTTGTTTTGAAAAAGAATTGGTTCAAGGTGTACAAAGCTTATGAGAATCCCAAGGAAATAATGCTTGGTAATGCCCATACTACTAAAATTTTGGGTTAAGGTGATGTGGAATTAAACTTTACTTCTGGGCGTGTTCTCACTCTCAAGAATGTGCTCTATACCCCCCAAATGAAGAAGAACCTTATGTCTTTATATCTCCTCAATAAGGCTGGCTTCAAACAAAATATTGAATCTGATCAATATGTAATTACTAAGAATGGAATGTTTGTGGGCAAAAGGTATGCTAGTGATGGTATGTTCAAATTGAATGTTGACATGAATAATATATCTTCAAGTTCTGTTTCTATGCTTTCTTCTGTTAATTTTTGGCATGAGCGTTTATGTCATATAAATAGCAAATATGTGCAAAGGATGAGTAACTTAGGATTAATTTCTAAACTAAGCAAAGATTTTGAAAAATGTGATTTTTGCAGTATGTCAAAAATCACAAGAGGATCTCACAAGAGTGTTACAAGAGATTCTAAATTTTTAGATTTGATTCATACTGATATTTGTGAATTTGACGGTATTTTGACTTGTGGAGGAAAAAGATATTTTATCACTTTTATAGAAGACTTTTCAAAATATACTTATGTATATTTGATGGCACATAAAAGTGAAGCTTTTGAGAAATTAAAAAAATTTCTAAATGAAGTTGAAAATCAATTTGGAAAGAAAATAATCGTTTTCGAAGTGATAGAGGAAGAGAGAATGAATCAAATGAATTGAATAATTTTATTCAAAGTTTAGGAATTATTCATGAAGTTACTCCTCTTTATTCACCTGCCTCTAATGAAGTTGCTGAACGTAAAAATAGAACTCTAATTAGTCTTACAAATTCTATGTTTTTACATTCAAGTGCTCCATATAGTTTTTGGGGTGAAGCTATTTTGACTGTCTGTTATGTTCTTAACCGTGTTCCTCACAAACAAATTTTTAAAACTCCTTTTGAATTATGAAAAGGGCATAAGCCTAGTTTAAGTTATTTTAAAGTTTGGGGCTGTTTAGCCTATGTGAGAATCGTAGATCCGAAAAGATCTAAATTGGGTGCTCAAGCTTCTACTTGTGCTTTTGTTGGTTATACCTTGAATAGTACAACATATAGATTTTGTGATCTTCAACACGATGTGATTATAGAATCAAGTGATGCTATTTTTCATGAAAATAAATTTCCGTTCAATTTTAAAAATAGTGGGGGTCAAGGTTTTTTAAATGAAAACGAACCTCACTCTTCTACGCCTTCTACTTCTTTACAAGTTGAAAGAAATTTTGAAATAGAGCCTACAAGGAGTAAAAGAGCTAGAGTGGAGAAATATTTTGGTCCTGATTATATAATTTATAATGTGTAGGATACTCCAAGTTCTTTGCAAGAAGCTTTAGCATCACATGATTCTATTTTCTGGACAGAAGCAATAAATGATGAAATGGAATCTCTTGTATCTAATAGAACATGGAAATTAGTTGATTTGCCTCCTGGTTGTGTAGCTATTGGTTGTAAATGGGTTTTAAGGAAAAAGTTGAAACCTAATGGTACTGTAGAAAAATACAAAGCCAAGTTGGTGGCTAAGGGTTTTACTCAAAAAAAAGATTTAGATTTCTTTGATACTTTTTCTCCTATTGCTAGAATTACATCCATTAGACTATTGATTGCTAGTGCTGCTATTCATAAAATGTATATTTATCAAATGGATGTAAAGACAGCTTTTTTGAATAGAGATTTAGATGAAGAGATATATATGCAACAACCTGAAGGTTTTGTTGTGGAAGGCCAAGGGAATAAGGTATGCAGATTGGTTAAGTCTTTGTATGGACTTAAACAAGCTCCTAAGCAATGACATGAGAAATTTGATTTGTGTATGTTTGAAAATGGTTTTAAATCTAGTGAATGTGATAAATGTTTGTATTTCAAATGTGTTGATAATTCTCATGTTATTATAAGCTTGTATGTGGATGATTTGTTAATTTTTGGTACAAGCTTATCTATTATAGAGGGTACTAAAAATTTACTTCATAACAATTTTAGCATGAAAGATCTTGGTGAAGCGAATGTTATTCTTGGCATGAGAATCACTAGAATGGATGATGAAAATTTTCTTGATCAATCTCATTATGTAGAGAAAATTTTGAACCAATTTGGTTATAATAATGCTAAGCATGTCCTAACTCCTTTATCTGCTAATGTTAGTTTATATCCTACTTCGGATGATAGATTTAATGTGAGACAAGAGGAATATGCTAGCATTGTTGGGAGTCTTCGTTATTTAACTGATTGTACAAGGCCTGGTATTCCATTTGTAGTTGGACTACTTGATAGATTTATTAGTAAACCAAATATAGAACATTGGCATGAAGTTGACCATGTTATGAGATATCTGTGTGGTACTAAAAATTATAGTTTATTTTATCAAAGATATCCAGCTATGGTTGAAGCTTGTGCTGATGCTGATTACAATACATCAAGTGCCTCTCTTTGTACTTCTGGTTACATATTTACTTTGGGTGATTGTGCAATTTGTTGGAAATCTAAGAAACAACAAATAATTGCAAACTCAACCATGGAAGCTGAGTTTATTGCTCTAGCAATAACTAGTGGTGAGGCTAGCTGGTTGAGAGATTTATTATATGAAATTCCTATTTGGGAAAAAACAATACCACCTATACTGATATATTGTGATAGTACTGCTGCTATTAGTAGAATACAAAACCGTTACTATAACGGTAAATCCAAACCTATAAGGAGGAAACATAATATTGTGAGATCTTACATAAATAATGGTACCATACATGTGAGTTATGTAAGATCAGAGAATAATCTTGCGGACCCATTAACAAAATCTCTAAATAGAGAAAATGTTGGATGAGGTTGAAGCCCAAAGAAAATCATACTACTTATGAGGATATCCTACCTAGTGATTACAAATCCTAAGAACTAAGTTCAAAGGGAAAAACGAATCATAGAGTAAGTCATGAGTGAGGGATACACCATATATTTAAGAGAATATACTTCTCATAAACCATCCCTAAGGTGTAGGTGTATCTATCTTGCAAAATGATAGAGAATGAGTTTTCTAAAACTCTTAATGAATTATGTAGCTCTTAAGAGTGGAGTGTCACAAAATGGTAAGAGTACCCTTAACAGATTCACCTATATGACTATTGTGAAGTGAGGCCGCTTCTATGAGAATAAGGGCTTAATTCTCGAATAATACTCATGAAACCAGGATAACACACAAAGGCCGGTTTAATGTGCGGGCTTAGGGCTCTATATTGCACTTGGATTATTATTTGTAAGATATATATCTTGTCTCCTTTAAGCAATCATAGTTCAAGGCAATAGACCACTATTGGCTCTGGAACAAGTATATACATTTTTAGTAAGTAAAGGTTCAAGGCAATGCTACCTCTATTATGGATAATAGTCTGTCTCTACCCAAGTGTCTACATGTTTGTGTTTTGTGTTTATTTTTATAAAATAAGTGGGGGATTGTTGGTATTTTATTAAAAATAAATATATTATATGATATGTTTAATGCCCAAACGGTTATATATGTTACAACTTTTCTTCTCTCTATGTTCATTGTGTTTAAATGCATTTATTATTAGCCTTAAAAACCATTCGGTTATGACTTTGTAACTGCATTATAAAATGCTTTGAAGTGCTTTAATTAGCTGAATAGTTTTGGCTTTTAATTGGCTGTTTTCTTTGTGCTTTTATTCTTTGTTTTAAAAGCTTATAATATTTATTTAATTGTAGCCAACAGCTAGAATTTGAAAATGTGGTTCACTACACTATAAATATGTGTATGTGCTTCTACGATTGATATATGAGACACATTTGTAAGTGCAACCTAATTGTAGTGTGTGCATAATATTTTCTTATATTGTGTGAGTAAACACTTGGATAGAGAAGGGTGTTGGAGAAAGTCATTTCCTCTTATTTGTGCAGAATATTGGAGGATAAACGGTGTGGCTACCGGGCTGTTGTATCCTGGAGGCAACGCGTCTAGAACTTCCAGCACCTGATGGATATACTAAAAATCACCTGCGAGAAGCGTGAATTGTCTTAAAGAAAGCAAAATACCCGTGCCTCATCCTGGTGCCACATTTCTAATTTTCTCTAACCTATTGTTATTATTTATATTTTATTTTCTATTTTGTAGGCTTGGGAACAACATACACACCCACATACATGGGGCTGGTGATTTATTAGCTGTAACACTCAAACTGTAACAGTTGTGGTATGGAAGCAAAGAGTTACCAAAAAGCTTGCTGGGTGAACTCAGAAGCTCCACCAAATTGCTTCTCAGAAATTGGGTACTATCTCTGAATAACATGGATCTGCAACTATTTCATGCAGCTATACTAACTTATTCCTTATAGAAAGTTTTGTAAAGATCCCACCAAAAGGATTTCTTGGATTCTCAATATCCACTGGGCTCACTTTTGCAGAATTTACGCTGTCAGCATCTTCAGGTCCATTTGAGCTCACATCTCTAGTTCCCTCTTATCATTAACATTCTCTGCACTCGGCTTCTCCTTGGGCTGTTTATCCCCCATTTGTGGTGTCTTTGCACTTTTGAAGCTATAATTCCAAGTCATAAAGCTTCTAATCCTTGTTCGACATTTCTAATTTGAACATGAAATGACAATATTATTAGGAATTAGTTTTCTTTCCAAATTTTCTGTCGGGATATCGTCTTGATTGTTCTTTGCACTTTGTAACTCCGTATAACAGAGAAGAGACGCATACATAGCGTCATCAGAGGCAGAATCCTCACATTAAAAGTTGCAAGAGGTCAAGAATTCTAACTTCTGTGCCATCAATATAACTCTTAAAAAATAAGGATTATTGTAAAATTAACGCGGATCATCTTACTTTACTGTTAAAATTTATCTATATAATAATATGACAAATTATACAATATCACAAGTAAAATTGATAACTAAAATAACCTATACCGTCAATTTTACATTACAAATAAGTGTTGTTCATTTCACTTGTTTTCTCTTCTCACTTGATGACCGTTCATTTCACATGCTAACAATCGTAACTGCCATAACATTTGAATAACCCGCTACAAGTTCCAAACACCGCATTCTCCTTTTCCTTACACTGTTTATCGCAATGGCTAGAATTGAAACAAAGCCCTTTCCATATTCCGCTAGGCTTTTGACAAACGTTTCCACACTTGTATTTGCACCAACGTTTAAAATCGCTACAAACTCCATTATCTGCACCTTCCTTTTCCTTGCACTGTAGACTGCAAAGGTCTTCCTGGAGGCACACCCCTTTCCATGTCCCGCTTAGCTGTCCACAAAAAACTTCCTTCATAATTCGTAAAGCTCCACCTATAGAAGAAAAAGGAGACATGATACTAATTAATGATTATGATTCTGAAATCTGAATTCATACAACATAGAGAGAAAGAGAGTACCATTTGTGGAGGAAAGGAGAAGAGCAAGGCAGAGAAAGGCAATGAAGCTGGAGGATTTGCAATTAGAAGTAGTCATGTTTGCTGGAAATTATAGGCTCTTACTGGTGCTCAAAGTAAGATTTGGTTAGGTGTATATAGTGAGAGTGAGGTCAATTGAGAGTGATAATAGGGGTATTTTTGAAAACTTGAACAGCTAAGGATGTCAGAATTAAAAATAGTTAGAAGTTTCTTCTTGTTCCTTTCTTTGGATTCCACGTCGAGGTATATTGGGCGGCAGTCAAACTGAAATTCTCAAGGGAAGCATAGTCATGTTTGTTAGACCCATATCAAATGCAATCAGCAAAAGTTGGAATAATATGTCAAAATCAAGTACTTTGTTAATGAGTATTTGTTTTGTTATCGTGGTATACAAAGTTTCATTTTTGTTATTTTAAAGTCTTATTTATTTTGGAAAATTACACTCAATTATCTAGAAGTTTGTCAAAATGACACTGCATCCCATTTGTACTCTAAAATTAAACTTTCCCTAGTGCTTTGTTAATTCTAAGTCTTTAACAGCATTTGATAAGATTTGTACAAAACATGCCTCCTCATCATGGGTTAACCATGGGTTTGAGTATAAAAATATGTTTTCCTGGGAAAATTGCACTCACCACCCTCAAGTTTTATAAAATTAATACTCCGCCCCCTTTTAGGAGTTTTTCCAAGCACTTTTCACTATTCTCTGCGTAAGTAAGAAATTACTTGTTTTTCTACTTTTACTTTTGTTTTCCTTCGATTTCTTTTTGTTTATATTAGTTTTGTCATCTAGTTTTGTCTAATGCATTGATAAAGCACACAAGAGAACAAAAAAAGGCAAACAAACGTGTGACAACAAGATTGTGCTAGTATCGATCAATTCATTAATCCGGATTTAACTTAAGCAGCTAGATATGAGTTTGATATGTGCCTACTCAATGTGACAATCAATTGAACTGAAATTCACAACGACCAATGGAACATCTAAATTGATCTTATTAGTTACTTATTAGTGGTAACAATTTCTTTTCTATATATATAATTGTGGGACTTATAAAAAAAAGTGATACTTTAACGGATTTAGAAGTTATTTTTATGCACACATAACCTAGAGCAATATTGAAATAAATCCATTAGTTCGAACTTTCCGAACAAGAAAATCAAAATGGAATTAAGTAGCTTTATAAGAAAACTAATCATAGGAAAAAAATTCCAAGGAAAAGAAAATGAAATCTAAAAATATAATAGTATAATAGGGAGAAATGCTAGGAAAATGCTCTAAAATTGAACATACCTACGCATCTAATCTAATTAATGATATGTATTTATAGTTTAAAAGAATTATAGATTCTTAAGAATGTTCAATTTTTGTAAAATTTCACATGTCACACCAGAATATCTTATTATTCAACATTTGAATCAATGAAATTTATCTTCTATAAAAAGTTATTCAAGGGTGTAAGCTAATATAGAAGTCATACAACCAGTGGAAGTGGATTTCCCCTCATTGTTCAGTGTTATTCTATTGTGGAGGTCAACTTTCTAATCTCGTTTACAGTAGTTAAGAAGAGATTTTAAAAGATGATAAGCTGCCTTCTATTATATGACATTTAGTAAACAAATAAATAAGTTACATGGGCGTGGCGTGCTGCTTAGGTTTTCCCCAAAAATATTAATTCATAAAACATGGATGTAGAACAAAAAAGCAACAACACCTAGTAACAAACAATATATTTTACTTTTGGGAACCCAAAGTGAACAGTGACTGCAGTATGGAGCTTCCCTCCTTAATCAACTTGTCGAAGCACCAACATTGCAACCGACTGTTGTGTACCCTCTAACTTATAAAAAAAAAAAAAATAACAAAGAACTAAATTACTGTTAGTATTTTAGCTGTATCTATTAGTTTTTACAGCATGTAAACAAAAAAGTAGCAGCAATTCTGCAATTGTAGCAACATTATATTTTATTTGTGGAACATAAAGTGTTTAGTGATTTTCGGAGCTTTCCCTGTTTAATTACATTTATAGAGGAAAGAAAATTTCCATTTAACATAAATGAACACATAAATTCTCTTTCTCCCTTCACTTGAAATCTACTTTTGTATTCCATTGATTATGTGGTATTTTCTACATGCACTACCACTCAAGCTTGATCTTGCCATCGTTTAACATCACGAGTTCCTTTCCATTTAACCCAAATGGCCATATATGATCATAGTAATAGTATATACATTATATATAGATAGCATAGCTTCTAGCTTATTGGAGCTTCTTTATTGTCATAAATGTTTATATGTAGATAAAATTATGATTGAATAAACTTATGTAAACAACATATTATCCTCCAAAAAGCTGTTTTTAGC
Organism: Cercis canadensis; assembly: GCA_003255065.1. Classification (NCBI taxonomy): domain Eukaryota; kingdom Viridiplantae; phylum Streptophyta; class Magnoliopsida; order Fabales; family Fabaceae; genus Cercis; species Cercis canadensis. The sequence goes on along the minus strand of QAOA01007233.1, from coordinate 610,611 downwards.
TTATTTTGTGTGAAGCTATTTTTTTTTTTACTTCCAAGTAAAAGCCCTTGTAGAAGTTCATAAAGCTTAACCAATAATTGTTTTGAAAAATTTTTGGGACAATAATATGCCTAAATGATAGTGAAAATTTTAAAAACATTTTGGAACAAAATAATCCATTTTTTCAATTATTTTAATAGCACTTATCCAATTATATATCCAAACACTAAATAACTTAATTTAAAAGGAGCTTACTATATAAGATTTTCTCACATAAAACATTCTTATATAACCACTTAAATAAGTTGTTTATCCAAATGTAGCCTAGGTCAGATTTTGGAAATTAATCCACTTATGAGAATGAAATCGACAAATAGCATTTCAAACGTTTTCTTTTATCACCAGAAAGATAAAACTTGATTTTTTTAGATATATATATATATATATATATATATCATCTTTTCTTGTTTTGTTTGTATTGTGCTCCATGATCTTGTTCCTTCATCACTTTCTAGGTTAGTGTCTCTCCTTATTTACTGTCATAGGAAAGATCAAATACCATATCTCAAAATCGGTTGGACTCTCTATCCTACCAAAACCATATGGGTGGGGTAAAGAATGAAGAAAAAAATAAAATTTATTGGAAGTTTGGATTATAATGAAATTTGATTTTGATATTATCGTGAAAATATCAAAAAGTTAAATCACCCAGTATAGATGATCACATCTCCAAATTGTTAACAAAGTTTGAAATTAACTAGGTAAAAAAAAATCAATCTATTTTTCAACATATTTTATATATTGTTTCATTTATGCATCTTACAAAGAACTAACTATTCTTGCACATATTAGGTGATTCAATTTTTCAATATTTGTGTGATAATATCAAAAACAAAAGTTTGATTCACTCCAAACTCCCAATAAAAAAAAAAATTTTCCATTTTTACCCCACCTATATGGGTGTGGTAAGATAGCAACCCTCAAAATCAGACAACATAACTGAGGCTAACATTGTAATTTCACAGCTGCCACCTGGCTTTCCCAAAGCAACTGGTGATTGCTACTGGAAACTAGGTTAGATTTTAGCTTGAGGAAAATAAAGCATTCGTAGGACGTTTCTAATTAAAACATGATATACAAGAAATAGTAGCAGCATTTGTAACTATAACAACGGTTACTTCTGCATCCACCCTCTCCCCTTGCACTGTTGATTGTATTTATTAGCGTCCAAATAGAAATATTTAGGAACATTTAGNTTTTCCATTTTTACCCCACCTATATGGGTGTGGTAAGATAGCAACCCTCAAAATCAGACAACATAACTGAGGCTAACATTGTAATTTCACAGCTGCCACCTGGCTTTCCCAAAGCAACTGGTGATTGCTACTGGAAACTAGGTTAGATTTTAGCTTGAGGAAAATAAAGCATTCGTAGGACGTTTCTAATTAAAACATGATATACAAGAAATAGTAACAGCATTTGTAACTATAACAACGGTTACTTCTGCATCCACCCTCTCCCCTTGCACTGTTGATTGCATTTATTAGCGTCCAAATAGAAATATTTAGGAACATTTAGAGTAGTACTCCCCTGTGAGACCCAATTATTGTGCAAGTACTACACTGAGTGTACCTAAATTTTTTTTGTTGAAGGTGTACCAATAAGTGCGCCCACAATTTGTACCTGATCTGCATAAGAAATAAGAATAGAAAGGAAAAATGATACTTGTTTTTCTGGATAATAAAGTGCTTTACAAACTTAGAGTTGAACAAGGTTGGTTCACAGTGGAAAAATGGCTGAGCCAGTTAATGAATTCTCTTTCTCCTTACACTATTTAGAGCAGCGATTATTGAACAAACAAGCTGATTTACATATTTTACTAGGTTTTTCACAAAGCTTTCACAGTCAAAAGATCAAATACTTCCTGTTTTCCCAATAAACTACACATTCCCACCAATGCTCCCTCCTTTGTACACTGTGTAGAACAATGATAGTCATTCCAATAAAACCCTTTCCCTCTTCTGCTATGATTTTTACATAGCTGTCCAATTTCCTTACCCATACTCATAGCCCACATCATATAAAAAAGAAAAGAAAGAAAAAGATGAAATATAAAACCATAGTTACAAGATTTGCTATCTCCTCCCGTACACATTCTGGGTGCAGCATTCTAGTTTATGGTATTGTTAGATATAAAATCATTCATGGGCTTTCACCTATTAGCTTAAGTTTTTAGGTTGAATTGGTTTTTGACATGGTATCAAAGCCTTTTTAATCAAAGGGCCAGAAGATCGAATCCTTCCGCCCCCACTTTCTCAATTAAATTAAAATTTTAACATATAGTATAAATGAGTTTGTGCTTTGTCCATGCTTCAAGTCCAAAGGGTTTTCGTGTGCAGGGGCATGTTAGATATAAAACCATTCTTGGGCCTTTACCTATTAACTTAAATTTTTAGGTTGAATTGGTTCTTGACAGGTATGGGCTCAAAATTCATAGCTCACATACAAATATATGTCTAGAACCAGTGTATCGCATTCCCGTTTTTGTACCATGTACCAAAGCAACTTGCGAAGCTGGTGAATGTGTATAAAATTTGTTAATTATTATGATCTTCATCCAACTGACAATAGAGAGAGAGAAACAAACAAGCCGCTAGGTGATGAGCTAATGGTAAGGGCCTTAGGAAATAAGCAGAAAGTATTTCGTGCAAACCTTTGTACCCCAGAAAGAGAAACACCATTTGGTGAAGGAAATGAGAAGGGCAAAACGAAGAAAGGCAAGGCAGAGAAAATTGAAGATGGACCATTCACAAATAGAAGTATCTATAGTTACTTAGAAATTAATTAGGATCTAATTAGTGCTATATATATATATATATAAGGGTGTTACTTTGGATAGTTGAACACTGGGCATGCCTTGTAGTTTAGTTGTTCCTTGTTTCGTTCCTTTGTTTGACTTTGACTGCCGTTCGCCTCATGAATTATGATCTCCATGGTTAGTTGCATTGTGTAATTTTACACTTAAAAAACCTTGTTAGTTAGGAATGTTCAATTTTTGCAAAATTTGACAAGTATGATTATCATCACAATATCTCATTATTTAACAGTTGGATCGATAAAATTTATCTTTTATAAGAAGTTATTCAAAGGTGTTAAGTTAGTATGCAAGTCTTACATCTAGCATAAGTAAATTTTCAGTCAATGGTTGACTGTTACTCTAATATGGATGTCTAACGTTCTAATCTCGTTTACAATAATTAAGATATTTTAAAAGATGGTAAGCTAACTTCTGTTGGATGTTCATTTGATATGTCAAATTGTGACGGCAAAAACATTTGACTGACACAGTGCAAGATCCAAACACCGCAATCTCTTTTTCCTTACACTGTTTCTTGCAACTGTTAGACTCAAAACAAGCCCCTTTCCATATTCCGCTAGGCTTATCACAAACATTTTCACCTATAGAAAAAGAAAGGAAAGATGATACTGATTAATGAATATGATGATGCATGAATACAAAGTAGAGAGAGAGAAAGAGTAACCATTTGTGGAGGACGGGGGAAGTGCAAGGCAGAGAAAGGCAATGAGGATGGAGGATTTGGAATTAAAAGTAGTCATGTTTGCTGGAAATGAACGGTTATTACTGGTGTTGAAGGTAAGATTTGTTTAGGTATATATAGCGAGAGTGAGGTTTATTGAGGTGATAATATGATTTTTTTGGATACTTGAACAGCTATAGGATATCAGATTTAAACATAGTTAAAAAATCTTTGGTTGTTCCTTTGTTTGCTATCCATGTCGAGGTATATTAGGCGGCAGTCGAACTGAAATTCCCAAGGGAACCACAGTCGTTTTTCTTAGACCCAAATCAAATGAAATCGGCAAAAGTTTGAATGATTTGTCAAAATCAAGTAGTTTGTTAATGGGTATTTATTATGTCATCATGGTATACAGGTTTTAATTGTGTTTTATTTTGAATTCTTATTTATTTTGTAAAATTACACTCACTTTTCTTGAGATTTTTCAAAACAATACTCCATTTATTTAGTCTAAAATTATACTGTACCCCATTACTCTAATGAACTCTATGTTTGTAATAGGTGCTCTTCCAACAGCAGAAATCGGTGCGAGTTGCTGAGAACCACACTCACGAAGCAGAGCGACGGGAGAACGCTGAATTTTGAACAGTGATGACCGATTGGATGCGCCGGAATCTCTCGAACGATGGACTCAACAACCCCAGAAATTCTCGTATCTTCAGAGAGCGAGAAGGTCGAAACTCGCGGACGGACGATCGGAATCATTCTTCTGGTTCACATTCAGGACTAGCAATGGGCGATACTGCCCTCGATGAGTTCCGTATGGTTATGAAGAAGGTTGAGTTACCCTTTTTCGATGGTACAGACCCAAGAGGATGGATAACCCGAGCCAAGACCTACTTTCGGGTCCAAAATACCCGACCCGAGGTTAAGGTGTTGTTAGCCCAGGTGTCAATAGAAGGTCATACGGTGCACTGGTTCTCACTTCTAAGGGAATCAGAAACCGAGTTGACGTGGGAAACTCTGAAGTTGGCTCTACTCACACATTATGGAGGACTACTATCCCAGAACCCATACGAACAATTGGCCGAATTGAGACAAACGAGCTCGGTAGCAAAGTATATCGATGCCTTCGAAGTCTTGGCTTCACAAGTCCCTCGACTTTCGAAACAGCAAGGCATAAGATACTTTATGCATGGGTTACAGGAAGAAATTCGTCGTTGGGTAAGAGTCCATAATCCGGATACTCGAACTCACATAATGCAACTAGTTAAAAATGTGGAGTATGCTCTGTTCGGTGCTAATAGAAACAGAGGAGAAGTGAAGAATGCAGGAAATCGGGAAGGCATGAACTCTGGGTCAGGATTAAACCAAAGGGTGACCACTGGGGGTATTTCTTCTCAATACCCAGCGAACCGTTCCAAGGAAAGAGGCATGGGGTGGAAATCAGAGCCTAAACCATTGATGTATGATCGCCCTTCAGCTATGGGCACAGCTGGAGCAGAGAACAAAAGGGGAGGGGAAGTTAAGAACAGGGAAACCCGACACCTCTCTGCTCAGGAACTGTTTGACAGGAGGAAGAAGGGTTTATGTTTCCGATGTGGACAACCCTTCCATCCTCTACATCAATGTCCTGACAAACAACTGAGGGTCACTTTATTGGCAGAAGATGAGTTCATTAATGATGAAGGAGAAATCACAGCACTCGAATTTGAAGAAGGCAGAACTGAAGAAGTAAGTTGTATTGCCCTAGAGGTATTCCATTACTCTGAGGAACGAGTATCTGATCCCAAGGTTATGAAGTTAGAAGGGAAAGTAAATGGGGTACCAATTCTTGTTTTAATTGATAGTGGGACCAGTCATAACTTTGTGTCATGAAGGCTGGTGCAAGCACTGGGTTTAGGGTTGCAAGAAACTCAGGAGATTGGCATTAGGCTAGGAGATGGCCATCGTGTGATAACAAAAGGGAAATGCCATTTGCAAGTAGATTTGGGGGAAGTTATGGCAGTCATCGAAGCCTTTGTCTTCGACATTAGAAATATGGATCTCATATTAGGTATTTCGTGGCCTGGAACATTGGGGGTGGTACAAGTTGATTGGGGAATGATGACTATGGCATTTCGGAATGGCAATCAGTGGGTTACTTTGCAGGGTAATTCCACAGGATCTTTGGCATCTGTGTCTCTCCATAATATCATTGGAAGCATGAATTATGATGTGGGAGGACTGTTATGGAGTGCTGAGGTTCATTGTCAAGAAGGGAATCAACTAAGGGACTTATCCAAAAGACAGCTTATAGAGCTACAAGCTATACTGGACCAGTTTTCTGAGGTATTCTCAGAAATTCAGACCCTACCACCTCATAGACATAGTGACCATGCAATTGTCCTTCACCCCGGGCAAGGTCCTATTAGTGTTAGACCCTATAGGTATCCACACTTTCAAAAAGATGAGGTTGAACGATAGGTCAAGAAGCTGCTGCAGGAAGGGTTTATTAGGCCTAACAATAGCCCCTTTTCTAGTCCAGTAATTTTGGTAAAGAAAAAAGACAATTCCTGGAGAATGTGTGTGGATTACAGAGCATTGAATAGAGGGACTGTACCAGACAAAAACCCAATTCCAGTGGTGGAAGAAGTCCTAGATGAACTACATGGCGCTTGGTTCTTCTCTAAGCTAGATCTTAAGTCTGGATTTCATCAAATCAGAGTGAAGGAAGAAGATGTTCACAAAACACCTTCCGAACACATGAAGGCCATTGTGAATATCTGGTTATGCCCTTCGGACTTACCAATGCTCCAGCCACCTTTCAGTCAACCATGAATGATGTCTTTAGACCTTGTCTTTGAAGGTTCGTTCTCGTCTTCTTTTATGATATTCTGGTTTATAGCCAGGATTGGCAAACACATTTGGTGCATCTATCTAAGGTGTTGGAATTAATGAGACTCAATCACTTAGTAGTCAACAACAAAAAATGTAGTTAGGTACAGAAATCCATTGAGTATTTAGGGCACATCATTTCAGGCTAAGGGGTAGCAATGGATCCAGAAAAAATTACGAGTGTGCTAAGCTGGCCAGTCCCAAAAAATGTGAAGGATGTGAGAGGATTTTTGGGGCTGACAAGTTATTATAGGAAGTTCATCCAAGGGTATGGTAAAATAGCTAAACCTCTCACCGAATTAACAAAAAAAGAAGGGTTTCATTGGGGAGCAGCGGCTCAGGAGGCTTTCGAGACACTCAAGAGGGTAATGACTACTTCCTCGGTTTTAGCTTTACCAAATTTTTCTGATCCTTTTGAAGTAGAGTGTGATGCGTCGGGTAGGGGAATTGGAGCAGTCCTTATGCAGCAAAGAAGGCCTCTTGCATACTTCAGCAAGGCCTTATCTGATCATACATTGTCTAAATCTACCTATGAGAAGGAGATTATGGCCTTGGCCATGGCTGTGCAGCATTGGAGGCGCTATCTCTTGGGTAGACATTTTGTGGTTTATACAGATCAGAAAAGTCTTAAGCACCTTCTTTATCAGCGGATCACAACTCCTGACCAGCAATGCTAGATGGCTAAGTTGCTAGTCTTTTATTTTGATATAGTCTACAAACCTGGACCTGAGAACAAGGCAGCAGATGCACTGTCTAGAATTCTAGAGGGAGGAAAGATTAATGGATTGATTTCATTTCCTGTCTGGATAGAAGGACCAGAGATGCTTAATAAGGTGCATAAAGATCCGTACCTCCAGAAAATCATCTCAAATTTACAGAATGATCCTAATTCCAGACCTGGTTTTGTTTACCAGCAAGATATTCTGTTCTATAAGAACAGAATGGTGATTTCTGCAAATTCCCCATGGATTTTCCAACTCTTACAAGAGTTCCATTCCACATCTCTAAGTGGTCATTCGGGTTTTCTTCGCACCTATAGGAGGCTTGCAGAAAATTTGTATTAGGTGAGAATGAAAAAACAAATTCAGGAATTTATGAAGTCATATGACACTTACCAACGACAAAAATATGTTGCCCTTTCCCCAGGAGGACTCTTACAACCTCTTGACATTCCCAACCTTGTATGGGAAGATCTTTCGATGGATTTTATCACGGGTCTCCCCAAGTCCAGAGGTTTTGAAGCCATTCTTGTGGTGGTAGACCGACTATCCAAATATGCTCACTTCATTCTGTTGAAGCATCCATATACAGCATAAAAGGTTGCATAAATTTTTGCTAAAGAGGTGGTCAAACTACATGGTATCCTTCATTCTATTGTCAGTGACCGAGACCCTCTATTCCTTAGTCATTTTTGGCAAGAATTGTTTAAAATGCAGGGAACAGAACTGAAAAATGAGCTCTTCTTATCATCCAGAGACTGATGGGTAAACCGAGGTTGTTAATAGGTGTTTGGAAGCATATTTGCGGTGCTTTGTTTCAGAACAGCCCCGCAACTGGTCACATTGGCTATCTTGGACAGAACTGTGGTACAACACCTCCTTTCACGTTTCAACTGGTTCCACTCCTTTTGAGGTGGTGTATGGAAGGAAACCACCTACCTTGGTGAGGTTGTTACAGAATGAAACAAGGGTGGAAGCTATAGCAAGGGAGCTGATTGATCGTGATGAAGCATTAAAACAACTTAAACACCATCTACTGCGTGCCCAACAACAAATGAAGAAATATGCAGATCAGAAAAGAAGACTACAGTCCTTTACAATTGGAGAGTGGGTTTTCTTGAAATTAAGGCCCCATTGCCAACAAACAGTAGCACAAAGAATTAACCAGAAGTTGGCAGCCAAGTATTATGGTCCCTATCGTATTCTGGCTAGATGTGGTTCTGTAGCATATAAATTAGAGTTGCCTCCTTTAGCCAGAATACACCCTGTATTTCATATGTCTCAACTAAAGAAGGCAATTGGGAACTACTCAGCGGAAGGCAAGCTGCCTGAAGGTTTGGAAGTGGAGCCAGAAGCTGTCCTTGCTACTAGGGAAGTCAAAGAGAATGGTGAAACTGTTAGTTAATGGCTAGTGAAATGGCAAACCAGATCCATGGACGAGGCTACTTGGGAGGATGCATTCACAATATGCAGTCAGTTTTCTTCCTTCAGCCTTGAGGACAAGGTTGTGTTTACAGAAGGTGGCAATGATAGAGATCAGTTGTTAGATCCGGGTAACACTAGGCCCAAAGTCTGGAGGGTTTACTCTAGGAGAAATAAGAATAGATCAAAGGGAGAGATGAGACTTGATGAGCTGGCAGGTTGTTAAGCGATTGTAGCAGTTTCAGTTACACAAGTGGGTCCATCATGCATGGGAAGTTAGTTATCTAGGAGGGGGTGTGAGGGACTAGAGGTTATGCATGACTTATCTTAGTTAACATTAAGCTTATGCCTCCAAAGTGTGAAGGATCTGTGTCATTCCATTTATTAATTTCTATTGGATCTCATGGTTGATAAGTTTCCTCTTTCTTCTTCTATTGAAGTAAATGAAACCTGAGGTTTAAGTCTGACGAGTGTAATGCTAAGAATTTTTGGCTTCTTTCTGGGTCTTCCAAAGCTTATTGAAGACTCTATATTCCACACCTTCCGTCTCCCACCATCTTTGGTCAAATCATATTACAATAGATTATACGACTTCTTCTACCAATCCTCCGTCTTCGTCCTCAATGAAGCCGACCATTTGGGTGTCTCCAGAGATGAAGCTTGCCATAATCTCTTATTCGCCACATGCTTTAATTCTTTCGGAGGAATGAAGTTTTTCTTCCCCAACTTCCTCAAATGGATCGGTCGTGCAAGGGTAAAACTTCATACACAGTTAGCCCAGGAGATCAGATCCAACGGCAATCAGGTCACGATGGCCGCCATGGAAAATATGCCATTGATGAAGTCCACATTGTACGAAGCTTTCAGAATTGAGCCACCAGTGCCATTACAATACAGGAGAGCAAAGCACGACCTAGTGATCAAGAGCCACGAGAACACTTTCGAAATCAAACAAGGAGAGCTCTTATTCGGCTACGAGCCCTTCGCTACAAAGGATCCCAAAATATTCGACAGACCCCAAGAGTTCGTGGCTGATCGGTTCTTAGGTGAGGGTGAGAAGTTGTTAAAGCACGTGCTGTGGTCCAATGGCCCCGAGACCAAAACGTACCATGAGAAGAAGAAGAGGAGTAGACATGGCCACGAAACGTATCATGGTTTCAAAATCTAAAGAGGGAAATCACGCCGTTTTACTTATGCCACACAAGCACATGGTTCATTTGTCAATGTCAGCATGTCACTTCAGCAACTAACGGTCACGTCAACACATTAAGTGCCACGTGGCAAAGTCTATTAAATCTAACTAACAAATCTTAACGGAAGACTAATTTGACAGCGAAAATAATAATTCAAAGACTAATTTGTCACTAAAAATTTTTGAAGGACGAATTTGTCAATAAATATATTTTTTAGAAAATAAAAAAGGGATTTTACTCATAAATAAACCTACAGGAGTACTGGCATTGCTTAGGTTTTCCCCATAACACTATTAATTTATAAAACATGGATGTAGAAAGAAAAAAACAGCAGCGATGATTAACAAACAATATATTTTACTTTTGGGCACACAAAGTAAAGAGCAACAGTAGTATGGAGCCTCCCTCCTTAATCACACTTGCCCAAGTACCAGCATTGCAACCCAATATTGAGTATAAGGATGTAATTGGTATGGTTCGGCTCGATTTTCTCCCCTAGCTGACTATTAAACGGACCAAGCTTATTCAATTTGGTTTGGTTCAATTTCTTGTATTATTTTTCAAAATTGAATCAAACTGAACTGATCAAACTCAATTTGATTTGATTCGATTGAACGGTTTTCTCCTCAAGTTTTTTTCACAGACAAAAACCAACACGATGAACAAGACAGGTATAGCCAACGGACATTGACAGCCACATAGGAAGTCACGTGACACATCATTCACACATGTCAAAGTGGCGCACGCAATGCTTCAAATCTCCTCAAAATGGCCCCACATCGAACATCACACCTCATCAATTTTTTTTTCTCTCTCTATCTTGAAGCAAATCGAAACCAGAAGCCTCAACGTTTCTCTCTCTAACTTTATCTGGTAAATCTCCTTACTGATTCAGATTTAAAATATAAAATTAAATAATAAAAACCAGAAAAAGAAAAAAATACAGAACGGAGAGTTTGGGAGAGAAAGAGAACTATAGAAAGAAAGAACTGAGAATGGAGGGAGGAGAGAAGGAGATCGATAAAAAGAAATAACAGAGGGTAGAGTGAAAGACGAATAGAAATAGAGAGATTTGATCAAGAAAGACGACTTTAATCTTCAGATTAATTTGCGAATCCTTTGTCTAGGTAATCCTCTATCTCCTTTTGCGAAGCTTCTTCTGTATCTCTTTCTCTTTCTTCAATTTCTTCTTCTTCTTCTTCTTCCGTATCTCTCTTTTGTATCTTTCTTCCTTCAATTTCTTCTTTTCTTCTTCATATGTATCTCTCTCTCTCTCTCTCTTTTCCTTGGGTTTCTTTTGCTTCTGTATCTCTCTCTTCCTTGGGTTTCTTTTGCTTCTTTGTCTCTCTCTTTCTTCAATTTCTTTCGCTTATGTATCTCTTTCCCTCCCTATTATACCTATAATAGTGCGATTGGGGACTTCAGGATACTGAGATTTTGGGAGAGTCGATTGCAAAGGAGGAGACGAGAGTTAGGGTTCAGAAAAAGAATTAGGAAAATTTTTATTAACCCAGTTTTGAGGGAAGTATATAATTTTTATATAAAAATACATAAATATTAACGGCTCGGTTCAGTTTTATTTTTGATCAATTTTTATCTTAAAATCGAGAACCGAACCGAATATTTTGGTCTTTTTTTAGAAATTAAAATCTAATATCCTAAAATGACTGGATATGATATTGGTGTCATTGTTATTTTCTATTTATTTATAAATATTCAAAACAATAAACACATCCACCTAACAAAAAACTAGAGTTAAATTGGCACTGTTGGTGTTTTGGCTTAAAACACATTATTACAAGCATTAGTTTCTACAAATTTCGAACAACAAATTAAGCTGCAGCAATTGTAGCAAAAATGCATTTCTTTTTGTAAACACAAAGCGGGCAGTAATTTTCCAAAACTTGTTAACAATCGTACATGCAGATACATTGGAATGCTTCATTACAAAATCCTAGCAATGCATTTTCCTTCTGCTTGCACTGCTCATCGCATTTGTTAGTGTCCAAACAAATCCCTCCCCATGTTCCGCTACTCCTTTCACAAACTTTTCCGCAGTTCTTTTCGCAATAACATTGAAATCCGCTGCAATCTCCTGTGTCCGCACCCTCCTTATCCCTGCACTCGCTTTCACAACTTTCATTGGAAAAACAAGGCCCTCTAAATGATCCACTAAGTGTTCCACAATATGCAGTATGTCTCATAACTACTCGTAGTCCTACATATATAGAGAAAAAAAAAAAAAGATATATTGGTTAATGAATTTCATTATTTACGAATAGAGAATAGACAAATATGTGTGTGTGAGAGAGTAACCATTTGTCAAGGAAAGGAGAAGGGCAAGGTAGAGAAAGGTCATGAAGATAGAGGGATTACAAACAGAAGTAGCCATGATACTGAGAAATTAATGCTCTTATTGGTGCTGAAGGCCAAGATTTGGTCCAAATTGGATACAAGGACATTTGAATAAAAAATGGTTAAGTACTTATTGTTTAGGGCCCCCCAAGTGCGGCACTAGGCAAAGTAGTGAAATACGGCGAGGGAGGCATAGCCATTTTTGTTAAACCATCTATTCCATTTAGTTAACAATATATATATGAAAATCGAGCTCTTTGCTCAAGGCTCAAGGGTACTTATTGTGTTATGGTGTCTCTTTTGGAACACTCAATGTTTAAGCACTGGATACTCTATTATATATGGAGGTCATGCGTTTAAAAGCTACTGGAAGTAAATGGGGTGGGATTTTTAGAAGAAAAATACTACCTTTATAAGAAATTTACATATGAAAAGTGCATATATCTCTAGCAATAGACACACAAACACTTTGGGTGTATGAACTCATTATAGAGTATGTGTAAGAGGGATCTTCTAGCCTATAGGCTTTGCTGTAGAGTTATGTAGTGCCTTAGTTGATGGTCACATAGGCAATTTATAGGCTAGGTAAGGGACCCTCATGAATATTTGCTTTACTGATTCCTTCCATCTTGGAAATCAAGAATGATTGATTTCCATCATAGACTTAATTTCCATTAGACAGTCAACCTTCAATGGTACAGTATAAATTATTTCCAATCATGGGTTTAATTATATCACTCACCCAAAGATGATATTGGTTAATGAATTCTATTATTTATGAATAGAGAATAGAGACAGAGAGAGAGAGAGAGACTAACCATTTGTGTAGGAAAGGAGAAGGGCAACACTGATAAAGGCAATGAAGGTGGATGATCTACTAACAGAAGTATCCATATTTGCTAAAAATTAAATGTTTTTCTGTAGGCAGTGAAAGTGAAGAATAACTAATTTGGTATATATAGCAAGAGAAAGTGTGTTGCTTAGGATAGTTGATTACGTATAGACAAATGGGAAAATGGTTCAACATGTTTCTCGTGAATATCTTCTAGGTAATGCTCGTACTTGTCTCAGGTCCTTGTTGTGTTCCATTATTGCGTATCCATAGCATAAGGTCGGCTGCCGAATTGTAGACAATGGAAGGATACATAGTCATTCTCTTTAATGACATACTACAAGAGCATAATCACAAAGTCAGCAAAAATTATACATAATTCTTTTAACTAATAAATATTTACCAATAACTCTTTGTTTGATTTATATATTTATAAAATTTAACAAACACCGTCTTTGATTTCTTTTAATAATGTTTGTTTTAGAAGCTGTTAATCAACATCTTTATTTACAAAACAGCCTATGGCATAGTGGCTTGTATAGTTAGGGCTTTTTAATCAAACTGGTCCAAATAGTCTTATCTATGTCTAGCCTAGGAAAGTCATGGAGATTTTTTTTTTTTTTTCCTTAGCCTCTCAATAAATTTGAACACGAAACACAAGGAGAGAGACATACTCCCTTTCCCACTTGAGATAACATACTTTAGTATAGTTGTTAATCTTCTATTTCCGTGTTTTCTCTCACTTATATATATAAGATTTATCCTCTCTTTTTTTGTATTGTGCTTCATGATCTCATTTTTTCGTCACTTTCTAGGTTAGTTATCTCACTTATTTGGTGCCATAGAAAATATCAAATACCATATCTCAAAATCAGACAACATAATTGAGGCAGGCTAACATGGTAATTTCATAGCTGCCACCTGGCTTACCCAAAGCAACTGATGGTTACTGTTAGAAACTAGGTTAGTTTTAGCATGAGCAAAATAAAACATTCCTAGGACGTTTCTAATTAAAATATGATGTACAAGAAATAGTAGCAGCACTCTAGGAAACATGGACATGGCAATTTGCTGCCGTGGCTCCTGTGTCTGACACACCATTGACACGGACACAGTCATAATATAGTCACGACACTTGTCCAAATAAAAAATAATAATTTTTCAGTTTGGACACACGGCTTACCATTTTTTTTAGGAAAAAATCTGTTTTTTTAAAAAAAAATAGATAACTTGAAAAAGTCAAGTAGTATCCTTTGTAATTCTATTTATTTTGGAAGGGATATTAATATTGTCGTGTCCCATGTTGCATGTCCGTGTCCGTGCTTTCTATGTTACAGCAGTTGTAACTATAACAACGGCTACTTCTGTTTCTTGTACACTGGACACTGGNAAAAAAAAATAGATAACTTGAAAAAGTCAAGTAGTATCCTTTGTAATTCTATTTATTTTAGAAGGGATATTAATATTGTCGTGTCCCATGTTGCATGTCCGTGTCCGTGCTTTCTATGTTACAGCAGTTGTAACTATAACAACGGCTACTTCTGTTTCTTGTACACTGGACACTGGACGCTGGACAAGGATTATTTGGTTCAGGAGTTTTACTTTTGTTAACATTCATATAGTGACAGCAACATTGCAATCTTCAACAGGCTTCCCCTCAACCGCATCCATCCTCTCCCCTTGCATTGTTGATTGCATTTATATCGTCGAAATAGAAATACTTAGGTACATTCAGAGTAGTGCACCCCTGTCAATGTGAGACCCAATTTTTGTGTAAGTACTACTCTTGAGTGTATCTAAAAAGGAACCAAATACCACAGTAACAGGTACGTACTCTGAAGTGAAGGCAATGAACAAAAACAATAAATTGTACTGCATCAGAGCTCTACAGGCATGAAGCTATATGTTTGACTTTAACCAAAGGATGACTTCCGCAGCATAAATCCAGCTCCAAATCTAAGAGTTTCAAATTTTGGAGGTTCCAGTTGTATTTGTCTGCTATTGAAGTCAACATTATTAAGCATTTTAAAGTTTGTTAGATTGACGAAGTAATTTCCCCCAAGAACAGTTTACGCTGAATCTGTTAGTTCATGTTAACTAATTTGATTTTTGAATCATATTGCCTTATGATCAGTTCCCAATGAGTTTAGAGTAGTAGCCTTCAAATGCTTATACATGATTAGACTTGGTGACAAGTTATTAATATCAACCTCTGAAAATATTTGATGAAGGTACTGTACATAGAAGAAAAACAATAGCATATTATATCTGTCTCCTTTTTCTTCTTTCTTTTATTAATAACAAAAGAATTAGGCCAAAAATTTTAAGCATGAGAAAAGAAACAATAACTGACCCCAGAAGCAAGCTATCCACATTAGGCCACTAAGCATAATGGACAGGAAATGTGTGCTACCTTAACCAATTGGTTAATTAATACCTCATCTTTGAATGAGATATATACAATAATGAACATGTCCGAGATAAGAGTAAACTACTACAGAACAACAAAGCTCCGGGTTCTCGAATTATAAAAGATGATAATATATGAAAAGATGTGGGTATTTGGGATCTACTTGAGTTTTTTTCCCTTCAACCAGTATTGTAAACAACAATTTCCTTTAATATTATAAATTATAAGAGGACAGTAAGTAGCTCTTCATTCTAATTTAAATATGATTAAATGGGAGGTTTTCAAAACTCTCGCCACACAAAGTTACAGCTGTAAGTGCTTTGACAGCAGGACCCTGAGTAGGGATAACTTACCTTAGGTTTGGTAAGTCTGGCTACATCAGGCAAAAAATTATTTGTTGTTCATGACAATCTAGCATCTAATGACTTGAGAATAGTCGTATTATAAATCCCTCACATCATCAGTCGTTCCTAGCTCTCTCAATATCAAATTCTCAACTTATTTAAGATAAATAGTGTAACTTTAATCACATGAAAATTCAGTGCAATCATGAACGTAGGAGCTCAACCATGGAAATTTCATGTATATGCTTTTATTCTGTCCTTTACTCATCATTCTTTTTGTCAATTCTAGAAATTGTAGAAAAGCTTCGCTCCTAAGACCACCCCCAAGATGGTAATAGATTTTAACAAAGAAAACAACCACAGCAGTGCAGCATGAACGGAAACAAAGAGTTGTTGTAGTTGTAGAGAAGCAACCAATTTCCAACATCAATGTAGTTGAAAGTTCTTCAGATGTTAAGAATTTAAGAATGATCACTGTAACAAAGAAATTTCGAATGAAACAAATTTCTTTTCATAAGAAATAATCATGCCCCATAAATTTTATTTAATCAGATGACCAAATAGAATAACGCTAGAATGCTAAAACTAACTAATTAAGCTAAGACAATAACTACAACGGCCTATTTTTAAGTGAATGAAGGAAAGAAATATTTTATAAAGAATAAAAATTGACTCCAACATATGTTCTAGACAAATGCCAAATTGTATATTTTAGTAAATAAAGATATTCAATGACACCAGAAACATTATTACCATCACTTGAACTGGTCGTTACACTAGAATTCTTCAACTTCTTCTATTGATAGATTTTGCTCCATTATTATTAGTCAGCAACCAGCAGTTCACTACCAGAAGAACCAAAGGGCAAGGCAATAATGTACAGCAATTGAAGTCAATTCCTGGATTTGTGTACCATTTACAGCCCATGAACCACAGTTAGAATATAACTAAATTAACAAAAGGATCAATCAAAATCATATTTCTCTCATCATAGGCTTGATTTATATTCTGCTATATCGCCATCCCTAACTGTTGACAGTTTCATTATTCATAAATCATCATATTTTGTGCCACAAGTACATAAGAATAGTAAGCATAAATTTTATTCATACGTCTAACGCAAATTACTGAACTACAGGAACAATTAATGCAAGTGCTAGAAATAAAAGATTATATGGTCAATGACTAACATAATAGTTTATCTTTGATTATGTAGTCATTATCAGTCACATATAATCAGCATCTCATAACTTGTGCCTCCAACGTTTGAATCTCTGATGACCTTCTTTTTTAATTGAGAAATGAAAGAATGCATTCATGAAATATAATCTAGATGAAAAGCCTTATTGTGTGATAATCACAACAGTAATATAACGTTCATTCAAAAGGCATATACCGATTTGATGTATCTTATGTAGAGGTCCACAACTGTGAGTTGATTGAACATGGCCAAATTTTTCCTCAAATCAAGAAGGCAAGCAAAATCAATATTTCCTCACAAGTTTATTGTTGAGTGGGTTTTATATCCACTCTTTAGATCTCTTTTACTTAATTATTTGGTTGTTTATTGAGATTTATTGTCATCTAATAGGTTGTTTATGTTAAATTGTAGGTTTAAATGAAAATTCATAGGTTTCATGTTTTGAAGTGAAGAAATGAAGAATTGAGAATAAATTGGGATAGAAAGCAAGGGTTACGACCCTTGAAACTGAGAGCTGCGGCCCCTGGAGCATCAAAATGAAAGGTTTTGACAGAACCCAAGAGTCGTGGTACTCGTAATAGATTTTTAGCCTTCAATTTCCGAGAGGAAGCGCCTCGGCGCCCATTTGTGAAGAAATTGGTGTTTTTGTACCACGCACGAGGGCCGCGGTGCCCATGCCAGATTTTTGAATACGTGTCATTTTTTCTAAGTTTCTTTAGGGCTTTTGCTTAGGGATATAAATAGAGACTTTTAGGAATTTTTTTAGGAGATTCTTTTCTAGACTTTTTGGAGGCAAGAAGGAGAGCAAAAAAAGGATTGAAGACAAGATTTTGGGAGCTGATTCGATGGGCATCACAGAGTTTTATTCTTCTGCTCTTTCAACTATAACTGAATTTTTCTTTATCATGTTCTTCCTTTTTACTATGAACTAAATTCCCTTCTAGGGCTATGATGTAGCCTAGCTAGGAAGATTTGTGATTTTCTATTTCTTTAATTCAATAACTCCTTTATTAATTGTCTTCTTCTTCTTAATTCTTCATGCTTCTAATTGTTTGATCATCAATTAGTTGATTAGATAATTACAATGAGAGTGGAAGGTAATTTGTAATTAAATATCATAAGGATTAAGAACATAGGTTGCATGTAGGGTATAAATATACCTCTATGGCCTGTTAGCTATTTAAAAAGAACCATAGAATTAAGTGAATTTCTAAGTTATTCGCAATTCACATAGGAATATTGTGGGTTCATAACTTAGAGATATTTTTGTTTGACCTTGGGAAAGGCTAATAAATAATTTAGGGTTCTTGGCTAGCAATTAGGAAGGTTGTTCTTAGTTAATGAATTAGGAATAGAAAATCAGAATAGCTATGGTGAAATCAAAAGCCCTAAATATTTCTCTATTGATTAATTCATCATTTTATCTGTTTTAGCTTATTTTTAGTTTATTTAAAATTCTATCTTGAAATTCTCTATACTCGTTAATTAGATAAAATTGAGATTAACCCAATTTTGGTAGTTGATAACATTAGTCCTCGTAGGAACAATAACTCACTCTCATTTTACGGAGAACCGACACCAAATTGGGTGATCCAATGAGAGAGGGAGAGAGGGGAAAAATAGAACAAGAGTGGCTCATGTGACTTGCATGTGTTGGGTGGGGCCATGGGGGCTACTCCTGCACACTATTTATTTTTGACTCACAGCAACTTTCTCACGGTGTTATCATTAAGATTTGTTATATCGAATTGAAAGTATGAGAACCCATTTAGGTGAAATTGAATTGTTGGGATCTATTTGAATTTTTGTTATAATTATAGGTGTCTAGAGCATAATTAAACAAAATAATACATAATGTGATGAATGGCTTGACTTTCCTAACAAAACTGTCCTTCTCTGGTTCAAAATAATCAATGGCTATTGATAGCAAAAAATTGGCAAGAGAAAATAGTTATTCAAACTTTTTTTTTTTTTTTTGCTACTGAAAAGCACAAAGCTCTAGAGAATCAGGAGCTGAGGAGGGAAGTAGATGGGGGATTGAACCCCCTATAATTCAAAATTTACTTGATCAATTCTTTTCAAATGACACAATATGTGACAATGAACCCTCATATTTTTTCCTTAAAATTAGTGAGCTTCTTTGACCAGAAAAAGGGTACGATTCACCCTACTATTTCATACTTAAATTTAGCAAGCATAATCTTCCTTCCAAGTGGCATAGATCAAGTTTATTCGAGAGTGGTATCTACCCGGGTTATAGGAATTATCATGTTTGATGTTCAAGGTTCAATTTCCATTGTGTGCTTCCCTTCATTTTTCCTAGTACATTACGCTGCTATGTAACTAGAAAAAGCAAAGCACTACTGATATAGGATTGAAAATTATCAACTTACATGTTCTCTGCAGCATATATGAAAACCAGAGGAAACATGGGAAGGGACTATAATGAACTGAATCAGAAGAACTAGAATAATTACCATAAAGTGGTATGGAAGACCTAATTCCCTATCTTTTGTCCATTTATTAACAAATATTCAAGATGATATAAACATCTGCGAACAAACAACGAAAGTTTGGGACTGAAATATTAAGTAGCAATAATAGATTTATTTTTCGGAAATACAAAGTGGGCAGCGATTTTCTCAAAATTTGATCACTTGTTAACAATCATAGCGGCATAAACATTTGAACAATCCACTACAGGATCCAAATAAAGCATTCTCCTTTTGCCTACACTGTTTGTCACAATTGCCTGACTTGAAACAAGGCCCTTTCCATATTCCGCTAGGCTTTCCACAAACGTTCCCACACTTCTTTCTACACCAACATTTATATCCGCTACAAATTCCATTATCTGCATCCTCCTTCTCCCTGCACTGTTTATCGCAGTGAGCATCTCTGAAACAAGGCCCTTCCCACAACCCGCTAGGCTTTCCACAAAATATTTCTTCCATACTTCGTATACCTGCATATATAGGAAGACAAAGAAACATGATATTGATTAATGATTATGATTCTCAATGAATACGTAAGAGAGAGAGAGAGATTAACCGTTTGTGGAAGAAAGGAGAAGGGCAAGACAAAGAAAGGCAATGAAAGTGGAGGATTTACAAACAAAAGTAATCATGTTTGCTAGAAATTTGAGGCTCTTATTTGTGCTCAAGGTAAAGATTTGGTTAGGCATATACAAGGGAGAGTGAGGCTGATTGAGGGTATAATACGGTTGCTTTGGAAACTTGAACAGCTATCTGAATAGGATATTAGAGTTAAAAATGGTTAAGTTGTTGCTGTTGACTGTTTAGGATCTTCCTAGCTAGTACCGCCCATACTTGCCTCTGGTTCTTGTTGGTGTTCCTTTCTTTGGATCCACATCCACTTGTTTTGCGCCAGTCAAACTGAAATACCCAAGCGAAGCATAGTCAAAAAAGAATAATAAAACTTCACTTTTACTATGCTTCCCTTGGGTACTTCACTTAATGGAGAGTAGGCAATTGTCCGGTGACGTAGAGAAGAGAGAAGAGAGAGAGATAATTATTCACCCTTTTAATATTACCATTTCCATTTCTATTTTATTTTAGGATTAATTATATTTTAAATCTCTATAGTTTAAGTCAATTTTCAATTAAATCTCTATAATCTTTTTCGTTTAATTGAGTCCTTATACTTTTCATTGAAAAAGATATTTGATTTTCCAACAAAGATGTATAAAATTTGGAAAACTCATCAAACCTACTGGTCCCTCCACACTAACCATCGGTTTCTTCTATCTCAACCTCAAACTCTCCACAAAATATCATAAATTGAATTGAAAAACCCTAAACCAGCTCTGCATTGACCTCAGTTGTTTGGGTTTTTCTATCTCCTTTGCCATTTGGGAGCCCAAAAAATCTTTTCCTAAAAAATTATTATAGATAATAGATCTAATTATTAGGTTTTTGGGATTAAATCATTTTTGTTGGAGATTTACTTGTATCGTCCAAAGACCGAATCTCCTGACCGTTTGGTCAAAGAGACTCTGATACCATATCAAGAACCGATTCAACTTAAAATTTTAAGTTGATAGGTGAAAGCCTATCAATAAATTTATATCTAACAGAAGATTACTATTCCAGTGATATCCAATATTGAGCCCATTGCTCCCTAGTGAGTCTATTGGGTACCACTCCATTTTACCCATTTTAAGTTCCAAAAAACAAGAGAAATAGGGTGATAAGGTCATAAACAGTACAGAAGTCCAAGTTACATTGGACACTCAATATTGACCCACAGGGATATGCAGCAAAAACCTTCTATTTGGATGAAAGGCAATATGAAACAAATGGGCCAGCAGAGAATAAAATTCGGTAGACCGAAGAAATGGAAACATTGGGCCAACAAAATACTGGGCTATCAAAGAAGGAGGGAGCAAGAGAAAGGAAACCACTTGAGTGGTTGTGTGATTTTGCATGCATAGGTGGGCGAAGTTAGTTTCCAAGAAGCAGCTATGGACACATTAGCTTGTTAGTTGGTGTTGTTGGTTCTAAACAGAGCATAGGGAAGAGAAAGGGCAAGAAAGTTGTGATTTCTGTTTCTGTTGCTTGTTTTCTCTCATCATCTTCTTCTTCATGTGTTTCTGATATTGAGTAGCCATGAATAATGCTTCCTGATGCACTATTACCAGATACTATGATTTACTGTTATTCCTTCAGTAGCCGTTAATGATAAGTAATTTACAGTGGACTGTAGGAATAATGACAGCTTCAAATCTCAAAAAGAATAATAAACCCAAAACTTTCCAGCATAGACAATCTCCTAGTACGTAGTAGCAGACAGCAAAGGAACTGATGGTTTAGTGTGTTGTTAGTGACAAATTCAGAAATAACTCAATGGGGAGTTAAACTACAAAAATTGAAAGCTGTCAAAAATTAACAAAGCAAATTCGGAAAAAAATTTGAAATGTGGAGGCCAATGCCCCCCTCACCCTCCCATAAATCCGTCCCTGTGTGTTGTACTGTTTTTATATTTAGTGTGTTGTCATCTGTATGAGTGTTTCTTGTCAGATGTTGTTCCTTGTTCGTGTTTTTAGTTGGATGTACTAGCTGGTTTGTGTACTCTTACCTTATAAATTTAGAAAAACAAGGGAAGAGTAGGTCCTGAGCCTTATAAATTTCATGGAGGTCTTAATGTTGAATAGTTTGTAAAAATGGTTATAAAACCAAGTCCCACATTGGTTTAATTAAAGAATATAAAAGGCTTTATAAAGACAAACTAAAATTATAAAATAACTTTAGATAAATGGGCACAAGCCCATAAGGCTAGCCCAATAGTCTAGTAAGTCAAAGAGGTTTAATGGTATTTGATTTAACAAATATTTTAAAGTCCGGTTTTAATAACCGGATCGGACTGGTTCAAATCGGTTTGACCATGTTCGGATGACTGTTAATTAAATTAAAAGGCTTATTAAACAAACAATTGTATCTGTTTAGTTTATGAGTAAAACCAAATAGATAATTGTCTCTATTTCGAACAGACACAGTTTATGTCTATTGATTACTGACCAGTCATATTTGTTTATTAGTGCATTTTCAAAGTCTATAAAAGGGAATTTTCTAATGTATTAATATTCACTTTTTCATTGAGAGTTTTTGAGAGTTTTGTTGTATCCTAGAGTAACTTACTTTTGATAGAGAAGCAATATTACACTCAAGATAATGTAATTATTCACGCCTCAAAGTCATCCATTTTATAGTTTTCCTAACACTTAATAGTAGCCAAACGGGGGGACACCAAATGAGAGACCAAATTAATTAACCTTGTGCCAATCCCTGAAAATATGCTTGGCTAATTTGTCCGCACAAAAATTCGCTTCCCTTAAAATATGCTTCAACTCCACATGCCAATCCCTGTTAATGAGGTTGCAAATGTCGCCTACAAGAGCTCCATAGCAACTCTTCTCTATCAAGGTTTCACTACAGGTAGATGTGGTTTTAAAAAATTGAGGTAGTTTTATGTGTAATGTCCAGAGCATAGAGGGAAGATTGAACTATTTTACTTAAAATTTTAATTTGATATTTAATGGCATGGCGGATAAAATTATGGTCATTTTGGAGTGTCACTACATGATTTCCTATGCTTAGCTTTTGATTTTTCTTGGCAACTTCACTCAAGATGAGTTCTGTCCAGATCCTGTTCCAGGAGCTGTGTTGGAGGAATTGTCAAGTGCTCATCAATTATGTTAGGTTCTTCCATCACTCCTTGGCACTTTGCTACACGTATCAGTAGTCTTAGACATGTATTTGCTATTCTAATTCTCATTGGAAACTTTCTTTCCTTTAGCTCCTAAAATGGCTGGATTTGATCTTGGTTTCATTGTTATTTTCTGGAGGGTGGTAAAATCTTTTTCAACTTTGTAAATCAATATATTTGGGTAAAATTGAATGCCAAATATTTTTGTTGTAGTGGAGATGTGAACTTTTTAGCATTTGTATTGAAGGAATTCTTTTAGGAGGTGATAATCAAGGAATGTTCATCTTTTGCAGAGAATGGTCCACAAACAATATTTTGCCGGAGAAGCACTTGAAAGCTGATTGATACAAATTTAAATAAAGACCAGTTAGTTTTCATACATGTAAAGATCTGAAATCAAATTCTAAAACTTAGAAAAATATGGCTTTGTTAGAATTGTAGTCCTGTAAAAGTGAGTTGATACTATATAAAAATTATAAGGTCAATATTGGTCCGAGACCAAACTCTGTATTATGATCCTCTATAAAGTTTGTTTAAATGTAATGATGTATTATTTTTTGTTATTTCCCTGGTTTTGTATTTTTATTTTTCTCTTTTCGTTATTTCTTCAATATTCATTTGACAAATCAACAGCAGCACAAACGCAATAGCACAAAAAGAAATATTTAAGGAATTTCTCATGAACAAAATACTGTGAGAAGACAAATAAGTAACAACAAAAGGCAATGACAAAAACAAAAACAAAAAAACACTTAAGGAATTTCTCACGGAATTTTTCCCATGAGAAATTCTATGAAAAACTCGCATGAGAATTTTTTTTCATTTATCTTACGCCCATAGTGAGTGCGTGAGAAATTTTCTCACGGCATGGATATTCTATAAAAAAAATGTGGTTTCTCAAGAGGAATTTTTTACGACCTTTTTTCTGTGAGATATTTTGTAAGAAACATGTTTCTCATTAAATTTTAGACATTTTCTCACGCAATTGTTCCATGAAAAAAACTGTATTTTCTTGTGGTGCAACGGCTAGAAAAAGGCAAATTATAGAGATAGCAACATACAACATTATCACTAACCAAGTGCAAATTGACCTTGACAGGGTTGCCAACGTAAGAAATTTTGCTCAATGCTTCAAATGCAAAATTAAGCTTGCCATCACAGAGGTCTTGGGTCACAGCCATAACTTTTTGTATAGTAGTTTTTCTTAGCAATAGGTTCAGTGCAATCATTCCCCTCCCCATTAGCTGGCAATTTTGTGAAATGGTCTCATACAAAAGACTTCTTGTTCTTAAAAGTTCCTATAAGTGAGTGTTAAGGAAAGTAGAGAGAAAAAAAAAACTTCTTGTAACTGAGACCCAAACATGCACCTTTAAACCCTCTTTATCGTATTTCTAGTAGGTGCAATCTTAATGAGCATTGTGAATTTCATCCAGGCCTTAATAGTAGCATGAACCTAAAATTTCAATAAAGATATATGTAGTTTTTAAAATTTGAGAGGAGGATTTACGTGTAATGTTAAAAAATAGGGGGAAGATTGAACTCTTTTACTTAAATTTAATTTTGATCTTAAATGGCGTGGTGCATTGGATAAAATTAGATGCAAGCTGAGTTGATTTGAAAACATTAAATTCATTCAATATTAAGCAGTGTCTAAATATAATGTAATTTAATTCTCATAACTCCTGGTCTCAGAATTCCATATAAAAGTGAGGATATGTTCCGGATATGAAAATTTTCTGTATCTTTTTTAATCATTTATTAGTTTGATGTTGATAGACTATGGAAGACTGCGAGAGGTACCTTTGGTTCAGAGTTAGAGAAATAGGAGGAATATTAAAAATAAAAACAAGAAAATAAGAAATGGAAAAATGAAAAGTTGAAGATATATGAGGTATATTTTTTATTTATTTATAAATATTCAAAACAATAAACACATCCACCTAACAAAAAACTAGAGTTAAATTGGCATTGCTGGTGTTTCCGCTTAGAACACCTTACTAAATTAGTTTCTACAAATTTCGAACAACAAATTAAGCTGCAGCAAAAATGCATTTATTTTTGCAAACACAAAGTGGGTAGTAATTTTCCAAAACTTGGTCACTTGTTAACAATCGTACATGCAAATACATTGGAGTGCTTCATTACAATATCCTGCCAATGCATTTTCCTTCTGCCTGCACTGCTTATCGCATTTGTTAGTGTCCACACAAAGCCCTCTCCATGTTCCGCTACCCCTTTCACAAACTTTTCCGCATTTCTTTTCACAATAACATTGAAATCCGCTGCAGTCTACATCGTCCGCACCCTCCTTATCCTTGCAGTGGCTTTCACAATTATCCTTGAACAAACAAGGCCCTTTAAATGATCCACTAAGTGTTCCACAATGTGCAGCTTGTCTCATAACTACTCGTAGTCCTACATGTATAGGGAAAAAAAAAAAGATTTATTGGTTAATGAATTTGATTATTTATGAATAGAGAATAGAGAAATATATGTGTCTATATATATATGTATAGAGAGAGAGAGAGAGAGAGAGAGAGAGAGAGAGACTAACCATTTGTCAAGGAAAGGAGAAGGGCAAGGTAGAGAAAGGTCATGAA
Source organism: Cercis canadensis (assembly GCA_003255065.1). Lineage (NCBI taxonomy): Eukaryota > Viridiplantae > Streptophyta > Magnoliopsida > Fabales > Fabaceae > Cercis > Cercis canadensis. The sequence goes on along the minus strand of QAOA01007233.1, from coordinate 584,915 downwards.
GATGGAGGGTTTACAAACAGAAGTAGCCATGATCCTGAGAAATTAATGCTCTTGTTGGTGCTGAAGGCCAAGATTTGCTTAGCATATAGCAAGAGCAACGTTTATTGAGGGTAATACAATTTCTTTGGTCCAAATTGGATACGTACAAGAACATTTGAATAAAAAATGGTTAAGTACTTATTGTTGAGGGCAGTCCAAGTACGGCACTAGGCAAAGTGAAATACGACAAGGGAGGCATAGCCATCTTTGTTAAATCATCTATTTCCATTTAATTAATAATATATATCAAAATCGAGTTCTTTGTTCGAGGTTCAAGGATACTTATAGTGTCTCTTTTGGAACACTCAATGTTTAAGCATTTGGTACTCTATTATATATGGAGGTCATGTGTTTAAATGCTATTGGAAGTAAATGGGGGGATAATTTTAGAAGGAATATACTACTTTGTAAGAAATTTACATATGCAATGTGCATACACCTCTAGCAATAGGCACACAAACACTTAGAGTGTATGAACTCATTATAGAGTATGTGTAAGAGGGATCGATCTTCTAGGCTATAGGCTTTGCTATATAGTTATGTAGTGCCTTAGTTGATGGTCACATAGGCAATTTATAAACTAGGCAAAGGACCCTCACGGATATTTGCTTTAATGATTCCTTCCATCCAGAAAATCAAGCATGATTGATTTCCATCATAGGCTTAATTTCAATTAGACAATCAACCTTCAATCATACAATATAAATTATTCCCAATCATTGGTTTAATTATATCAATCACCCAAATTTTAACTTTGTGAAATATTTTCACATGTGAGCCACATGAGGTAATCTTACAACCTCCTCTTGTGTAGGCTCCCCTTGACATAAACAAAAATGTTATTATGTTACAAGTTTTGTTATTCCATTTATTCTTAACATGATAATCATATACGTGAATAAAAGAATCACATAGCATCAAAGGATAACTATATAGCACCTATGGGTATTTCAAACATGTGATACAATATGCGAGGAACCAAATTGAAAATTTCATATTTGAAACTAAGAGTGGTTTGGATGAGGTATTTGTAAAGTGTAATATATTTTTTGAGTATATTTAAAATGTTACTTTTAAATTTCTTTATTTGTGCAATTTTTAAGGTATTTTTAAAAGTTTAGTATATTTTTTTTTGTGAATAATGTATTTCAAATTCATTCAAAATAAAAGAATTTAAATTTCACTCTCTCATCACTCTCTGCTTTTCCCCCAACACCCTCACCCACCTNCCCCCCCCCCCCCCCCCCCCCCCCCCCCCCCCAACCTCTCCTTCCCAATACCTCTCCTCTCATTCTTGTTCACCATCCTAGCACTCCTCAAACCACCGATGCCGACGTCGACCACCAGCAGTATCACCAAAGCGAACAACTCTTCCTTCCTATTCCTCACCAAACACACAAAAAAATGGTCAAGCTCCTAACTCATTCTAAAATAGAATGAAACATTCATCAATTTCTAGCAATTCAAGAAGCAAATAAAGAGTATCAAACAAGCAAGAGTTCCTAAACAAGAGAATCAAGTTTGCTGCAGGTTTTAACAATGACAGCCAGTTGACTCAATGAATTTGTGGCGAGTTAACTCATTAAATTTACTAATATTGAGTCTGAGTATTAGTTGATTACATAAGTCTATAACAAGTTGACTGAATGAGTTTTTTTTTTCAAGCTAAATTCCTCTTTTATAATGAAATATATACAAAGAAAGTATTTTACAAATCCAAGCATTTAAAATACTGTATTTCAATTACATGTATTTTAAATTCTTATAAATTTTAAAAATACCTCATTCAAACACAACCTAAAAGATTTTTTTCTCAAACTTTTGGAAACAAATCTCTTGTTTTTTTTTTCTTCTTCTTCTAGGATTTGGCCCACTCACTTAATTGAAATAAACAAAGCCCACTTAAATGAAACTAACTCAATTTCTGGCCCATTTCAATGTAACTTATTCAAGAATTAATATAATACAATAAAATCATAACTTATTTTACAACCAGCAAGACACTTAAAAGAAAAACTTACATAGATAAGATAATGCATAAAGCCATAAACGGGAACACAACATTAGAATAGGCTTCAAGCCTTCAACCTAGTAGTCTAATACATTAGAACTAGTTGATGAAACCAAGTAGATAATATTCTTAATCTAATAACCCTTTCAAACGTTATGTTCACCTTGTGTTCTTGTTATGTTCAATTTTGTTGGATTGGATAGTATCATATAACTTCCATGGTCATTTTGGAGCGTCACTACATGATTTCCTATGCTTAGCTTTTGATTTTTCTTGGCAACTTCACTCAAGATCAGGTCTGTCCAGATCTTGTTCCAGGAGGTCTGTTGTAGGAATTATCAAGTGCTCATCAATTCATGTTAGGTTGTTCCATCACTCCTTGGCACTTTGCTACACGTATCAGTAGTCTTAGACATGTATTTGCTTCTAATTCTCATTGGAAACTTTCTTTCCTATAGCTCCTAAAATGGCTGGATTTGATATTGGTTTCATTGTTATTTTTTGGAGGGTGGTAAAATATTTTTCAACATTGTAAATCAATATATTTGGGTAAAATTGAATGCCAAATATTTTTGCTGTAGTGGAGATGTGAACCTTATAGCATTTGTATTGAAGGAATTCTTTTAAGTGGTGATAATCAAGGAATGTTCATCTTTTGCAGAGAATGGTCCACAAACAATATTTTGCCGGAGAAGCACTTGAAGCTGATCGATACAAATTTAAATAAAGACCAGTTAGTTTTCATACATGTAAAGATCTGAAATAAAATTCTGAAACTTAGAAAAATATGGGTTTGTTAGAATTGTAGTCCTATGAAAGTGAGTTGATACTATATAAAAATTGTAAGGTCAATACTGGTCCAAGACCAAACTCTGTATTAAGATCCTCTATAAAGTTTGTTTAAATTTAATAATATATTATTTTTTGTTATTTCCCTGGTTTTGTATTTTTGTTTTTTCTCTTTTCGTTATTTCTTCAATATTCATATGACAAATCAACAGCAGCACAAAAAGAAATGTTTAAGGAATTTCTCACGGACAAGTACCGTGAGAAGACAAATAAGTAGCAGCAAAAGGCAATGGCAAAAACAAAACAAAAAAACACTTAAGGAATTTCTCACGGAATTTTTTTCATGAGAAATTCCATGAGAAACTCATGTGAGAATTTTTTTCATTTATCTTATGCCCATAGTGAGTACGTGAGAAATTTTCTCATGACATGAATATTTTGTAAGAAAAAATGTGGTTTTTCAAGAGGAATTTTTTACAACCTTTTTTCTGAGATATTTCATGAAAAATATGTTTCTCATGAAATTTTAGGCATTTTCTCACGCAATTGTTCCATGAAAAAAGATGTATTTTCTTGTAGTGCAACGGCTAGACAAAGGCAAACTATAAAGATAGCAACATATCACTAACCAAGTGCAAATTGACCTTGACAGGGTTGCCAACATAAGAAATTTTGCTCAATGCTTCAAATGCAAAATTAAGCTTGCCATCACAGAGGTCTTGGGTCACAGCCATAACTTTTTGTATAGTAGTTTTTCTTAGCAATAGGTTCAGTGCGATCATTCCCCTCCCCATTAGCTGGCAACTTTGTGAAATGGTCTTATACAAAAGACTTCTTGTTCTTAAAAGTTCCTATAAGTGAGTGCTAAGGAAAGCAGAGAGAACAAAAAACTTGTTGTAACTGGTCTGAGACCCAAACATGCACCTTTAAACCCTCTTTATCGTATTTCTAGTAGGTGCAATCTTAATGAGCATTGTGAATTTCATCCAGGCCTTAATAGTAGCATGAACCTAAAATTTCAATAAAGATATATGTAGTTTTTAAAATTTGAGAGGAGGATTTACGTGTAATGTTCAAAAAAAAGGGGGAAGATTGAACTCTTTTACTTAAATTTAATTTTGATCTTAAATGGCGTGGTGCATTGGATAAAATTAGATGCAAGCTGAGTTGATTTGAAAACATTAAATTCATTCAATATTAAGCAGTGTCTAAATATAATGTAATTTAATTCTCATAACTCCTGGTCTCAGAATTCCATATAAAAGTGAGGATATGTTCCGGATATGAAAATTTTCTGTATCTTTTTTATCTTTTTTAATCATTTATTAGTTTGATGTTGATAGACTATGGAAGACTGCGAGAGGTACCTTTGGTTCAGAGTTAGAGAAATAGGAGGAATATTAAAAATAAAAACAAGAAAATAAGAAATGGAAAAATGAAAATTAAGTTGAAAATATATGAGGTATATTTTTTATTTATTTATAAATATTCAAAACAATAAACACGTCCACCTAACAAAAAACTAGAGTTAAATTGGCATTGTTGGTGTTTCCCTTTAAAACACCTTATTACAAGCATTAGTTTCTACAAATTTCGAACAACAAATTAAGCTGCAGCAAAAATGCATTTAATTTTTGCAAACACAAAGTGGGTAGTAATTTTCCAAAACTTGGTCACTTGTTAACAATCGTACATGCAGATACATTGGAGTGCTCCACTACAATATCCTGCCAATTCATTTTCCTTCTGCCTGCACTGCTTATCGCATTTGTTAGTGTCCACACAAAGCCCTCTCCATGTTCCGCTACCCCTTTCACAAACTTTTCCGCATTTCTTTTCACAATAACATTGAAATCCGCTGCAGTCTCCATCGTCCGCACCCTCCTTATCCTTGCAGTGGCTTTCACAATTATCCTTGAACAAACAAGGCCCTTTAAATGATCTACTAAGTGTTCCACAATGTGCAGTTTGTCTCATAACTACTCGTAGTCCTACATGTATAGGGAAAAAAAAAAGATTTATTGGTTAATGAATTTGATTATTTATGAATAGAGAATAGAGAAATGTATGTGTCTATATATATATGTGTAGAGAGAGAGAGAGAGAGAGAGAGAGAGACTAACCATTTGTCAAGGAAAGGAGAAGGGCAAGGTAGAGAAAGGTCATGAAGATGGAGGGTTTACAAACAGAAGTAGCCATGATCGTGAGAAATCAATGCTCTTGTTGGTGATGAAGGCCAAGATTTGCTTAGGTATATATAGCAAGAGCAAGGTTGATTGAGGGTAATACAATTTCTTTGGTCCAAATTGGATACGTACAAGAACATTTGAATAAAAAATGGTTAAGTACTTATTGTTGAGGGCTGTCCAAGTACGGCACTAGGCAAAGTGAAATACGACAAGGGAGGCATAGTCATCTTTGTTAAATCATCTATTTCCATTTAATTAATAATATATATCAAAATCGAGCTCTTTGTTCGAGGTTCAAGGATACTTATAGTGTCTCTTTTGGAACACTCAATGTTTAAGCATTTGGTACTCTATTATATATGGAGGTCATGTGTTTAAATGCTATTGGAAGTAAATGGAGTGATAATTTTTGAAGGAATATACTACTTTGTAAGAAATTTACATATGCAAAGTGCATACACCTCTAGCATTAATAGACAGACAAACAATTAGGGTGTATGAACTCATTATAGAGTATGTGTAAGAGGGATCGATCTTCTAGGCTTTGCTATATAGTTATGTAGTGCCTTAGTTGATGGTCACATAGGCAATTTATAAACTAGGCAAAGGACCCTCACGAATATTTGCTTTAATGATTCCTTCCATCCAGAAAATTAAGTATGATTGATTTCCATCATAGGCTTAATTTCAATTAGACAATCAACCTTCAATCATACAATATAAATTATTCCCAATCATTGGTTTAATTATATCAATCACCCAAATTTTAACTTTGTGAAATATTTTCACATGTGAGCCACATGAGGTAATCTTACAACCTCCTCTTGTGTAGGCTCCCCTTGACATAAACAAAAATGTTATTATGGTACAAGTTTTGTTATTCCATTTATTCTTAACATGATAATCATATACGTGAATAAAATAATCACATAGCATCAAAGGATAGCTATATAGCACCTATGGGTATTTCAAACATGTGATACAATATGAGAGGAACCAAATTGAAAATTTCATATTTGAAACTAAGAGTGGTTTGAATGAGGTATTTGTAAAGTGTAATATATTTTTTGAGTATATTTAAAATGTTACTTTTAAATTTCTTTATTTGTGCAATTTTTAAGGTATTTTTAAAAGTTTAGTAT